>JANVFT010000052.1:0-329347 GCA_028011325.1 Lentinula lateritia
CTAACTTGGTCATTGGGCACTATATACATGGTTCAGCTTTGCTTTTGGCCTCTTGACAACACAATTACCATCTCGGGCTCAATGAGAAGATATGTATTATGCTAGATTGCAGTCTTTGATTGAAGATGAATAGTGCTATGTGAGTAGACTCAGTAAGATCTGAGAAGTAATTTAGAGACTTCTGACTTGAGAAAAATATGATCTCATCATGTTGTGACTCTTCCAGTCCCGGATAAGATAGTCTTGAGCAAGGAAGGTGAGTGCCTCGGAACGAGGCCCTTTTCCAGTCAAAAAATTGTTTTGACATAAAAAACCATACATCAAGCAAGGTTCATCGTGCCCCGCAGGGGTCCACTAGTTATGTAACACCAGGTAAAAACGCCAAGCTTTTTCAATCCCAACGTAACAAACAGAAAGTAGCACTACTGTAAATCTAAATAGGGACCTCGACTTTTTCATACATAGCATCCCATGTCTTGGAATATTTATCCCTTTGATCACTTGTCCACTTACACTGAGTATGAGGGGAGTCCCGCAATTTCTTCACAATGCCATCGAGATATTCAAATATCCCACCAACCTCAACTTTGAGCAAATCCTTCAAGACGGTTTTCTTCCATTGCAAGTTGGGAAATTCCAGTTGGCCTAAAATTAACACCCTCGCTCCCTGGATTCTCTGGATTGATGCATCCTTGTCTCGAGAAGCTTTCAGCTGGTCCCCATTCTTATCAGCTTTGTAAAGGAGACTATCAATCAATATCCTCCATTGCTCAAAGGTGCTTGTGCATCCTAGTGCTACTTCTGTGGGGGTGCATGGTGTAATATCCGCCGACGAATCAAGTATCACGCCTCGGTAGGAACGGATGAGTTTGACTTTAACGCCGGTGAGCTGAGCTAATTTCAAAACAACAGTAAGGGGATAGAATAAAAGAGCCAAAACGAAGGAACCTACAGCTGACAGAAGTTGGTGCCGCCATTGGGCTGGAACAACTCCAGAGAAGAAGAATAAGGACCGCACAGATCGAGCACAGTTGAAGGAACATTTGGTACTAGTTCTCCGATGAAAGGAATAAAGGATGATATATGATTGTAGAATGTTCAACTTCTGAGGTGTACCTCGTTAAGCCCAAGTGTTTAAGCACAAAAGATAACGTGTAACGTACCAGGTCAAAGCGAAGAGGTATTTCGTAGTAAATTTTAGCAGCAGATCTGAGGCGTTTCGGGCACAACTGAACAAATGGCGGTGCGTCCTTTCTCTGTGTCATTGCACAAACTGAGCAGTAAGAATAATATCAGGTGGATTCATTGAGTTGGCCAAACAAATGAGGACGCTGCGGCTACAATCATAACCGAGAAAGAGGCAAACTTACCGAGCCAGCATTTGCGTAAAGTGGTGGTAGTGGAAAGGAAGGCAAACCGAGGAAATTTTCTCAACCATAAATTTGGACAGCTTCAGGATAGTAAAATGTCAATTACAAGCAGGCGAGTGCACAGGTTTTTTTTTGAGTCCGACAGATAAGAGAGTTTTTGCGTGCGAAGACGATGGAGGAATCACAAGAATAAATCTACACAGTCGGACCTTCATACTAGTGTTCCCCTGCGGGGACTTACACCTTGCTTGGTCACATTTCCCTGGCTTATTTCTTAACCGAACACAATGACAGTTTTACATTGATGTGTAGCAAAAAAATGTTGTCATTGTAGAACATCAATTGTATTTATAAACGGGTCTGGATACATTTTCAGTTGCAGAGGTTGAAGCAAAGGAGAGCTGAAGCAAGGCGCCTGCAGCGGCAGCGAAAGGTTGAGACAGTCATGATAACCCAGTGTTCCTCCGGCCACACATGTGGTCTCCTTGCCAGGAGTATGGGTCCAAGCACACATCGCAGCAGCACGATGGATAGAGTGGACATGCGGTACGGTGTAGTAGTACAGGTGTAACAGTTGCAGAGGTTATTCGTTGTGCAGTAATCAGAAGAGGCTCCGATGGAGTGTGTGGGCAGTGCTCTACAGTGTAGTACATAGTACAGTTGTCATACCAAGTATAGAAGAGGATCTATAAAGTGTGGTAAAATCTTCACACGTGCCAATCTGACTGACATGCAAAAGGACCTATGCAAGCAAGGTGATAACCCGTGTTCAAATGGTTGAGTATGAACAAGGGACGAAATTTTCATTTGAACTGAGTTTCAAAATCTTGATGCCATGGCTCAATGCCCGAAAATAAGCAACGGTGCATTCTTTTTGCCATCTCTCGCTTCAAATTTTTTCTGTTCATCCTCAGTCTATAACTCAGTCATATGATAATCCCAAATGGGCAGTTTTTTGCTCATGTGATCTTTGTTGAAGAAAATTTTCGTCATTGTCTCTTTCTCTCATCCCACCACCTTCGATGCTTCGATGAACTTGCATTCTTTGCATCAAAGAAGATGCACTCATCATCCAGGACTGGCTGCCTCAAGGTTGAATATACCACTACATGCAACTTCACGCTCAACATTTTGTCAAATACAACTCCAAACACAAGAAATAATGCTAATGCATTTGTGGTGCACTTCAAAGCCATCTTTCAATATATCATGTGTAGAAGACGACTTCAACCTCAATACTCAATGTTTGAATTTTTGTTTGCAATGAACCACAAAGATTTCAAGCTTCGAGCGACAAGACCCAGTCAAGACCCAAATTCAAGTTCTCAAGTTATTTGTGATTGATTATGTAATTTCATGATGCACAGCTACGTTACCATTACTTGTTCTTGCATACTGGTAGTGTATTTCTTGTATTAGTCGTTTGTTATGTTCATGTACCTACATAGTTGAAATGTCTATGCTTTTTCTCAATCATGTCTCGGGGAGGAACAGAAAGAAAAGACCTGGTGGATTCGATCGGAACGCGCGGCGCGGCATTGAAGCCCCGCTTCGAAAATTTGGGCCTACGGCTCATTTGAGCTCTGGGTCATGTTACGGATTATGCGTTACATTCCAAAACTTTTACCCGCAGCATCAATTGCCCATAATCAAACACTGTTTAATAGAACTGCATGCCTGTGTAGAAAGCGACAACGAGCAGAGTCCAGACTAGGTTCAAAATTAGAATCTAACAAGTAGTTACACACAACATGGGAGATATGCACATGAAGGTCTTTTTTTGGTCGAGTCATTGACCAGCCATATAGGAACATCAGCGCTTATGTACGCCACCCAATTTCGCCCCATCGTTATTCCCTCTGGACTGAGACTCGAGCCTCTAGGTACCCACTCCTTCACCGGTCTTCGCTCACTTCATTTCCTTTCAACAATCTGGAACACTAAATAAACAGGGAAATAATGAATGTAAAGAGATGGAAATCGACGATCGTAAGAACATTTACCGATTTTACTCTACGCTATGTAGCTCAACTAAGCAACAGTGCTCATTTACCAGCAGAGCATCTTGTACCAACCCCTCGAATATTCAATAAGCCTAGTCAGTAGAAGCTGAGAGCCACAAATTTAGGCGAAACGTGAATTCTAGTTCCAAATCCCCAGACTAGTCGAGTGTCCGACATCACTGGATCCAAAGTCCAACGCTTCACGAATTAAGCGGCCAAAGCAAGCCGCAATATGAATATTCGATTCACCTTCTGAACAGAGTCTTGATCATGGAGCACGATTCGAACACTGCCACATGACGACGGGATATTGGAACTCGCGATTACTCGTGGTGTCCAATAATCGCGGGTGTTTCAGACCGACACTGGCAGCTTCAAGGAGTATATAACAAGGTCGACTCTTCCCAAATTAACTTCGACCTCGTTTCGTCCTTATCCAAAGTCAATTTTACCGACCTCAGAATGTTCGCTTCTGTCACTGCTGCTGGCCTATTACTAGCAGCCACCACCACCACTGCTTTCCCTACTGCCCGTCAAACCACATGTACTCCTTCGTTCACCCCAGGAGTGGGGTATGCTGTTAGCTCGAATATCAATGGTAAGGTTGTTCAAAATTCCACCCCGTTTATCTCGGATTGATGATCTTTCGATACAGACTCCTACGTGTGGCAATACAACGGAGCAAGTGCTGGAGTCCTGTCCGCTGTTTATTTGGTATATCCATCCACCCCCAGTTTCCAATGACTCCTAGTTGACAACTCCTCTCCCAATTTGTCTTCCAGCTCCCTACCCCCCCTGAATTTGAACCCTGGAATCTCACCTCTACCTCTACCGGCGGTTGGACTATTTCGTGTGTATCATTTATCATTCTTTCTTTATACAACACTCATCCACAAAAACTCTCTCGCCTTATCCAGATCCGATTCCCCCAGTTCATGTGTCCTCGCTCCCGCCGACACCACCTTGACTACCGGATCATGCTCCAACGCCGCCGGCAGCGACGCTGATTTCGCCATCTCGTGTTCGTCGTGCACGGACACTTCGGCAACTGCTTGCACCCTCACTGTTGCTTCTACCTCCGAATGTGTTAACGTCCCCGGAGATAGCGATGGGAATCCAGAAGTCAGGACGATGGAATGCACCGGGAGCCCACAGCAGTTGTGGGACTTCACCGAGCTTTAATACGTTAAGCTTTTGAGCCATTGTAACATCAGTTCGTGTGTCCAAGGGCTCTGAATCTTATGGACCCCCAAGTTTCTGTACTTACTAACTTTGATAAATGGACAATGTTTTTGCAATACAATGCGTAAACTGCTACGTATGGGTGGGGTAATCAGTCCAATATACGTCGTAAGAAATCAAACGGTCTTGATGCAATTAACGAGAAAACTTCAGCTCTGCGAATCATCCAAATTGACTGTTCAGTACGTTGAGCTATGCTTAATTTGGTGAGCTTGCTAATGTTACTTGCACGCGCGAGCATTAAAAACTCAGCATTTGAACTCCCTAAGCTATTTGTTGGCACCTGCACATTTTTCCTAATTCTCTATCGTACTTACAAGACTCAGTCGAACTCCATCAAAATACTTCTGTCTAAACCTTTTGAAAAGAGAGCCAGCTCACTCGGCATCATCAAACACCGCCCTCACTCTAGACCGCAAGAGTCTCTTGTTCAATGCGCGGGCAGATTTGTCATCCTTGTTCGACGCAGCATTGTTCGTGCTCGCCTTGTTGTTCTTTGACTTTGTGCTCGTCGTGGTAGACGTGATAGCCGCTGCAGCTGCTGTAGTGGTCGTCGCAACAGCAGCCGCAGTTGTTGGCGAGGCGCCTAATAAAGTCGCTCCATTTGTCACCGACTGAACGGTGGACACTAATTTAGTTTAGTTGTTTTGAACGTCAATGACGTGTTCGTCGAGACAAGAATAATGCATCTCTTACCTTCACCTAGAAGCGAGTTTTTCACTGCGGTCTGCACTTCACCTACTCCTGCGTTTCCAGCATTGATACTTGTCGTACCTGCTGCTTGAGCAGCATCCGCATCGCTGTTCGCTTGGGCAACAGTCTCCTATAATGACAAAATATTTAACATCATTTCGTGAACAAGAATACTTTCACTTACTGTGGTCAAGTTTCCTGTAAAGTTGAAGTTTGAACCAGCGGTAAGAAGAGAAGCGTTCTGGTTGGCAGCGAAAGCAGCTAGAACACCCTCAACTTGAGTACGTAGCGCTGCTTTCAGGTTGACAGCATCTTGGAGGCTCAATTTGGCGGTGCTGGAAGTTGACGAATTGCCTCCATTTGCACCTTCGTCAGTTTGGCCAGCGAATGCGTCGACGGGGACTGGAAAAAATAGACCGATCAGAATATTGGCGGTACAAGAAAACTGAGTCCCACTTACTATCATCAGCTGTACCAACGGCGGTCTGTAGATTATCTTCATCAACACTGTCCTTCATGTGAATCGAAAGAAAGCATCCACCACATACCGCAATTTCATCCATCATTGCCACAGTCAACAATTGGCGTTCCTCGAGTTCGCGAACCTTGAGCTGAATGTCTTCCTCGAGAGCACGATTTTGGGCAACCAGTGCATCAAGCTCGGATTGACGACGCATTAGACCTGGAGCAAGTCGGCCAATGAGCTCGAGCGACCGATTGTTCTTGTTCTTCTTGGTCGTCTTGGTGGTAGTTGCTGCTGCTGTAGTAGTAGCGGCCGCGGAAGCGCTAGCAATGGTGGCAGATGAAGCGGTAGTGGATGCTATGCAAAAGGAAACCACGTTCATTCAATACCGAGCGATATTGCAACGCAAGGAAGAAAAACTTACAAGAGGTAGTAACAGCGAAACAGCCACCAAAAGGTCCAGCCCCATTCGCGAATGACGCCAGCGAGGCGGCTTCATTTCCCGTACCACCGTTACTAATCCGAATCAGACATATGTTCGAAATAGACCCATCAGCACTGGTCCCAGTGCATGTAGTTCCCGCAGGAAGCGCGGCCGTAACCTGAGAATCAACAGGTCCACCACTAAGAAGCCCATTCGCGCCAGGAGGTTGTTGAGTGATTAACGCAGAAGTCCAAGTCTGACCTGTAGCGTCGGTGTTGACCATAGCGGAGAATGGACCTCCTCCGTCAGCATTCACTTGGTGCAAAGTGAACGAGATTGAGTTATCAGCAGCGAGTGAGGGTAGGTTGCCTCCGCCTTGGGTTATTGCGGTGGCAAGAGATGAGGTCATCCCGATTGAGCCACCTAGCAGGGTGGCACCACAAGGATCTACAAGCAAGTCGTTTGAGATCGTATTAAAAGGAATAAATCATTTCGCTGTACGTACCATCAACAAGGTTCTTAAGTACAGGAGTATCTAGTTGGAAAGGCTGCTCCGTCGTACCATTTCGAGGCACACTGCCGTCAGTTGCTTGAGGGGCAAATCGATTAGAACTCCCAAGATGGACAATGAAGCTATATACTCACTAACGCCAAAACCACTGGTAGTGACTCCATTGTCGCCGGCAACAGCAGTGATAACAGCATGACCATAGGCAAACGTTAGCATAGAAGTGGCCACAAGAACGGATTTGATCATGGTGCCGAGGTGACAAAAGACTGGGCGGAATAAGTAGTCGAAGAGACGCAAGTAAAGACAAGTGGGAAGGCGGCGCTGCCGGTGTCAACAACTGCAATAGTCTGGAGACGAGGAAAACCCAATCGGGAGAGGGAAAAGAGTAGAGAAGAATGAATGAGAACGGCGTAGGAGAAAAGTCTCGCAACCAGCTGCCAGCTACCTGCTAGGGTAGGAATGGAAAATAGGACAGAGAAAGAGTGAAGGGAGTGGGGGGTCGAGAACAAAGCCTGGCCATCTTATATACAATCAGATATCAGTTCAAGACAAAGACTGCAAAGAAAAGTTGCTCAAAGGGGTTGCCAAATAACGTTGCCACACGGATGAAACTTGAAGAGGCGTTGTAATGCGATAATGAAGCATCCGGTGATTCTCTTTGGTATCCCGATGGCCCAGCGTCAGCCTGGACCTTCGCAGACCAAGATTCCAGGAACATTCTGGTAACACCATCATGCGATTCAGATGCGATTCTCGCAACTCAACGTTGCGAATTATGTTTTCCAACCACGGCGCGCGGTCACCCCAAGTTACTTCGCCACTTCTTCTATGGTACCACGACCCTGCCACCGCGATTCTTCAAGTAATTTTCGAAAGTTTGAGGACACGATAACAGGAAAATCCGGCTTTTGTCAGCCTTTAACGATGGACCTTTGCCAGAATTTCCGCAGTCACTTGGAACCGGGAGCTCCATGTCGTCGCTAGACAACCGCCCATTGTCAGAAGGCGGCCAGGAACGTGTGGGCATCATAGGATTTCTAATCCAGCCGATTTATGTCGGAGCGATAAAAGACACAAGCGTGGTACACCAGGGTACACATACCTAATATACATTATCATATACATCCAAAGTTTTCAGTTTTTACACGATGTTGAACAAAGAGCTTTCCCTTTATGTCCCTTCTCGTGTGCGTGCCAAGATGGCAACAAGCATACCACGGATGTTGTTCATTTGCAGGTGCGCCTCGATGATATCGCCGAAATCTATAACAATCTCCTCCATTCCTTGAACATTGGCTGCAGCCAGTTTCCTGCTGTTGGGGACGAAGATCAGCGTGATTGATATTGAACGGGATCGACCATGTTTGTCTTCTACGCCATATTGTAGTCGTAATTCGTTCTCAGAGATGGCTTCCATGACCTCTAAGCCCTGCATGGAGCGATGGATCATGAGAGAGCCAGTCAACCTATCAAGGTAAGTAAGATCAACCGAGACCAACTGGAAAACAGAAATGACGTACCAGTCGTATAAGGGAACGAAGCGTCGGTCATCATTAAACCCGCTCTCGGATTTCTTGGCACTCTTTTCTACCTCGTTTCTCTGCGACTTGAGTGATTCCATCTCCAGTGATTCAGACTTGAGTTTCCCTTTTACGCTGTGAACTTTCTGCTCAACAACTTGCATCTCATCGGTAAGCGCCTGCATCTCCATGACCTGATCTTCAAGTTTTTTGTCTGCGGACTGAACGGTAACTCGAGGGTGAGGGTGTGTCTGTCTTAGTCGGGACAAAGCCAGCCTGGCGTCAATGATTTTCTGGGCAAATTCTGTAGCTTTTGCTGTTGCTTGTTTGACTCGGATGTAATCTGTAAATCAGGTGAGTGGGTGTGGAGTCGAAAACCATTACCTAGCCCTACCTTCCTCTACCTTCGAAGACACGACCCGAAATTCTTCTTCGATCGTCGACAACTTTTCTTTCGCGACTTTCAACTTCTCCTTTTGCTCCATGTTCTGCTTTTCCAACTGTTTATTGTCACCATCAGTGACAGTTGGTGGATCGTCGATGTCAGTGACGATGAGCTTGACATATTTGTCTTTGGCATTCTGTTCCAAGTACTGGTGCTTCAACTTGCGGAGATACGACTGTGGTGGTTCGAATGGCTATTAGCACGCTAAGCATCGTGAAATTATTTGGTACACGTACAACTTGTGAAGCAACATCGATAGCAACAATAGCGGGATCCCTGGTATCAATGTCCTCGACATCTGAGACGTCACCTTCCTCCAGTTTATGGGCACTAAACTCCGCCACATTCCGAACGATATTCAGACTCGTATTGGTAGAATTGAATAACGTCTGTAACGACTGAGCAGTTATTAAACGCCTTTCTTGATCCATGGGAGCAGACGCGTGAGTTTGAGCTTGTTATTGGTCATTCGTAAACAAAAGCAAGCTTCGTCGCGGTCACATGTGCACTTGTGACCTCGCGCCTGGAAATTGATATTGAAAATACATTTAAGTTATATAGTGTGCGCACAACCAGTACATACAAAAGTCCAAACATTACACCAATTAGTCCCAGTCCCAATATTGTATCGAGAAAATTTTGGCTACGTACATATCGTTCAAAGCAATCCACTATTATGAGAATGTATAACAGAGATTTTAAAAGGCGTAACTCCCGGATGATCATGTAAGCATTATACTGCGTCGTCTCGTGGCATTAACCATAACAAAGCCTGGAGGCACGAACGAGGCGCGTTCGGATTTGTGGGTAACCTGGGTAATTGTCTTCCATGCTTGCACGAACCGTCGCTCGATACGTAGAGCGTATGAAGCGCGACATGTGGTGGAGTACCTATATAGAGTATCGAGCTTGAGATTTATAAGATATAGTGAGTCTTATAGCGTACTCACATAGAAGCTCTGCTTTGAACAGAGTCCGGAGAGATAGAGCGCTGCATGTCGTGTGTTGATTAGAAAAACGTATGATTAAGAGTGTGGCACTAATAAGAGTTTGTCGTTGGAGACAGCGTATGATATATAGTATAAGCAGTGCTTGCACTGATATAAACTCGTCCAGGAAGACAGTCAAGGACGTACGGCAGAGACAAGTAGGAGGGATCCTGATCCTGAAATAAAAACATTCACGAATCTGCTCTTTTATTGGGCAGCTACAATAAGGGCCAGGCGTAGTTTGATCATTGTGTTTACAACAGAATCTCAGTGGAGTACAATGGTAAAAAAACAAAAGATCTTATAAAAGCATATACTTAAGTGATTCCTAGTGATTCTAATGCAACCTAATGCAACCAAATATCAACAGTGCCCCGGCCCAGACCGGCCCTAGTACGGAAATCACCCCAGAAAGAGAAAAAATTCCGCTCGACGGAATCGTAACAATTCAGCTTAACTGATATATTTTAGTGTCCTTACTGGTCAAAAACAAAAATGTGGTTAAGGTATCATGACCGGGCAATGTATTTCATGATCATACAAAAACCTGCTTTGTATTTCATGATTACTTCCATGACTTCACAATCATGAAAACTTATTTATACTTTGAGTCATGTAATGGGATAATCATGAGAATTACAGAAAATAAGAGGAATACCGTTTCATGATTCCATCCATGCTTGTGAATTATTTTGTGTTTCATGACTGTTCATCCATTTGATTCATGATCGAGAGTGTGAATCAGATATTCATGATCAAGTAAATCTCTGCCTAGAAGTTGAACTGCAGCGCTCATTTGAGTCTTTCAATTGACTTCATTCATGGAGTTGTATACAGTATTCTGGCTACTGTTGATATTCTGGACCCGCTCTGCCATTGCACCAGTCCCTTCAACCTCAGATGTACTTCAAATACATACCATACGGACAGCATATCAGGAATTGGGGTCTCAAGTTTCGCGAACCCTTCAAATACAACTTGGAGATGTATCTCGTATTCAGAGGCAGCAGTCATCTGCTGAGCAGTTTTTGGATTCTGTGGTCAGGGTGTGTGCTTTTCCCATTCTTTCTATTTATTTTGATTTTATCTATATCCCTCACAGCGACAACACCTGTTTGATGACGAGGAATTCACAACCATCTGTACTGGAATTGCTGACATGCTCTCAGCACTAGCTGAAGCTACTGTCCAATCAGAGGATATTGTTGAGCATGCTGCTTTTGAACCTGTTCAAACAGTGCGCTCCGGTCGGCGGGGACGGCCTAGAAAGGAGATTGATCCACATTTGCTGGAAAGCAGTCTTCGTTTACGAGGCGTCACTCATATAGCACCTGTCTTTGGTTGCTCTTCACGCACTGTCCGTCGTCGTGCACTTGAGTATGGACTGGTTGAGCCATGCCCACCTGTATATATTATCTATGAAGATCCAGACTCCGGAGAGCATGTCCGCTTCTACAGATCATCTACAGCTGCCATGTCAGATCTGACAGACCATGAGCTCGACATGATCCTAAGACACATTCTCGAAATCTTTCCTGCATTTGGACGTAGGATGATTACAGGACATCTGCGATTCCTTGGTCACCATATTCCACAGGCGCGGATCCGGCAGTCCTATGAACGGGTGACAGGAGCACCAGCATATCTTACATCACGGCCTGTTGAACGTCGAACCTACCATGTTGCTGGTCCAAACTCTCTTTGGCACCATGATGGTCAACACGGTGTGTGCTTATATCTTACATGCAAATTATCCTATTCTACATATATCTTCAGCTTTGATTCGCTGGAGGGTAGTTATCCATGCTTTTGTTGATGGGTTTTCAAGACTTGTCACAGCAATTCAAGCAAATGATAATAACCGTGCCCAAACTGTACTATTGCTGTTTTTGGATGCAATACAAGTTCATGGAACACCAAGCCGAGTCCGAGGAGACCATGGCATCGAGAATCTTGGAGTTGCACAATACATGGAGGAAAACTATGGTGTTGAGCGAGGATCTTACATATGGGGACGGTAGGTTTAATCAAGATAGTCATGCATATTGACTGAGCATATTTACACAGAAGTGTTCACAATATTCGGATTGAACGTCTGTGGCGGGACGTAACACAGGGCTTTGGCCTCAAATGGTACAATTTTTTCTTCTCGTTAGAAGTGGAATTAGGCCTTCTGCCTGATATCGACGAGCACATCTGGCTTCTCCATTATCTCTTTCTTCCTTCTATTAACCAGGATGCACATGAATGGGCTGGTTCATGGAATTCTCACAACTTACAGCTTCAAAATGAACGTGATCGCTCTCCCCAGGATATGTTTTTCTTCGGCGCCATTCAGGAAGGTCTGCGTGGACCTACTGGTGCTCCCACACACCTGGAAGAACATGTCGAACATGTTGCTACATATGGAGTTGACTGGCAGGACCTTGGTGACGCCACTTTGCTTCGTCACCACAATGAAAACAACCCACATGAGCTAGAAGATTTGGATCACCGCCGCACACGACAGCCACCTCACCTTTCTCTGGTTGAAGTTCCTGCATTCAATTGCCCTTTTGAATCTGAAGAACAGTTAGAAATATTTAACGATGCGCTGTTGGCAATGCCTGAATATCATTCTCGGGATATGACTCAGCGAAAATCGCTTTGGGTGCAGGCTTTAGACCTTTTGGAACTTCTTTTGCCTCATTCACAGTAGTTTTATAGTTTTGTATTATTTATCTGTGATTCTAATTCAAAGGAACTCACTAAGTTGCCATTGGTGCCACGCTATGATGAGCAAAAAGTGTACGGAGCGAGGGCTCCCTGGTGCCAGAATTTGATCCTGTTAGGATAATTAATCTCAGTTGGTATTGTAACAACTGTATTAGTCTACCTGTTAGGATAATTAATCTAATATATGTTAGTATCAGGTAGTGGTTGTACGTATGTCTGATAGGCTCACCTCAGTTGGTATTGTGACAACTGAGGTGAGTTGACGCCGCCGGCTGTGTGATATATCTAGTACTGTACAGTATCAGGTAATAATGCCGTCTCCCGGTTATGCAGTCCCCGGGAGGCGGTTAGTACATATGGGGTAGCGGTGATACATACGGAGTATTTCCCCAACAGATCCAGCACTGGCACGTACCCCAGAAGTGACCCACCACCCAGGTGGCCTGAAGTCGAAATGTGCCGTCAACTTTATAAATGCATGAAATAAGATCCAAAGGTTCTATTCTTGCTGCTTATCAGTCATAAGTTCACACCGAGCTCATATATCAGAATTAGTTATATACTGTTCAACATTCAGCATTTAATGGTGCCATACCCGCTCACGAAGCTGATAATTACGTCTAGTTTGCTCATTCCTTTCAGCTCTGGTTTGGTCCCGCCGACGTGTAGTAACATGTGGACCAACACTATCTGCAGTTCCTACCTGTCCAGCTCCTCCCCGTAAACGTAAAACTGTTCTCTCCGACGGAAGCATTGTGCCATGCAATTTAGATGAATCAAAGCTCCTATAATTGTAGAGTTTAGAAAGTATGTCATTAATGTGCTGAGTACTAACCAGAGGGTATTTTCACGGGTTTCTATATAGTACCCATATTGTGTTGCACAAAATGAGAACTCACTCCACTTCTCTTCAGCATTCAGTAGAATCTGAGCACATAAGGAGCGGACACAATCCTCATCTGCATGCTGGGGAGATGTGTAGTTCCTACAGTCAAAAACATTAACACCTGCTAACCCAACCCGTTCACACATTCTTGAAGCATCTTTCATATTGCGCCACAGCTTTCTGTGAAAGCCTTTAGCAGTTCCCATAAGAATACAAGATGTCTGTGAACCTCATCATTAGCTTGATATAAAAAATAAAGATAAAAAGAAACTAAGCAAACCTCGGCATGTTCAAACAACACCATTATCCCTTCCAAAGTTTCAGCCTCTATACCAGCATAAGGAGCATAAGTATCTCCGAGACGCCCCCCAGAAGGCTGTCTCCAACCATATGGGCGCATTTGACCACTTGACCATAAATTGAACTTCCCTCCACGTTGCACTGGTTTGACTGCAGTTACCTTATTGCAGTGATGAACAAGTTTTTCAAAATGGCCGCCTGGCTGGCGCCCAAATGCTTCAAACCAAACAAAATCCAGCTATGATTTTCACTATTAGTATTGCTCCTGCATAGTAATTGGAACTTACAGTCTCTCCAGGGCTTATATCATCAATATCTGGATCAACAAAGAGAATAACCAACTTCCCACACCGCTGTATTATATCATCATCTGCAGTAATACGCTCCAGCCCAAGCTCATCTGGGTGGTAAAGCTGGGGCATAGTTGATTGCTTTTGATTCTGGAGTTAAAAGTACAAATTAACCAAGTGCTATATCATGATATTTGAACATACTCGGCGTGGTTTCATCTGCTCCTTCTCTGGCACTCTGGTAATACCAGCTCCCTTGACCTTTGCATAGAAGCCAGGGTCTTCATTACAATGGACAATTTTCCGCTGAACACACTTTTCATGATCTGGTAAGTTGTGACAAATTTTGCAGTGCTTTTTATCGGCAGAAAACGCATTATCTTCAACCTCCTTGCGTAATCTCCAAAAATCCAGGGTCCGATTTACAATGACGCGTAACTCTGGAGGCCAATTTGGAGCAGTGGGTTCTTGCTTTAGACGAGTAAGATAAGTTTGAATGTTTTGATAGAGTCGCCGAGGATTTGTTTCATGAATCTAATATGTATGTTAGCACTTGAAAATTAGCTTACGCTATTGATTGAAACATACTGCATATTTTTCCTCATTCAAAAACCATGCCAACCAGCGATTCCAGCTAAATATGAAATTTTCTTCGCTACATAGAAAAAGAACACTGGCCGGATTGGATATACGGGGAATTAGGAGTGGATGGTCTTTAAGAGCACGAAAGAAGTGAGCGCCAGTCTTCATGGGCTTTGTATTGCTCTGTTACAGTTATGTATAATCCAATTCATAAAAGTATGTAAGTGCGCATACCTCATTCCAAAAGTTGAGATTACTCCCTTTACAAGCATCGGCAGCAGCTTCCATTTGAGCTGTTGGTGTCCACTTATCCAGAATACTACCTAATACCAAACCAAATCCATGACAGCGCAGGAGATGTGCATCATGAGGACCGTGACCATGTTTATAGGCGTAGACAGGATTTGATAGCTCTAAAATCACTGATGGAAGATGAGTTATCTAGTATAGATAAATTAGCTGACAAGTCAAAATATATGGTAATTCTATTCACTGAAAGTGCTGCCTGAAAATCGGGAGTATTGAATAATGAACGTGGTACACGTTTCATTTCCCTAATGTTCAGAGCTACTTTCTTTTGAGCTGATTCCAGTTTTGAATGCACCCCAGAGGTATTCTATGTGTAGGCAAATAATGATAAGCTATAAAGTTGATTCAACTAAGTTGTGAAACATGCCTCAAGTAATTCTTCCTTCAAAACAGTTGCCCAAATCTCACACTGTTGGACTAGAGATGAAGTCGAAATTTCTATATGGACTTGAGCCTCAGTAGTAAATTCTCCATGGTCTTCATCCAGATTGACCAAGTCTTCAATCTGGTCAAGCATATCTAGGACCAGGTTGTGTTGATGCAATGAATACTACGTAGCTAAAGTAAGAACTAAGACAGAAAAGATGGTCAGAAGACAGACATTTTGTGCTAGACAGCGTTGTAGTGCTGTAAGTTCTTCCAACGCAGTTTCAGGAGTGTCTTGATATATGAGAACGACCACACTCAAGAATAGATTCAATATATCATCAATTGAATAATCCACGAGTTCCTGCAAGTGCAGAGCCTTTTGGATCCAGGCAAGTATGAGCTTAAACTGAGATAAAGGATACTTAGTGCTTTATAAGTAGTAAGATACTAGTACTCTCACTGAAATACCATCAGTCAGCCATCTTGAGAACCAAGGACCCCGCCATTCTTGGACCTGGGCACGAGTTAGCCTTGAGCCATTGGCCACCAGTTGTTGATGCTGTCCCATGCACTGATCCAGCTCTGCTTTGAGTGCATATGGAAAGGGTGGAAGAAATGGGTATGGTAGTAGGATATACATGAAGTAGATACTGGGATGTTAATTCCGCGATGTAATCTTGATGTGGGTGAGTGAACTTATGTAATCTAAACATAGACGCTGGTTGGATCCATTCATTATTCTTGCCCTCTGCTTGCATTACATGAGAACATTTGGAGCTATGACAGCAGACTGGTAAAGAATGAACGAGTATCCAAGCACAGTGATGCAGTGATACTTGAAAGTGCACAGAAAAGAGGACAAAATGCGGACTGGAATTTGGTGAGGATCTAGACATGTAGCACCAACGGACTTGCGCCCTAACAAACACCCGCAGGGAGGTCTGGTGTACATGGTCAAGAAGATAGATCATTCAGAGAGGACCACTGGCTTATATAGTCAGCTATGTTTGTACACTTAGTGACTTCGTTTACAGACACGACAACAAACGCGTCGCGGTAAGAGCATGTGATCAACAATTTGTGTATCATCCTTTTGCCTTCATTTTCAAAGACTACACTAAACTTCTCCTTGACGTATGGAGCTCTGGATAAAGAGTGGTTCTCTACAAGTGGCCTGATTCATTCTGGAGAGGGTCTGATTCCATTACTGGACCTGGATCACCCATCTTGTAACCAAGTACCAGGAGGCAAGGGTGCACATAATTTAGTGCGTTATCAATCATTCATTCTGATTTTTGGCGCGTTCAAGAGTACTTACTGAGTACTTTCAGACCCTCCATCCGCTTTGGAAACGACTGCTTCGTTCACTCTCGACACCACCTTTTGCACCCAGGTACCAGGAGGCAAGAGTACATAATTTCTGGTGAGTTTTTATTCGTTCCTTCTGATTTTTGGCGCGTTCAAGAGTACTTACTGAGTACTTCCAGACCCTCCATCCGCTTTGGAAACGACTGCTTCGTTCACTCTCGACACCACCTTTTGCACCCAGGTACCAGGAGGCAAGAGTACATAATTTCTGGTGAGTTTTTATTCGTTCCTTCTGATTTTTGGCGCGTTCAAGAGTACTTACTGAGTACTTCCAGACCCTCCATCTGCTTTGGAAACGACTGCTTCGTTCACTCTCGACACCACCTTTTGCACCCAGGTACCAGGAGGCAAGAGTACATAATTTCTGGTGAGTTTTTATTCGTTCCTTCTGATTTTTGGCGCGTTCAAGAGTACTTACTGAGTACTTCCAGACCCTCCATCTGCTTTGGAAACGACTGCTTCGTTCACTCTTGACACCACCTTTTGCACCCAGGTACCAGGAGGCAAGAGTACATAATGTCTGGTGAGTTTTCATTCGTTCCTTCTGATTTCTAGTGCGTTCAAGAGTACTCACTGAGTACTTCCAGACCCTCCATCTGCTTTGGTAACGACTGCTTCGTTCACTATCGACACCACCTTTTGCACCCAGGTACCAGGAGGCAAGAGTACATATAGTCTGGTGAGTTTTCATTCGTTCCTTCTGATTTTCAGCGCGTTCAAGAGTACTCACTGAGTACCTTTAGACCCTCCATCTGCTTTGGAAACGACTGCTTCGTTCACTCTCGATACCACCTTTTGCACCCAGGTACCAGGAGGCAAGAGTACATATAGTCTGGTGAGTTTTTATTCGTTCCTTCTGATTTCTAGCGCGTTCAGGAGTACTCACTGAGTACTTCTAGACCCCTCATCTGCTTTGGAAACGATTGCTTCGTTCACTCTTGACACCACCTTTTGCACCCAGGTACCAGGAGGCAAGAGTACATATAGTCTGGTGAGTTTTTATTCGTTCCTTCTGATTTCTAGCGCGTTCAGGAGTACTCACTGAGTACTTCTAGACCCCTCATCTGCTTTGGAAACGATTGCTTCGTTCACTCTTGACACCACCTTTTGCACCCAGGTACCAGGAGGCAAGAGTACATATAGTCTGGTGAGTTTTCATTCGTTCCTTCTGATTTTTAGCGCGTTCAAGAGTACTCACTGAGTACCTTTAGACCCTCCATCTGCTTTGGAAACGACTTCTTCGTTCACTCTCGACACCACCTTTTGCACCCAGGTACCAGGAGGCAAGAGTACATAATTTCTGGTGAGTTTTTATTCGTTCCTTCTGATTTTTGGCGCGTTCAAGAGTACTTACTGAGTACTTCCAGACCCTCCATCTGCTTTGGTAACGACTGCTTCGTTCACTATCGACACCACCTTTTGCACCCAGGTACCAGGAGGCAAGAGTACATAATGTCTGGTGAGTTTTCATTCGTTCCTTCTGATTTCTAGTGCGTTCAAGAGTACTTACTGAGTACTTCCAGACCCTCCATCTGCTTTGGTAACGACTGCTTCGTTCACTATCGACACCACCTTTTGCACCTAGGTACCAGGAGGCAAGAGTACATAATGTCCGGTGAGTTTTCATTTGTTCCTTCTGATTCTTAGCGCGTTCAGGACTTGAAAGTACTCATTGAGTCCTTTTGGACCCTCCATGCACTTTCGAAACGATTACTGTCTTCAATTTGCATTATATGTCTTTACTTCTGGAGTCGATAATGAATTATTTTACCAAATGGGCACATGTTACAAAATGCACAATCTATTTTACATGACAGTAGAAAGAAGGTTACGCAGCTGGTTAACCTTTGTTGAAAATATTGACCATGTCCACTTTAACGATTCTGGGTAATTCTGAGGATCCTTTGACCACCAGTATTTGCAGCTCAACGTATACGGATACCAGTCCTGATGCATTTTCTGCAAAGCTGGGCTAGCGTCCCCTGCCAATACCAGCTGTTCAAGCTCTCCTAACAAGTGATATGCAGCTGCGACATCCCTCTTGTTTGCGAAAGTCCCTGCTGTTATACCAGCCCAAGCATACACATCCCCCACCTCGAACATAACCCCTTCAAGTGGAGAAAGTCTGATTTTCAACTGGCGGGAATGGATTGGAAAGCCAAGACCCTCAGCCAATTGATTAAGGATAACAAACTGTCGATAACCTTTGTATGCGGTAACTTGCTTATGTGCCAAAAGAAATTGACGAAGAAAGGGAATTTCAGAATGGATTTCGGGAAATGTGGAGACCAGATACATGGATGCCGAGGGTGCATTGTGCACATCCTGCCAGGCAAGACAAGTAAGCTGGTGAAAGACCATATTATTACGGTACTGAAATTGGCATGCTTACATCAGGAATGGGGCAGAAGTCATTATCATTACTGATAGATGTCGACGTCAGAGGCAAAAGTGTTGGCTCCTTGAGCTTATTAGTAAGACCAGGCTTTGACAACAAAATCAACATACTATTATATGGTGAATATGCTCAACTCTTCTTCGCACGATCCGCTCAATCCTTTCCTGCAGCCACAATGGAATTGCATCATTGCCATCTCCATTTTCAGAACGGATAGTCTGACTGGCAAAAGAACCTAAAGAAAGTTGTGTGAGTAATGTAAAGGCTCTTCGGAAACCTGAACCACCTAGTAGGCGTGAATCAGTGCTACTTTCATTGACCGGAATGATGGTGTTTGATTCGTTGTTGATCATAGTCTCACCGCTGGGAGTTGATTGATTTTCCTCCGAACCATCCACCTGTTTGGCTTTGTTCCTCATAGTGTGAGTGGCAGAAATGACCGTAGAAAATAATGGACACATACCGGTTCCTAGATCACCTTTGACCTCCATTTCTTGGATGTTTTCATTTTGATCTTGATAAGTCGGATCCCCATGGTACTCTATATTAATCTCTCCACGAGATTGTTCATTGTGACTGACGACGCTCTGGTCATCTTCTATACCAATATCGGATTGACTGGTTAATGGGCTACTGCTGAAGAGTATTCTGTCGTAGTCAATAAATCGTTCTTCCATTTCTTCAATAGCTGAATAGAACTAGTATCAGAACAAATGGTGAAACTGTCCTGAATATACACACACGACAAAGGCTGGGATGAAATTGGTTCAGCCAGGGTATTGTGTGAATCTGGCATGGTTCTTCTTGGGCGTCCCCTTCGGTTGCCTTGGGTGCCTCTGCCACCTCGATGAGCATGATTATCGACAGGAGTGTTGATGACCTCGCGTCTGCGAAGAGAGTACGTCATGATGATAGTACAAAAGAAAGTTCGGAGTCATAATTGATAAATAAATAAATAAATTGTTTTTGTGTTTTGATAAATAATTATGGACATGAGAAGGGTTAAAACTAGTATCATAGCATAATCAGCAGAAAGAGGCCCTTCGACAGGCTTTTAAATAGTCTCAAAATCACTAAATCCACTTAGAGCACAAGTGCTGTGAAGCCATACATCAAAAAATGTATCGTCCTCAACATCTCCTGGTGACTGGTCAAGTAGTTGCTCCAACCGTGGGTTGAAATCTATTCGGACTTCACCAAAACAGGCCTGATACCTGGCGGGAGCTCCCTCCTGTATACCTGTAAGAACTACCATCGATCAGAAAATAGTGACACTTACAGTCTCATAAACCGGCAGCTTGTTACTTGTGAATATGAACTGTGAAAATATGCCTCAGTACATATATAGCCCTCAGATGCTGCACCAGAAACTTACCGTAATTTTTGTGGAGTTAGAAAGGATTTCACTTCCAGTAGCACACTGGAGGAATCGCCGTGGACGGAAACTATAGTCATTACTATAAAGCTCAGCTTCGCCGGTAGGAAGTGCTTCCGCAATAGAAGCATGGGTAACATGACCAGGACGGTTCGCCCAGCGGAAGAATTTCATCATGAACTCATCAACACGGCTCTGCTTCTCAGGACAAGCGGATGCATCGTAACTGATATAGGGTCGAAGATCATCACCACTATCAGGGAATTGCTGATCAAGCTCCTTGAGAATAGATTTCGTTTCTGGTCCAAAAAGATCAAGAAGGTTGACACCAGATGCAAGGCTGATATTCAGTCCAGATCGGAATGCTTTGACTGCCCAGTGGTCTTCGAAGCATTGTCCAGAGACAGGAAGTCCCACACCATATAGAGCAATAACCTGTTTGTAGACAGAAGCACGTTCAGCAACTGTGGAACGGACTGGTGTATTGAAATCGGCTACCTATGTGGTAATAGAAGTAAGTATATGAAGTAGATTCAAGCAATTAACGTACTGTGCAGTTAAAAGCTAAGGCAACTTCTGACGTTACATCGTTATTGGGGATCTCGCGGGAGGGATTGGAATGCCAATGAAGCAGAATACGCTGCAGTGCAGGTAAGAACAAGATGAACTCCTGGTCATCCAGAGAATCGACACTTTCATGGATAAGCGCCAGCATTAATGAAGGTGAGAGGCGGCGAGGGATAACGTGAAGGTGGACAAGTGACATAGCTACAAGGTTACCGAAGGCCTTTAGGGTGGCTTGAGCCTGAGCGCTGAGTAGACGGTTCAACTCGAGGGTGAGATGCTGGTCCCCGCATGGTCTCCAAATCTCTGTATGGGACATCATACGCTCCATAGCACATCCCAATAATGTTTTTGGAAGCGACGACCCATAACCATGTCCACTAAAGTATATCAGTGAGCGAAAATCAAATATGAATCAACAATTGACGTACAGATTGAAGACTTCGATTGGAAATAAAAGTTCAATGTCCTGGACAGGTAGCGTGATGCTCATTAGCATAGGCTCTGGAAGGCTATAGCCTGCTCGGTTGATGAGGCTAGTGATCAGGCCATCTGCTACAGCCTCGGTAGTACAATTGGTAGCAGTGATAACTACTCGCTGACTTCTTTGCAAACCGGAAACCAGCAGGTACTGATCGAGCAGTCGAAAGAGGTCTGAAGCAGTGTTAGCTAGCTCGATATCCACCTTGTGAGACATGTCAGTTGCATCCTATGATAAGCCAAGTCAGGTATATAAAAAACGTATGATAGGAAGATAATGAACGTCACCAAAAGCTCTGAGTGGCAAATATAGTCTGCAGCATATTGGTTGCTTGAACTTGAAGGGTAGGTGCTCCTATTGGGCACAGGAGGCAAGGTGGCCTGTATACCAGATGGCCCAGCTTCAGTTGAATTCCCAGTCAGTCGCCTCCGTTCTTCAGCCTAAGTGCGCATTTAGATCAAGCGGAAGTACAGAAGTAAATATCATTTGCAAACCTGGATAGTTGACATAGAAGCTTTGATAGCTGCAGCCATATCTTCATGCTCCTCATCAGAATTGGTAGCATGATCACGTCGACGCTTCATGGGTAGAACAATCCCCTGCTGAATGTCATCATCGTCATCATCTGATAAAGCGAGCTCTTCGAATGGGCGTCCAGCATTCAAGGGTGAGCTTGAACTCGATGTTGTTATAGTAGAAATTCCATCAAATAAAGAATGATCTGGTGAAAGAGCAGCTGCACCGAATGCAATGGGTGCATCGGGAGGAAAATGGAAGTGAAGCGGAATCGTGGGAATTTTCGGAGAATTACGACATTCTTGAAGACAGTCAGTATAGTGAAGGCCAGTATCGTCATCAACACGCTCTGTAATGAAACCATAGTTGAGCTTGGGGCCACAACATACATGTCCTCTCCAAGTAATTGGTCCTGCTACTGGTGCTAAAGTAGAATAGATATGTAAGTCAACTAGATAAGTATACATTTCGGTACTATACCTGCAATCAAAGCGGGAGTGGCACATCCAAGAGTTTTTGGGGCTTTGTTGGCCAACGATTGAGTTTCTTTGAATGTCCACCAATCATCGTTAAGGAGTCCAGGCCGATTTGGGACATAGTGCCTCTTTCCCTGTCGCATATTTCCCCAGAGGATATAGAAGCTTCTCTTCTCCTGGGGTATTGCTGGATCGGGAGTTGGAATGGTGATTCCTAGCTCTGATAGCCGAACATTGAGAGAGGTTACGATCCTGTCAATGATTGCCTTTGCCGACATGTTGTCTGTTATCGTGACCTCGACAGCTAGGTTGTATTCAGCAAGACGCTGGAAAAGGCGTAAGATTTGGTTATCATTATAAGCTACATCGACAGGAGGGTGGTACTGAGTTCCTGGAGAGGTAGTAAATTCCCGAATGATCTGAGTGCGAATAAGTGATTAGTTCTCGACAGACAAAAAATGCAGAAACACACAGGTGCCATTTCTGGGAGGAAGTAGACGATAAACTTGAAGCCATCCTGACTCTTAGCCTTCGCATTACTCTGCACACTGCCCCCACCATATCCCTGGAATCCTTGATTTTGAGGGTATGAATGACGGGCGGAACGCTTCGCAGCAGCCCCTTTATGATAAAACGGACTAATAGTGGCTCCCGACTGCATATGTAGATTCCGTTGTGCAGCTTCCATCCGTCGTCCATTGACAGTTTGGACAGTATTCACCTTCTGAATATCAGCAGGATGAACCCATTGAGATGCGCGCAGGGTATTCATGGTGGAAACATCAGGCAACGGTGCAAGACTGTGGAAAATGTCATTATCACATGTCAATTAGGGGGAAAAATAGTAGGGATGCATACGGAGTTTCAAGTATGGCGTGGCTCATATATGGAGAGTTGCAAATATGTCCCGCTGAGACAACTTGATCACATAATGTACGTGGCCCAAATACAGCAACCTTCGAGAAAGAATTCATAAGCTTTCAAATTTTATCTTGAGGGGCAAAGAAATTAACAAACCGATGAAGAAAATGCAGGGCAGTTAGTTTTGGGATAACCGCCACGAGGGGGAAGTGATAAAGCAGCCATTCGGTGGTCAGAGACTTGGTGACCACAGATACATCGTTCATCCTTTCAGAATGTAATCAGAGGATAAATCAAAGAAGGTCTACAATAACATACTGCTGAGAGTGTATCGCGATAAAATGAGATACACTCAATATTTTCTGTAGCGCAAATTTGGCAGGGCATGATGGATGTCTAATGAGCGTCAAAGGTCAGTAAAAATATGGCCAAGTTCTCATCATAGCCCGCTGCACAGGTTAAGCAATGAAATCATGAAACACAAAAATTATTCGAGTCATGAAACTATAATATTTAACGCAGATGAAAATGGAACCAAACTTCAAATCACAAAAGAGATCAGCCATAGAAACAGTCACAAAATAGTGGAATTCCGATTCATTATTCCATTCATGATCAAAGGAAGGGAAAAGCAAACAGTGGTTTGACTGGGTTTGTGTGATCATGGATAAAGGTCAAAGCAGGTTCTATGATCCTGAACAATCACGAAATGTTGTACACGATCACGCAATCTCAAGCACGTTTTATTTTTGTCCAATAAGGACACCCATAGATATATCATGTGACTGCGGATAAGCTATATCAGGCATATCGCCGGTCACATGATATATCAGTTGCACTGAATTTTGGTATTTCCGTCGAGCGGAATTTTTTCTCCTTCCGGTGTGAATAACCTGGGGTTCAGAATCATTGTATACTTCAACTTGCCATGATCAGTTGTCATGGACACATTGACAGAGCTGGTCTACAGCAATCTTGCTATGTTCATAAAGACTTTCTGATTCGTCCGTTTAACGAACTCGAACACATGATATTTTCATCAGATACCTTCAAATATAGATATGTCACACTCGCGATATACAACCCGGGCTGAACGCTGCTGAACGTCTCTTCCAATGGTACTCTCACTCACTTATGCAACGGTCATTCGCTGTGGATCAGCAAACATCAAGAAATCGGGCATATCCTGGAAGGGATGGAAGGAACGGTGGATCGTTCTCAAGTCAAATTTCCTGCTCGTGTACAAGAATGTGAGTTGTAGCTGGTATATCGTTCATGTCGAAATTGGTGATAAAGATCTTCTTTCCAGGCGGACGAACACCAGTTTATCTTCAGATTATCTCTCGCTTTAATTAGAGGAATCTATGTCAAAGACAATTCAGTGGACCGCCCTCGCTGCTTACAGCTGACAATGCGGGGAGGTACTCAGTACTTTCTACAATTCGGAAGCGATAAGGAGTGCGAAGCATGGTATGACGACATTTACCGAATGAGTCCTCTGGCTCCCGTTTTGGTGATAGCTGAGGAACTGCCTGATGTGGAAGAGATTGTTGACTATTATTTTGTGAGGACTTACCGATCTATATTCAGTATGTTGTTAAATATTGCATGCCTAGGATCATGCCTCTTCTCCTTCAGATGCGAGCTTCAGCTTGCCAAGTGCCTTTGAAAATACCATTGACCCGCTTGTTCGACAATCACGTCCCCTTTCGAATCTACAAATATCTTCTACACCAAATCTCCTCAATCTCGTCGATTCTGGAAAAGATACGGCAAACACCATGAACGCAGTGAGGCCGTCTGTTCTTTTGGAGTTGGTCTTGCTGACTCGTACCAGATGGATGCGTTTCAGATGACTGCTAATGATCGCTCTCTTCTAAGGAAAGCAATATCATTCCTATGCTCTTGCATGGAACCGCGTCTCCGCCGCCGCAGTGATCCTGGAGGGGAGAAACCCTTCGATCTAGTCGAGATTCGCCTTCGCGTTCTCCTAAGGGTGATGAGTAAATGGACCAGGCAATATGACTTACAAGTTGACTATGACACGATTCTTGCTCTATCCGAAGCCCTCAAAGATGGATACGTTCTTTGCCAGTAGGTTGTTTCGGGTCCGCATCAGCACGGGAAATCTCTGATTCGCTGCTAAGGACACTGAACGCCATTGGCCGTAGCCCTTTAATTCGTCCCAATGACAGGGACAATGTCAATCTCGCCAAATTTCTATCAGGCTGTCGTGACCTCGGCATACCAAGAGAAGAGCTTTTTTCCTCCGGAGACCTGACAGACATCACAGCCGACTCCTCCATTCGAGTCGCAAAGACCATTCTCACACTCGCAAAATTAACGGAATCAGAGGATCGGATAAATACTGGTGAATCTCTAACACAATTTTCGAAATTTGCTTTGCCTTCCTTCGCAACAAATGACGATTTCATCGCCTCGAGAATCAAAAAGAAGATATTGAGATACGACGCAGTCCGAAGAGATGAACATGTATGTTTTTCTTCGATCTTCAAATTAAACATGTTTTAACATTCAGTTATCTATTCTCAGATCTTGAAGGTATTGTACATAGATCTAACATGATTTCAAAATCGTCACGATGATTCACCCAAATTCCCTTCTTCAAGGTCTATAAGGTGCAGTCGAGCTTATCGAACATCAGGTTCTGAGCAAATAGACTTATGGGAACTCAATGAAGAACGTGGTTTCCCTCCTGAGAAAAGAAGTCGGATTCCAAAACCAAAGGTGTGAGATTCAACCAATAGAAAGATAGCATTCTCATTGTAGAAGTTCAGCTTGGAAGACGACTTGATGCAACTCATAGACTTCATGGCCTCCCTAGATACAATATCTTGCCTCGTTGAAAGCCGACAGTTTCGAATCAGATTATTGCAAGTGAGTCACATTTACTTTTTCTATAGTCTGTACATTTTGAGTGTCATTTCAAGTTCGTCTCGATATTTCCAGTATCTGATCATGGCCTATTGCGCGAGGCTCTCAAGAAGGACGAAGTCGAGATTGCTAAGCTTTTCCGTGCTGTGGTGTTTTCGGATGAGCATAAACAGACCATGGCGGATTTACAAGGCGAAGATGCTCAAGATTGTGTTGATCTGATGCAAGAGGTAGAATATATTCTTGATCCAGGCAGAGTCACCAACCCCATTTCATCAGATGCTGGACAGACGCTCTCTGAAAATGGACGACCATAGTACTTTCTATCATGATGTTCAACGCTTAATGGTCAAACTTTCTGAACGATCCGATACCATCCCCACCTCCCTTTTCATTAAAGGTGTATGTCGCCAAAGCTCCCATGCATGTGGAGGTGGAACATTTGCTGATATATATCGCGCCACCTATATGGACCAGGACGTTGCATTGAAACGCATTAGAGTTTTTCAGGGCGATATTACGGGGAAGCGTAAAGCTCAGCGAGTGTGTCCTGCCCTCGTAAAAGTGACAATGACTCACACACTAAATTGACTCTGATAGCACTTTTGTCGAGAAGCCTTATTATGGCAGAAGCTTCGACATCCATTTGTCCTACCTTTCTGCGGAATTGACTCAGAGAGTTTCCCATCATATCTTTGCATGGTGTCGCCGTGGATGCGACATGGAACTATTTTAAATCATCTTCACGAATATGGACATGTTAATGTCGAGCAGAAAGTAAGCCAGCATATTCTGTGTCTCTTCCATTTGCGCATTTATCGATGTCCTACAGCTTTTTGAGGTGGCTCAAGGCCTAGCATATCTACACTCACAGCGTATTGTCCATGGGGATCTTCGTGGGGTATGTAAACCAATTTTCATAGAATCTCATCTCTTTACCTTGCAGTGCCAGTCCAATATCCTCGTCAACGATGATTGGCACGCATGTCTTGCAGATTTCGGTCTTGCCGTTTTTGAGGATGCAACGGCAGCGACCCCTTCTCAACAGGCTGGATCCGTGAGATGGATGGCTCCGGAGCTTCATCATCCGCAAGCCTTCGAGTTGGACCATTTTCGGCGAACTTTTGCCAGCGACGTGTATTCATTTGCTTGCGTTTGCATCGAGGTTTGTCCGATTCAATCCATAATAGTTGCCTTTTGACTCAAACGACCACTTGCCCCAGCTTTTCACAGGGAAACCACCCTTTGCTCACATTCCTCATGACCCCGCTGTTATGCTACGTGTCATGGCCGAAGAACGGCCTGAACGATCGACGGATCCCTTCGGTAGAATTATGCCGGATCGTCTTTGGGACATAATTCAGGTGTGCTGGAGCCACAACCCGTTGGATAGATCAAGTATGACCCGGGTGGTCGAGTTGATGATGGATGCCAATACTGCTTTTCGGATAGAAATTATTCCGGTAATTACACGTTTATTCTCATCTGAGCTGCTTACTGGATTCACATTAATAGGATTCTTCGGAGGCTCTTGACTGGGATGTATCTTTACACAATCCTAGCGGCTCGACTTTGGTGAGGAGACGTAAACTGGGTTGTCGGAGTACAGCTGTCCGTCGACCTTTTGGAGTTCATGTAGGCCACAAAACAAGTCGGTCAAGTTAAATAAATTCTGTGGTGGTACAGTCGACTCCCTCTTAACCCATACCCCTATAAACCCATACTCCCTTATACTCCATACATTTTCTGAGTTACCGACCTCGTTTGCAGGGAAATGCCATGCATAACCCATAACTCTCCCATACCCCATAATCCATACCTTTTTGGGGGTATTCTCCGCTATATTTTTACCCATAACCCATACCTTGATTGCTATCATGGCATTTGATACTCCCGAAATGGGATCAGTAAATAGACAATTGGCACAAAATCAATACAAAACCAATAAAATGGTCGATTTACACTAATTTTGAGCTATCATAACCCATGATAGGGGTGTTACAGCTCCCGATTAGGCAAATTGTCACGTATGTCACTTGGTGTGACCACCCCATAAACCCATACTCTCCCATAACCCATAGGTCTGGACCTCCACGGAGGGGTATGGGTTAAGAGGGAGTTGACTGTATCACAATTCTGTACAATATAATTCACCATGCATAAGCCTTACATAAAGATCAAGTCAAATCAAGGATCATCCCCAACCGTTTACGTTCCCTTTCCCCAGGGTTCGAAATTCATATTAATAATACAGAAGGTACACTGCCACATGCTATTTTCCGCGCACGATGAGAATAATTGAGTGATAGCCGGCGGGCCGCAGGTCTTCGTTGAACATTCACCTCCCTCGTCCAACGTTGTTCACAGACAGCACTTATTTCACACATCGTGGACCCCTGCTGCATACCACAACGTCAGAATCATGGAAATATCATCTCGCGACACATTCATGACTCCTCGTTCGTCGCAGAAGCGACATGCATCTTCACCATCACCACCTTCTGCTCGTACAACCCTCAGACTTCATTCCCATTCCCGCAGCCTCGATTTGCAGCATGATACTGCGCTTCGCTCCAGCAAGGCTAGTTCTTCTTTTCCGACACCAGAACCACTGATCAATCGCTCCAACAAAACGTCTCGCATAATGTCTAGCGTGAGGAAGTCACTCTTCAGTTCTCACCTCACTACACAGAACTCGAAGA
Organism: Lentinula lateritia; assembly: GCA_028011325.1. NCBI lineage: Eukaryota > Fungi > Basidiomycota > Agaricomycetes > Agaricales > Omphalotaceae > Lentinula > Lentinula lateritia. The sequence continues at coordinate 28,748 of JANVFT010000052.1, forward strand.
AGCAGTCGCCTGTTGACTCTGTGAGTAAACCTGACGTCTCTCCATTATTTCTACATTTACTAAACTTTTGCTTAGGCAAATGCTATGAGCATCTATTCTACTCCTGCAGAGACTATTCAGCATTCTACAAGAATTAAACGACAGGATCCTTATGCGTCCCCCCCGTCTATTGAGCAGATAGCTATGGGTCTTCACATATCTCGAACACCCCATCTTCGTCCTCCCCCCGTATCAAACAATCTCTTCTCGGGAGGTCATACCCCGATACCCCTGCCCCCTCCTCCTTCTCGCTCTGCGATGAAAAAACCTGGCAAACCAAACTCTTTATCCCCTTCGCTCGATCCTCATTCAGTCTCCTCCACGACCATTGCCTCTTCCAATCTTCCTCCTACTCCGCGATCCAATCGCTCGCTGCTTTCCCTCAAATTACGCATGTCGCGTCTATTGCCCTCTAACCAATCTTCTTCCATGCCACCCTCGACATTGCCATCACCTACTGCATCTTCACAAGATACTGCGACAAATTTCGTGCCTCATAGGAAGGCGGTACGCTTTTCAACGTCAACTCTGGACTTGAGCGGTCGCGATGAACACTAATTTGCGTATTTCAAATTATCCGTATCATTCGACGACATATTATCATTATTCCTTATTTGCATTGTTAAAGGACGGAATCGCTTTAGATTGGCAATACGCTTCGAAACATTCGCGTCATTCCGCATCTAATGTTTCTATGTTACAATCACATCTTCATGTATATCTCTCACAATCCTACTGTAGTACCACCTCGCACACGTATTTCAGAAATTAAATCCTTTGGAATAGTTTGATTCGAAAAACGTTCATCTTTGACAAACCTGATTCATGGCCTGGACTGCACTATGTGACGTAATCTGCCCAAAATTTGTTTCCTTGTGCCCAACATCTCTAAATTTATTCTTTGATTTCGCTTCCGCCGTTCTTTTCTTTTCCTAATATTTTATCCCATGGCTCCAGTTGAAACTGAATATTATGATCTGGTATGACGGCCATATTGCGCTGCATATATGTTGTGCAGAAGTTGTAGCTCACGACGCATTACAGCTGGAAGTTTCCGTCGATGCTGATGATAACCAGCTTAAGAGGGGCTATCGCAAGGCGGCGATGAAGGTGTGCTTTCAAGCCGCGTTATTTCTGCTTTAGCTAACCTGTACTCAGTATCATCCGGACAAGAATCCTTCCGTAGATGCTGAAGAGAAGTTCAAGGAAATTAGGTGCGCCAGAACTTCTCCTTTGAGTTGGTATGCTGAACGTGTTTACCTCAATAGTAAAGCGTATCAGGTTCTGTCAGATCCTGTGAGTACCGCACAACCTCAAGGTTCAAGATGCGCTCATACGATGATGTTCCTTAATAGAATATGCGCGCAGTATATGACAAGAATGGCAAAGCTATGGTACTTGTTCTCCCTATGGTCATGATTCATATCAATGATTGCTCCTGTAGACGGACAAGGAAGGAGGCCTGTCGATGGATGATGCCGCGGGTTTCTTCGCTAATGTATTCGGCGGAGAAAGATTCCACGATTACGTGCGTATCATATCGCTGATTTCTGTCTTGTTGCGTTCGAACAGATTTCTTCTGACAGATTGGTGAAATTTCAATCATGAAAGACATGACTGAAGCTGCCAGTACAATGATGACCGACGAGGAGAAGGCTGAAATAGATAAACAGCTTAATCCAGACAAACCATCCACTCCACCTGTTGCAGGCGAACAGACACCTGCGATTCACCATGAGGAACATCCTCTCAATCCTAATTCCGTCGCAACATCGGATATTCCTGCTTCTTCACCTTCTTCACTCTCCGAAACTACCACTCAACCCAACGGAAACTCTTCTCTTGTTATCCATGGAGAACATGCCCAGTCGCCGTCACCCTCTCCTTCCCATAGCGTAGTCGAAAAGGAAAAACTAGAGAAGGAACGGGAAGCCGCTCGTAAGCGCAAAGCCGAGCAGAAGGAAAAACTTCGAGAGCAGGAGAAGGAGAGGAGAAAGGTCATGGAAGCTCGAGTAAACATGCTCACTATAAAGATGATTGAGCGACTGCGACCTTTTGTTGATGCGAAACACCCTGGCGACAAGGACGACCCAGAAACACTTGCATTCGAGGCAAAGATGAAGCGAGAGGTCGAGGATCTGAAATTAGAGAGTTTTGGCGTGGAGGTGCGTTCGTCTCAAGTCTGTTTATCAACAGAAAATGACTACGTGAAATCAGCTTCTGCATACCATTGGCAACGTATATATGATGAAAGCTACATCCTTCTTAAAGTCGAGAAAGTTTTTGGGGATGTAAGTCTCGTAGTATCAGTGGTTCTGATCGGCCTTCTCATGTCTTGTACGCACGACAGTCCAGGATTCTTTTCTCGGCTCAAAGAAAAGGGAACTCTCGCCAAGGACGTGTGGGGAGTGATTGGCAGCGCGTATGTCTAAAATTATCCTCATTATCTGTGTATGTGAAACCCTTGCGACAGTTTGAGTGTACGGGACACGATATTGGTAAGAAGACTTGGTTCTGACATTGCTTCTTCTTCACCTATCAAGAACCTGAACTCATCATTGTGTTTCAGGAAATGGAGAAATTACAAGCCAAAGGCGATGTCGATGAGGCTGAGCTTAAGGCTCTAGAAATGGATGTTACCGGAAAGGTAAGTTCTTCAACCTTGTATTAGGCTCAATTCTATATTCTTTATAGATAATGCTTGCCTCCTGGCGCGGCGCTCGTCTCGAAGTTGTTCAAGTTTTGAGAGAAGTTGTTGACAACGTGTTGAAGGAACCCGGTGCCTCCGAAACTGTGCTTCTCAATCGAGCTAAGGTAAGCTTCATCATCCGCAGTTTGTAATGTTCGGGTTTTCGAAGCTGATTCCTCCGACTTTGTAAATAGGGCTTAATGCTCATGGGAGCAATCTTCAAAGCTGCAGAACCAGATGAATCTGACGAAGAGCGTCGTGAATTAGAGCGGTAAGTTTCTTGACGTTTTTAGATTGCTTAGTTTAACAGGTTATTTATGGATAGAATGGTCGCTGAAGCCGCACAGCCCAAACCGAAACCGAAAGTAGCCAAGGGTAAAGACACCTCGCGACATGCTCACCATGTCAAGGAAACTCCGGACCAGACGACGCCCCAACCAGTGGCCGCTGCCGGTGCACCTGCTTCCTGAGAATCAGGACCCTCGTCGTTCGAGCGTTAACCATCTAAGCACATGCAATCTTACCCTCCTAATTTTAATGATGGTCTCGTATTTCGGTTCTGCGTTCATCGATGTTACAGTTTATACATTACTACTCGTGTCACAATATATATATGCGGATATTCCTGGTTATCATCATTGCATCGAATTGTTGTGGGACCACCCCCCGTAAAGCAAGTATGAAAGTAAACGGAGTGTCCAGGAATTCAGGAGTCAGTTGTCACATTCGATGATTCTCATTAGCTAATGACCAACACAATATTCAAAGTGCAGAGCAAGCCGATGCAGCTTTCATCTACAATCGGATACCATTGAGCTCTTGGAAGAACGCGAAGTTGGGTAATATACGCACCTCTCGGAAAAGTTCATCATCTTGGATCACACGGAGTCCAGTTATTGCTAAGCCTCGAGTAGCAATCATGTTGGCGGCGTGGGCTTCTTTTGTTGCTGAGGCTTTTGTGAAGGCTGGGGTATGATTACCTCCGTGAGTTTCTGTGGGGATAGCTACGAAAGTGTCAGAGTGTCATCAACTGGAAATACAGGCAATGCATACAATACAATGGGTGCAGAGATGGCAAGTCTGAAAAAAACCACAGGATGATTATCGTTGAAAGCTGCTCGGATGCTATATATATATATATATGGTATTACGCACGATAACTGACATTGCCCTGGAGGAGTGTTATATACAGTAGAACATATGGAAATGTTCCACTCACAAAGTCCGTGGAAGCTGCAGAGCCATTCGTGCGCACAGAGTGCCCGTACTGGGTCCGGACAATCCCACTAAATATCCTCGCTTTTCATACGAGAGTGAAACGTTGAATACCAAAGATCAGTCCACAGACGCAGCTCACCAAGAATGGGATTGTTCTTCAGGTCGTAATACGGCGGCTTCGAGTCTTGATCGATTTTTACTGTGCAGCCTGTTGCTAAAGCTGCTGCTCTGTGATTAGTTGATGATTAATGACAAGTGCCAACGACGAATTGCAAGGCTTACTCGAAACATTTACGGACTCTCTCTGCAAGTACGACCAGTTCATCGTAAGTGGGGGCCCTCACCTGCCAGCGCAACCTTGCATTGTCCGGAATTACTAAATATATGCTAGGTCAGAATATGGCTTCAAACGGTTAATGACCAACCAGACCATTGGAGATCCAGTCTTGTCCTTGAACGATACCATGCGACCGATGAGTTGGTTTCATCTGCTGCCGAAGGACGGACAGGCTAGAATAAGCAAGAAACGCTGCATCCAGTGCATTGATACCTTCCCTATCGCCGACATTCAGCTTTTAATATCGAAATGATCTTGAACGATAAGGATTTGATACCATGGTGCTGCCCCAGCGTGGGCGCTATATTTCGGTGTTTATGAGAAATTTCTGCCGATAAAATCACCGCATAATTTGATTGACTAACCCTTTCCCAAGATATTCAACTTCGAAAGTCAGAACAGCCGTCGTCGAGCCGATGTCGAAGGAATTCAGGGGTCCTGGTCCTGGATGTGACCTGTCTTTCGTGAGCTCTTCGAAAAAACTTCGGTTCATGGTCAGCTTACATCAGACAGAAGTCCATTTCATCGTACCCCCCTCTTTGGAGAAGGATGATCTTTCCTCCCCCGCCCTCCTCCGCTGTGTGTTGGGGTTAATATCCGAGGATTCGAACTAAGAAGAAGAAGAAGAATTTACCTGGTGTTCCCAAAAGAATTATTTTTCCGGGGATGTCATGAGTCTCCAATGCAACCTTCAACGCGACTGCAATTCCGCAGCCACTTGCAGCGATGAGGTTGTGACCGCATGCATGTCCAATTCCTTTCAGTGCGTCCATTTCTGCTTGCAAGACAGCGACCAGTGAGGTGAAGGAGCCCCTATCATCTCAAGCGTGCATCGTACCTGAATTAATGCCAATGACCTTCCCACCTCTCCCATAAGAATATTCAGCCCTCCAGGCTGTTTCTAAACCGAGATATCCAGAAGTGACATGGAATTTATGGCGGCGCATGAACGCTGTTAGAGTGTCTCGCGCGTATCTAGTTAAAATTTCCTATGAAAAGTCCGCTAAAGATTCGAGTGCCTCGAAATACCTTTCTTGAAACGCGATCTCTGGATGGTCTGCATAGGACGGCTCAGATTTTAGTGACCATGTACGACAGCTTTTGGAAACAATACACAGACCATGTATTTTCATACTCAATTCATGCAATTCAGACTCAAGTTCATTCAAGACCCTGCTGATTGTTTGTTCTGCCGCGGAGGATTTACTTGCATCCTCAAGCGTCATGTAAGGAGGAAGGGAAGAGTCGAATGATGACTGATCGACGGATAATCCCCATTCAGATGGTATGCCAAAGTCGAAGTCGCGAGAAGGTGCCAGGACCTGTAGACTTGGTGAAAAAACTGGTAGGAACTTAAAAGAGGTTTGTTACCTTTTCATCTTCTTCCCTCGAAGCTGATAATGTAGAGCAGTTTTCGTTTCGTTGTTTCTGCTTTCCGCTAACGAAAGACCGCAGTTTGAAGCCTCTGAAGCAACCACTCATTTGACGATCGTCATTTTTCGGTCTCATGGTGCTCACAATGTGAAAGGAAGTGGTGAAAATTTGCACAGGATCCAGACCGAACATTATCTGTAAGTAATTGAGTCAATCCACTCCGCTCTTCTCCGCTCGCTCCGTAACTGCCGTTGCATATTCCCGCCTGCGATTGTCTGTCGGTAACCTCTAAGTGACACACCCGATGATGATGAACGTTCCGCCATTGGCGGAAGAAGAGTCATATTCGCCTACAAATTACCCATACGCGGTATGCTCGAAGTCTGGCAATCACGCGCTGCATCGAATTTCTTATTGCTTCCACTTCCAATTTGAGTAGAAGCATTAATCAACAATTTAACATTGCCAATGCCATCTACGTACCAGATTCGGCGTGGTATTTTACAGGGGCATCACATAAGTACCTTCAATGAAGGTAGTACATTTTTGCGAGTCATAAGAACATACGAAGGCAGGAAGATGTACAATTTCGAAGTTTGACTCTGAGTATCAAGTTTTGAAAAAGGAATTTGCTATGCTGACAGGTCAAAGCGAGTTATTTCGAGCTCGGAACTATTTTGATTACACGTGATTAAGCATCCCACGGTCAACGTCACGTTTCAAGCTTTCAATCCAGCAGTGATGGCGTCTGCCTTGCAGACAGTTCAAACTGACGCACTCACTTCTGTGTTTCAAGGTTTGAAGAGTAAAAATCATGAAACGAGGTCTCAAGCTGCTCACGACCTCCGACGCTATGTACGATATCCTCAACTCGAGCTAACACTCTGATATCTCTAACATAAATTCAAGGTCTTAACCACCGTTGCAGAAATGCCCTCGGATACTGCTGCTAAGCTATGGGATGATGACATTAATCGCAGGATATTTGACTTGATGCATAGTCAGAATTCCGCGGAGAATTTCGGTGGTCTGTTGGCTATAGGTACGATTATCGTTTCTTCTTCTTACCTCCCGCTGTTTTGACACAGCGTTATCAGATCAACTACTCGATATCGAGTCTGAAGAGACTATTGAATCAAAACTTCATCTGTTCAGATTCTACAACTACGTGAAGCATCTACTCCCCAATGCAGATGTCAACCTCATGCTTGCAGCGTCCAAAACGTTGGGCCAGATTGCGGAAATCGGTGGCTCGGCATTCGGCGAAAGATTCATGGACTTCGAGGTTCCAGCAGCCATTGATCTCGTTAAACAAGAGTCTCCGAGATATGCCGGCGTTCTTATCCTCAAGGAGCTTGCCAGGAATAGTCCCACATATTTCCATTCTCATATCAGCATGGTGTTCGAGAACATTGGTGTCTCCCTGCGGGATCAGCGCGTCATGGTCCGTGAAGGAGCCGCCGAACTCTTGGCTGCTTGCCTAGAAATCATCACTCAGCGTGAACGTCAAACGCGGAGCCCATTCTTGACGAAGATATTACAGGATGCTCAAGCTGGTTTAAAGCTATCTCAGCCAGAGACTATTCATGGCTCCTTACTCACATATCGAGAGCTGCTCCTATACGGCGGAATGGTGTGTTCTATTGTGATTTCTTGCAATCGTTTAACTGATACACCCATGTCAAGTTCATGAAAGAAAACTTTATGGACAGTGCAGAGCAAATTCTTCGATTCAAGATGCATAGAGATAGCCTTGTGCGCAAAACAGTCATCACTTTGATTCCTACGTTGGCTCAATATGACACTCAAACATTCACGGAGCATTTTCTGCATAAAGCTATGGGTCATCTTTTGCAACAACTGGAGAAATCCAGCGAACGTCATTACGGTAGGACAACTCCATCATACTTCATGACTATCTTAAACTAAACGCCTTCACTATCCTGCAAGCTTTTATCGCTATCGGACACACGGCCAAGCAGGTTGGAAGCGATATGAAACCTTTTTTGGACTCCATCATGAAGCAAATCAAAAGCGGACTTCAATCACGAGGGTAGGAACATTTTACCTCCCTGTTTGTTTGTTAATCCCTTTACAGGAGAAAGAATGCACCTTCCGAAGAACCTATCTTTCAATGTGTTGGTATGCTGGCGGAGGCTGTGGGTCCAAACTTGACCAAGCTTCTTCACGACCAGCTTGACCTCATGTTTGCATGCGGTTTGAGCGAATCTTTGGTTCAAGCTCTCACATATATCGCCCGGGATATTCCTCCGTTACTAAGGACCATTCAAGGTAGAGTCTGTGATCCTGAGTGCCAAACAATTCCTGAAGTGCCTATCTAGACCGACTGCTTGAAATATTGTGTGTAATACTAAGTGGACAGCCTTATAAACCTTTGGGCGCACCGCCCTCTCTAGGAAGGACCGAAGTACCTGTCATCAATCGGGATCTTAATGTTTCGCAGGTTCAAGCATTTTTCCGTTCACCTGTTTGTTTCTGATATCGATACAGGTCAGCGGGAACGGCAAGGACTCTGAACTAATCACCCTCGCTCTAAAAACCTTGGGTGCATTCGATTTCAATGGTGCGAATTTTTCAAGATCATTTGGTTGTCGGTTATTGAATTCGCCTCTTAGGGCACACATTGAACGAGGTGGTTCGAAGTTGTGCCCTACCGTATTTAGAGGATGACCATCCGGAGGTCAGGCGCGCGGCAGCCTTGACTTGTTGCCGTCTCTTCATGCATGATCCCATTTGCTATCAGGCGAGTAGTCATGCCATAGAGGTAATAAGTGACGTTCTAGACAAACTGCTGACGGTTGGAATCGCTGATCCTGGTGAGTTTTGGTATTGTGGGCTCCAGATCAATCTAATGTTGTTATCAGATTCCACCATACGACAAACTGTGCTAGCATCGTTGCATGAAAGATTTGACAAGCATCTTGCCCAAGCTGAGAACGTGCGATCGCTGTTCATTGCGTTGAACGACGAAGTTTTCGAGAATCGGGTGAAGGCCGTCGGTCTGATTGGACGACTCGCGAAGCACAACCCAGCATATGTCATGCCTTCACTCAGGAAAGCTCTCATCCAACTTTTGACGGAATTAGAGTACTCGACTGTCCGGTATGTAATTACCCTTTATGAAAAATAAAGGGGTGCTGATTTTTAAATATAGACGAAGTCGGGAGGAATGTACCAGTATTCTCAGCGCTCTCATTCAAGCTACGCAACGCATCATAAAGCCGTACGCAATCCCTATGCTTCGTGTTCTTCTCCGGAAAGCCAACGATCCAAATCCCAACGTCGCTGCAAATATCATGTTAAGTCTCGGAGAACTCACTTGCGCCGCTGGCGAAAGCGCTTTGCCTCATATCGAAACCTTGATGCCGGTTATCATGTCCAAGCTTTCAGATACCTCCCTAACTAAGAGAGACGCTGCGCTCAAAACCCTTGGACAAGTGTGCTCCAGTACTGGATATGTCATTACTCCTTTGGTCGATCACCCGCAACTTTTACAAGTGTTATGGAAGATTTTACGCTCTGATCCTGTTCAGAATGTGCGACGGGAGGTTGTTAAAGTGCTGGGTATCTTGGGCGCGGTAGATCCGTATCGACGGAAGGTATGTAGGTGCAATCTATATCCTAGAGCTGACGCTGATTGCTATTCTCAATAGGACAAAAGCGCAGATGATGCGACAAGCGAAACAGCTGTCATGTCTGTAAATCAGGTCCCCATAAGTCAGCCCGGCCCCCCGAGTGCTTCCGAGGATTACTTCCAGACTGTGGTGATTACTTCTCTCCTCGCCGTGCTGAAAGATCCTGCTTTGGGGAACCATCATCATGCCGTCATAGAGGCAATCATGTCGATCTTCAAGACTCAAGGCTTGAAATCTGTCGCATTTCTGCCTCAGGTGAGCAAGTAAGCAAATCTTCCTGCTCATAAAGCTAAGTGATATTCAGATAATGCCTGCTTTTGCAACTGTTACTCGCAATTCATCTGCCCGATACCAAGAGTTCCACCTGCAGCAACTTGCTATTCTAGTTGGGATTCTCAAACAGCATATCCGCAACTACACCCACGATATCTTCGAATTAATCAATTATCTTTGGGAAAATGCAACCCTCCATCTGCCGATCGTTTCTCTTATCGAAGCACTGGGAAAAGCTCTGAACGCAGAGTTCAAGCCATTCCTGTCCGGAATCATACCCTTAGTCTTGAAGGTGTTCGACGGTGATCTTGCTGACAAAAAAATCAACACTCAGATGAAAGTTCTCGATGCTTTCCAAACCTTTGGAGCGAATACTGAGGAGTACTTGCACCTTGTAATTCCTGTCATCGTTAAATCGTATGAGCGTATTGATAGCACCCCGGCTTTGCGTAAAAGAGCAATTCAGACTATTGACGGACTATCCAAGAGGGTCAACTTCTCCGACCACGCGTCGCGCATCGTACATCCGTTGGTTCGCGTGCTCGACACCGCCACTCAGGATGTCCGAATTGCAGTTCTGGATACTATGTGCTCACTCGCTATACAGCTTGGTTCGGATTTCGCCATCTTTGTGCCCACAATTAACAAGGTACCGCGATATCATGATCTAAGCTTGCATTTTCCATTCATGTCCTATCTAGGCAGTGTTAAGAAATCGAATAACCCATATTCGCTATGAGAATCTTATTTCCAAACTTCTCAATGGAGAACGATTACCTCAGGACGGACCTGCCGATACAACGTAGGTTTCGCATTGAGATTTTTTTGTTCTTGTTTTATATTTTTTCCTAGACTCTCCGAAAGCTCCAGGGGGTCCGAAAATTCTGCTCCCGCGGAAACCTCCAGAATGGTCGTCAACCAGCAGCATTTGAAGCAAGCATGGGATACATCGGATGTTTCTACGAAAGAGGATTGGACAGCGTGGATGCATAAGCTGAGTGTGGAGTTTATGAAGGAGTCACCATCCCCTGCACTTCGCGCTTGTATGAGTTTAGTGGATGTACACACTCCTCTAGCGAAGGAGCTGTTCAATGCTGCGTTCTTGTCTTGCTGGACGGAGTTATATGACCAATATCAGGTGTGCTATGTCTTTGCGCTGATCATCTAAGCCCACACAGACTGACTTCCCTATTCCAGGAATATTTGATTCGAAGCATTGAAACAGCTATTTCTGCCCCTTCCGCCCCTTCTGAACTCATCCATCGATGGTTGAATCTGGCCGAGTTCATGGAACATGAAGAAAAACCGCTGCCAATCGAACATCGCACACTGGGAGAGTACGCCTTAAAGTACTTGGCCTATGCAAAAGCCCTTCATTACAAGGAGCTCGAGTATTGGTCTGAACCGTCGCCTTCAACTATTGAAGCTCTAATAACCATTAACACTCGTCTACAACAACACGATGCTGCATGGGGAACTCTACTCATGGCCCGCGAACAATATGACGTTACGAGACACGAGGAGTGGTACGAGAGGCTTGGGCGGTGGCAAGAGGCTCTACAAGTCTATAATAAGAAGGCAGAATTGGACCCGAACGCTCCCGGCGTTCAGATCGGCCGCATGAAGTGTCTCAATGCTTTAGGCGAATGGGATCAACTGGCCATCCAGGTAGATGAAATATGGGATCACGCAAATCATGAAGACCGTCGTGAAATAGGACCGATTGCCGCCGCTGCCGCTTGGTCGCTAAACGAGTGGGATTCGATGGACGACTACATTGCCACCATGCGACCGGATTCGCCAGATCGTGCCTTCTACCGCGCAATATTATCCATACACCAAAATCAGTTTTCAAAAGCGAAAACACAGATAGCAAAAGCCAGAGACTTACTTTATCCAGAATTGACTTCATTTGTTGGCGAAGGTTATGTTAGCTCCTACAAGTAAGTCAACATCAACTGCTAGAGTTATATCCTTTTTTAATAACCTTCCAGTATCATGGTTCGAGCTCAAATGCTTTCAGAGCTGGAAGAGATCATTTCCTATAAGCAAAGTGCTGATCAACCCGATCGTCAGGCCACTATGCGAAGGACATGGATGAAACGGTTCGAAAATCGCATTCCTCCGATGGGCCTTTTCTGAACATTCTTAGATTGCAAGGGTGTCAACGTGACGTGGAAGTCTGGCAACGAATACTCCAAGTACGCACTTTGGTGCTGAAACCGGAAGATGCGCCTCAGATGTGGATCAAATTCGCCAACCTTTGTCGCAAATCGGATCGTATGGTCCTTGCTGAAAAGACTATTGAATTTCTACTATCGGGTGACAGGGTTCGCAAATCACAATCTGAAATGTATCTCTGCTCACTGTCTTCGATAGAATCATCATCCTATACGCGAACAACAAAGCCTCAAAGCATCGCCTGATGTCGTATATGCTCATCTCAAGTATCTATGGGCCACCGGCCTTCAACAAGAAAGCTTTAAATATCTTCAAGAGTTTTCCAATAAGGTCTCTAATGATATGTTGGAGAACGAACATCAACGGTCCTCGGCGATGAGACAACGAGGTGATCAACTCTCAAGGTTACTCGCCAGGTGCTACTTCAAATTGGGGGATTGGCAGGTTCAACTCAACAACAATTGGAGTTCTGTAAGTTGTGGCCGCCGTGTTCATTCTAGACCGTCCCTACGTCCTAAAACCTTCAATTAGGATCCTCATCTTGTAAATAATATCCTCGGCTGTTATGTTCATGCGACCCAATATGATCAAGATTGGTATAAGGCATGGCATACCTGGGCTTTAGCAAATGTAGATGTTGTTAATTACTTGGAGAGCCAAAGGGAGAGTGGGCAAAATGTATCCCATACCGTTCTTGCGAATCACGCTGTCCAAGCAATCGAAGGTGAGAGCCTATTGTAGCAGCTTTGTAGGTCGGTTAACAGCAAGACAGGACTATTTCAATCAATATCGTTGCGGAATCAGGACGCTTTGCAAGACACCCTTCGACTCCTGACTCTTTGGTTTAAATTTGGATCCAACGAAAATGTCAGTAATGCGATGACTAAAGGATTTGCTAAAGTGGGCATCGACACATGGCTCCATGTCATTCCGCAGGTGAGGTCAACAAAAGACGGTTCAACATTGACCATCCTGACCTTTTTATTCACCTCTTCCGAAGATCATTGCTCGGATCCAAACTCCGAATCTGCTTATCAGACGGACCATTCACAACGTGCTCATTAACATAGGCAAACACCATCCCCAAGCCCTGATATATCCCCTTACTGTAGCATCTAAATCCTCCAGCGAAACCCGTGCAGATGCTGCAATCAGAATCATGGACGAGATGCGCGACCACAGTATGGATATCGTACAGCAGGTACTACCTAGACAGTGCGAAGATTCAGGAAAACTGATAAATCCGCAGGCGCTTGTTGTTAGCCACGAAATCATACGCATTGCTATACTGTGGCACGAACAGTGGCACGAAGGTCTCGAAGAAGCCTCTCGTCTGTATTTCAACGAGAAGAATCCAGAAGGCATGATTGCGGTTCTCGAGCCATTACATGCCAAATTAGAAGAGGTATGTAACTGTCGTATTATACAATCACATTACTCATTCACGTCGGTGCATATATTCTAGGGGCCACAAACCGCCCGGGAAACATCATTCGCTCAAGTGTTCGGGCGTGAATTAGCTGAAGCCAGAGAAGTCTGTCGTCGATACCGTATACACGGGGAGACCAGTGAACTAGATAAAGCTTGGGACATCTATTACGGTGTAAGCTTCCTAAAAATATTGGCGTGGTTTTTTTATCATCAGTTCCACAGGTCTTTAAGAAAATTGAGAAGCAGCTTCCACAGCTTATAACGTTGGACTTGCAATATGTTTCCCCAGTCCTGTTGTCAATTAGAAATCTCAAATTGGCAGTTCCAGGTAATTTCTCCACTCAAAACTCAAAATGTTTACATTTATACGCTTACTAGGTACTTATCAAAGTGGACGTGATGTTGTTACGATTACAAGCTTTGCACAAAAGCTTTCCGTTATCGCTTCCAAACAACGACCTCGTCGATTTTCCTTGAAAGGGAGCGATGGCAGAGACTACCAATATATTCTGAAAGGTTATGCGCCTCTTGTCTTTTTATCCTCTCGAAGTTCACGTATGATTTCAACCAGGCCACGAAGATCTTCGTCAAGACGAACGAGTCATGCAACTGTTCAGCCTCGTCAACAACCTACTTTCTGTTGATACCCACAGTTATATGCGACGTTTGCATATCCAGCGATATTCTATCGTCCCCTTAGCTCCTAATGCTGGCCTGATTGGATTTGTCCAAGGGAGTGATACTTTACATGTTCTCGTACGAGACTACCGAGAGTCAAGAAAAGTACTTCTCAACATCGAATATCGCTTGATGCTTCAGGTAATAAAAAGGCCTAAGTAATCCTGCATCCTCTGAATACTCTGCTTAGATGGCTCCAGACTATGAAAATTTAACTCTCCTTCAAAAAGTCGAGGTATTTGAGTACGCATTGGAAAACACCACTGGCCAAGATCTATACCGGGTTCTATGGCTCAAAAGTCAGAACTCGGAACATTGGTTAGAACGTCGATCCTCGTACACCCGCTCTCTTGCCGTGAACAGTATGGTTGGGCATATCCTCGGATTAGGTGACCGTCATCCTTCAAATATACTCGTCGAAAGGAGCACGGGGAAAGTCATCAACTGCGATTTCGGTGATTGTTTCGAGGTTGCAATGACGCGTGAAAAGTTTCCTGAAACAGTCCCCTTCCGACTGACGAGAATGTTAACGCAGGCGATGGAGGTGGGACGCTCCGTACTGTCTCTCTAGACCACTGACCGATTGCCACTACAGGTCAGTGGCATTGAAGGAAGTTTCCGAAATACTTGTGAGATTACAATGAAGGTGCTGAGAGACAACAAAGAGTCCTTGATGGCAGTACTGGAGGCCTTCGTGTATGACCCGTTAATTAGTTGGAGATTAATGCAGACCGATGAAGGAAGGAGAATTGAAGGTCAGTTTAGTTGATAATGGCGATGCTACAAGACAAGAGCTGAAAACTGTCCAGATCCAGATAACCCTGCCGAACTGGTTCGAGCTGCGGCCCATCCGCAAGGGCCAATACGACGTAAATTTCGAGCAGATGAAAACGACATCTTTGGGGGTGCGTTCCTGATCCTAGTTCGCAATTCAAGGTCTTTCTGATCTCTCCCCTGCTTTACAGAGGTAGATCAAGTAATTGGAAGTACCCTCGCAGGAGAGCAGGTTGTGCGCGAGGTCCGAAATGACCGTGCTGTAGCGGTGTATGAACGCGTACAGAAGAAGTTGACAGGTGGGATTATGACCGTTCTTGATCTTTCAGGGCCGCTGATATCTTTCAGGACGTGACTTCGACCCTGAGGAATCTCTTTCGGTAAAATCTCAGGTAGATAAGCTGATTAACCAGGCTACTTCACTAGAGAACCTTTGTCAGCTTTTTTCCGGATGGTGCGTGGACTCAAAATTTCTTCGTCAACGTGCTGTGCTCAAGTCTTTCCGAACTTTTTAGGTGTGCGTTTTGGTGATTCGTTTATGGAATTCTTGCTTGTGCTGTTGTCATTGATGTACTATGTATGACACTTACATCTGTATTATATTCATCATCTATTGAAATGGCTTCTCGACACGTGACTCAGATTACTCCCGCCGCAATGAAAATTTCACCGTTTGTCTCAGGTGAGTTTTAGCCTCGAGTGCGACACCTACTGTCATTATGGAATGGTCAAATAGTGACACTGGTGTTCGCTGTAAGCCACTTCTGTAGACATCTTGGAGACACAGTATGGTGAACTAGTTTGCTTCCCCACATGCAGCGCAGGTTGCCTCTTACACAACATGAATACGAAAGCGGATCGCGGTCTTCCTCTGTTCATGAAATACATTACGATATAGGATTGAATTTAATTTACAAAAAAAAGCATCGTTCTTTCAAACCCCTCATTCCCAGAATGTCCTTGAAAGAAAACAGCGTCACCAGTTATGCCGTAGTGAGAGTCAAGGGGAAAGGCATACCCAGTCTTGCTGTGTCATCCAAAGTTCTGCAGCTCCCTCCATTTTTCCCAACACAGCACCACCTTTCCATGCAAGCACACGATGGTCAACGTCTTTGGGCGGAGGAATGATCTGCACCCTTTCCATATTTTGTACCAGTGGCGTAGCAATAGCTTGTAATCTCAAATAGAGTCACCTCTCCATCACGCGCAAACGCGGGTAATTTCAAACAGGCAGACGTACCTGCTCTCTAGAGCGTGCCCCATTCCCGATATTCGAGCCGTCCCTCCAATGACCAAAACAGCTTGAAGATACTTACGGATTTTTTCGTCACCTCCTGATGCCCGTGCGCTGTTGAATATAGCCACGTCCAAGGGTAATTTACTGGCCTCAAAGCATACGTCTACTCCAAAGCTCCCCAGGAAAGGTTGTACCGGCTCGGATGAAGTTCGACGAGCAGATTTGGACGGGCTGGATTGATGAGGGCCCGAGGACTTATTGTCTTCCAGTTCAATGTCGATAACTTCCATTGGAACATCTGTGGAGCCTTCGACAATGATATTAGATGAAGTCCCAAGTGTAGGGCCTGCATCTGAGGAAGTCTTGTCCGCTATTAGATTTTGCAATGAGCCCTCTGACCATAAACAATAACGAGAAATACGCCACCTTTCTGATCGGTGTACTGCAAGGCTGGTGTATCACTAGGACCCGGCAACAGATGCTGGGTGGAAATTACCATTGCAGACGTCTGTGTATGGAAATATGGCCACAGTGAGCGAGAGTATTGGGATTCTTCAATGCAGGTACATACAACATGATCGCTGGTATGTTCGAGGATCTCCTCAGTGACACTGGGGTTCAGGTCTTGTAGCCCAAGACGTTTATTGTCAAATTCGATCACTCGAGGTTCAAATATGACCTGTAAGAGGTGCTTTAGGCTTATGCTGGCTTTACAGTGTACGGTGCCTGAGAATTTGAACGCTTACCATCGGGGCTAGAATGATTTCATCGTACGCTCTCAGACCATACTTTTCGGCAGGGGAGCCAGGCTTTCGAACAACAAAATCGTACAAATTCAGAGCAACGTCAACCTACGAAAAATATTGTTGCCAAAGTAAAACGGCAAAGTAGAAGATATGGCGTACCTCCATTAGCGTACAAAGACGAGCTTTGAGATCTTCCATGACATTCCAGTCGTAGGAAATAGCTAAATTGATGTCCTTGTAAGGAAAACTGATACGTTCAAGTAACACGTAGAGGAATTCTGTGATATCGTCGCCACCGATATTCAGGGACATTCTACGAGAATTCGCATTTAGGACTCGTTTCTCTTGTTGCTTCCACTACGTACCGGGAGTCTGCCACAACGAGCCCTTCATCGACGCATGCGATGCTCGTTGTTTTTGCCCCAATATCAACTACGCAGGCAGTCGATATGCCAGCTCCATATGTAGCGGCCAATGATTCCTGAAGAGAGGTATTTATTTTATTTTCCCTTTTGGTTATTCAATGTATGGTGGCGTTAATTCTCACCTGTTGTGCGCACAACTGCTTGAAACCCATCGATACCAGCAATAGACTCACCAAATCTCGAACGTAGTAACGATCATAGAAGTCAGGGATAATGAGCACCACTGAAAGAATCTGACTCAGCGACAAATGACTGAGTAGTACTTCTGGTATTAAAAGCGAGAAAACTTACTGCGTAATCCCTAGGTTCAATTGCGAATTTATCATGTAATGTGTATCTCAGGAGGGTTTCTATATCGCTCAGAACGACTTGTGATGATGTATAATCCCGTGTGTTGAATGTGGAACCGTATATTGGCCATCTGACTATAAAGTTGGAGGATTGGGGGTCTGCGAGACGAAGCGCCTGAGAAAGGTTAGAGTAAAAAGAGACACACGAAACCCCGCCCAACCTTATCCCCAACAAGCACTTCTTCATCGGTCGGACCATTGATCCAGTCAACACGATAAGGATCATTGTGCTCCGCAATTATTTCAGGTCTGAATGGACCATTGAACGTGGAAGCAATGTTTGCGGCATTTGGAGTAACGCGAAACTTATAAAAACGCATCCTGTCCCGGAGGGACGTTGTTATGGCAGCAATCTTTTCTTCGAACTGTATTCACGATTTTGAATGAGAGGTTTACAAAAGAGGAACTGAGAACGTACTGGATCGTCTGATGTCGCAGAGACTTCATACTCGTTTTGATCCAAACTTTTTTCAGATGGCCGCAAGTTCTTCTTTCCTGCGCGCGGCCGAGCGATCCCTTCGATGAAAGTGGGAGGAGTAACTGGAGTCTTACATCGACGAGCGACGACGGTTGGTACGGTGACAGGGGTGACGTCCGAGGCTCGTCCAATACGCGAGAAACGGGAGCCTAGATGGATTACCAAAACCTGAGAACCGCGTCTATACCAAGTTTCTCAGTGTTATAATCATCGCAACCAAACATATGTCAGTATCACCTGCTCTCTTGCGTGGTTTCTTCCTTACTTCTACGTTGAGAGTTTCTGAACCAAATTGTTTGGCTTTCCGACTTGAGGTAGGTCGTTCCTAAATGTTTTGGATTCGTCCTGCGGCCATAGATCAAGGATGGTAAAGAACGAGTGAGGGATGAGCACTAACGATAAAGGAACGTGAAATGTCGTGTATTTGATTCCAGTATCATCACGCTTTGCATTTGGAATGCCTCTAGGCATCTAGATTTCGGTGTATTATGAAAAGCCTATGGAGAGAGTAAAGGACGAGGTGGAAGATGAGAGTACTTGGGCGTTTACATAACTTGGCGCTTATTATTGCAATGTGCATACCTTACTCTGAATCTATCCTCTAAGCTCCAAGGCTTAAGCTGGTAAGTGTCTGCGAATTTGTGCGCTTTGACCGTTCTAACACTTCAAGAATGGATAGGCTCCTTTGAATTGCGGGATTCGAGATGTCCTACTATGTGACGATGAATTCAACCCAAGTTTTTCGAATTCGATGCCAGTAGTTTCCCCAATGAATATTGTAACCTAAGATGCTCCATTATAATAACAGGCAACCTCAGAGCTGCAAGATAGGTGTCAAAGCGTGAGTCGTCAAGTTTTATCAAGCTCTGACATTTACACATAATAGCAATCCATCGAATTTTTACATCCTGATGTACATTGTATTGACATCTGAGTCGTCTCTTGATCACCCATGGCTGAATATGTGTATAATTTGCCCCCTCGCAATGACGTTGTGTCTCCTACAGGTTTTCTATAGGCTATAACCCAGGTGCGCTTCCCGTGAACGAATTGAAAAGTATGGCGACAATCGGATACATCCATTCAATCGTTTCTGACGCAGTGAGTCTGACGCCTTTTTGACTTTTCAGTTCCATTAAACTCTCTGGCTTATACGTCTTTTGTTATCTGCTACGATATATCACTCATGCGATGAACACGGTCTGATGTCGATCTAGGTCTATTCACGAACGGGTTTTTCGGGTTTCGTCAACTCGATGTTCGACTATCCGATGTAATGAGCTCCTCAAAGATCGAGGATACTGTCCTCGTGAGTGTTGTCTATCATATTCACCGTGCTGTATGCCAGCGCCCAGTCACTCGAACTTATAGTTATACCCGACTTTCCCAGTATACTCACAGTTCTCATCGGCGCATTTGACTTCACCTTTTCATGTCTCCTACTTATCTTCAGTCCCAAATCTACTTGTTGAAGTTGCCTTTCTCAATCTTCCAGATGCATCTATCATTCATCATGGGACTCAGCACGACTCGCTGGAAATGACTTGACGTTCCTCTGCACATTATCGAAAATCATGAGATAATTCATACCATGTCAAGCTCTCTCCAAGACCCGAAGCCTCAGGCACAGTTACAAGGCGCCCTTGCAGCAAGTATCATCTGCTATCATCGGATATCCTGGTTAATATCGAAAACTTTCGGAATGGTAACCACATATGTATGTACCGTTTAGCCATTTCGACTCTCGAGCAAACCAACTGGGTTCTGGGCGATTCTGGAGTATACCTACTGGCGTTTCCTGGATAATGCGAGGTTGGTTGGGGTCATATCACGGATCTCTTCGCCTTCCATCGTTCCGAGATCTTATTGCCTTTCGGAACTCTCTCCCAAGAAGTTTAACGCTTCGTCCGAAGCCTGTGCAGCTTCCATTCTCACAATTTTTTTTTACCTTCACTTGCGCGCGACTCAGAACTTTCAACTTTACTCACTCACATTTCCGGCTCATGGGTGGTTTCAACCTTCCGGATCCCACCCTCGGTTTTCTTTGGATCTGCTGTTCAGCATTGCAGTCAGATTAGACAGCGACTGCCGAACGTTGCGATAAGCTCGTCGGACTGCTGTTATCACACGTGGGCTGCTTGCTTCTTCATCGTGAGAAGAGAACCTTTGGTACATGAGCTTCAATGTCGATCCACAGCTGCGTCTGGCTGCGTTCGTATTTTTATGTACTTTACAATTGAATTCTTCCTTCCGAATGTCGGTCCGATTTTTCGATCATCCATTTTCTGTGAGTGTAGCCTGCGCTGTATCGCGCTCTATCCTTCCTCATTCCTCACATTCTAATCATGGAATCGTTAACAAACATATCGTTTCAGGTCCAATGAATCCACAGACCTGGATAAGGTCAGGATAAGGAACCAGGGATCGTACTATTGCTCAATGCTCAATGTTAGCTTCGCATAGAACAACAGGGTTGCTATCTATTCAGCGTCACTTTCGACGCATGCATGTACGCAGCCATGTTGATATCTGCGACTTGAATTCTTGTGGCTGAGTCGCGATGACGCCCACAAGTGGATTCCCCAGAAGTTGGGTTTGCCTGCCCAGCTGTGACACCAGTCTGACACTTGTTTTTCCCCTCTTTCCCCCTACGATCCCGAATCCGAAAGTGTTCAGATCCGCTTAAATGATAATATTATCTTCGGCGGCTGCATTCTCCGGTACAACGGTGCAAATACGTCCAAATCTGTGAAGTGGCATCCGTCGGTTCGCTGGAAAATGGAAAATGGAGGCAAGTCTGTCGGTCAGGTGGACTGATAAGTAGTCATGAGATGATGATGGTTGTTGTCTCTTGTCAGAGCGAAAGACATTGCATTCAACACAGTTGCCAGGTGAGCGTTTTTTTTTCACAGTTGAAAACGTTCTTTGTACATAGAGATTTATCTTCAATGTCACGAGGAGTAACTTATAATAACGTTCCACTACTGCTGTTGTGCTACATACAAAATCGGGAAGTTCTTCATTAAGTTATACACTGCAAAAGTCAGATTTATGGTATGTATCGGCGTAGAATAGGAGTGCATGAACCTTTTATCGAAGAGTATCCTGCAGATTGTGTGCATCCCAGATAGCATCCGGTTCCGACGCAACCGGAGAGATTGATATTTCTTTACTGATGCGTAAACATCAGAAATTGTAATATCATCCGCGCTCAAGTTGTGCAGGATCTGGATTTTGGACAGAGGCACCTTTTGGAGGCACTGTCGTCTGGCACTGTGTGTTGATTCACATACGGTACATGCGCGCCGCGCCCAGGGAAGTCGCAGATTAGGGCTTTCTCGGTATCTACTGGCGGCCTCCTTCAGTTCAACACACTGGTACCTGCTTCTTCCAGGTGATGGAAAACGCCAGGATCGTTGCGCTGCTCATCGATCAGGGCAGTTCGCTCCGCAGGCCATAGAGGGACATAGACAGTGAGGCTGAGAAGATGAATGGTTGACCACGTATTCTATAGAGACTGATTACTGTAAAAATCGCCGCAGCTCGTTACACATACATATTTTACACAGTACTTGTTCGGGAGGCAGATATGTAGGTCCTTCGAAATGACTTCCGGGTTGGAGTGAGGAATTTTTTCAATGGGCAAGTCGGTTAGTATACCGAGCCGGATTGTACTTGATCATGATTTTTGTGTAAAAACTGGTTTCGTAAGGACGTCCATCGCTGTCCATCGCCAGTGTAAATCTTATTTTACATATACCTGGCGGGTCCCAGAAAGGTATCATTATACCGCGTTTTATTCGGTCAGGTAATGAACAAAGGAGTAAAAAAAAGTATCTCATTGGAGAGCTCAAAGTGAGGACAGTGAAACGGTTAGTGGAGGAAGACTGAAAGCGGAAAGAAGAGCGGAAAGTAAAGGGAACGCGAACAGTGGAATATAGAATGCTTTGTCGGGGAGAAATTACTGTACAAGTAGCCGCAAGGAGAAAGAGGAAGAAAAGGCAATCCGGGGTCAGCGCCTGGCCTGATAGTGATCCAAAAAAGGGAGGTCGAACCGATTGATATTCGGTCCTGTGACATTGGGTGATGAATCGAGATTTCATCCTAATTTGGTTGTGTGTTGCTTGAATGTAAAATTGTATGAATTGAATTATAACTTGCGTATTTCTTGTCATTCTCCGGCTAGATAAAGTCCCACTTCCTTTCCCCAGTGCGGGCTCCGCCAATGTTTCCTTCCTCTGAACCAGTTGCCTCTAACTTATATCCATTACAGTGCGAACCGGCTGCTTGCAAGCCTTTCGTTCACCGCTCTGGTTCCGAGTCTTTCTATGAAGATATAGCTCAGCTTGTCTCTTCTTCGATCTCTCCTGCTAACTCTCCAGACACAGTGGACGACGATCTCTCTTCTTCGCCGGGACTTTCCCCCACTCATACTTCTCCGAATTACTATTATGTTGATCGTGTTGAACCCTCGTTCGGTTCACCCAGTTCACCAACAGAAATGTACGACACTGATCCGCCCTCCGCTTATCCCGCTTCCTCCTCCAATATCTATCAACAGCCACTTCCTACACCCCAGAACACTTATTCATTCACTCCTGTCAATGATATAAGAGAATCCGATGCTCCTGCTTCTTATCCATCCGATTCTCCTTCTCCTGGTGACGTACAATCTTCTGCGGATTTTTCTCATTCATACCCTGAATCGCATCCCCAACATCCACATATATCATCCTACCAAACTGATTCTGACCCGCGTTATAATCCAGCCACACTTTCTCGTGATTCCTATCTCGAGACCTCATCTGCGTCTAATATCTCGTCCTCGGGCCTTCTTGACCAAAGGCGCATGTCAGAGCCAGCTATACTGGCAATTCCCAACAATTATTCTACAAATTCTTCTACCGCCGACACATCGAGTCGTTACTCCTACCCTATGTCTTACAATAATTCTTCGCGTTCTTCCTATGCGCCTTCTCTGCAACGAGGCTCGAGTATCGGCTCTCTTCGGGACCTACGTCTTCATCACCAACATCTTCATTACTCTTCGCCACGGTCCCATAATGGCTGGAAGACCGAAGATGATTCTCATCACATGGCGCACAGCACGCATGGCAATGAAGGGCTTGATTCCCCTCTGTCTCCATTTCAACCTAGTTTTACAGGTGGTCAAGTGGGAGGTTCACCTACTATGACACAGGGTCTTCAGTATTCGTCCATTGCGGAGGACCACTGCAGCGCGTCACCTACTGATACGAGCACCCCAGCCTCTCTGGGTGCTTCCCGGCTGCCATCGCAAGCGTCTATTGCAGCTGGTGATGCACCAGGGGAAGATGTTGATGCTGATGGAAATCGAAGTCCTATGGATCCTAATAGCAAAACTTATTCCTTCGTTGCCCTACCAGGCAACACAGTCAAAAAGCGTCCTCGTCGCCGGTATGATGAGATCGAACGGTTGTATCAGTGCTCATGGCCTGACTGCAACAAGGCTTATGGGACGTTGAATCATCTCAATGCTCACGTCACGATGCAGAAACATGGTTCAAAACGTAGTCCGAATGGTAAGTTTACCAGATTTTTCCTTTCTACTTCGCCGTATTTCATATTGCTGCGTTCGGAATTGGTGCTACATCTATTTCCGCGTTTCCGCTGATTTCGTGCACCGCGGACAACCTTTCTGATGCATTTGCCTCGTAGAATTCAAAGAGCTGAGAAAGCAATGGAGAAAAGCGAAGAAGGAATCGGAAGCCGCGACCCTTGGTGGCGTCTCTCGAAGACCCAGTCATTTCCTTGGTCCACAACACGATCTGAATGACCCGCATTCAAGTCGTTATCCCCCCTCTCATCACCGCTATGGATACGCCACTAGCATGTCACTCCCAGGTTTATCGTTGCATTCGCGATATAATATGGGTTCCGACGACTTGGGATTTAACGCGGCTGAGAGAGACGAGCGCAGTGCTCTCCCCTTCGGCGCGAGGCCCAGGTACGATACTAGTCCAGTCTCGCAGTGGAATCCCCATGTTTCCTCTTCTACGAGATCGTCTATACCGGTCCCCTATTTATCGTCGTCCCTTCCTTCTCAGTCGTCGATGCAGCATTTTCATCCAGGACATGGACACGGACATAGCCACAACCACAGCCTTCATCAACTCAATTTCGACACACCCTCGAGTTATCATTCGAGTCCAATAGAACCCTCTGATCGACCCTTGACAATTCCTTCCCCCCCTCAGATGCATTCGGGTCGACTTCCTCCGGATAGTATGCTGCTGACTCCCCTTCCTGGCTACGAGCACCGGGAAACGCTGCCTCCACTTCAGGTGGGCAGTGACATGACGTATGATCCGGAGGCGTATTACGAGGGGGAAAGCGGTAGAAGATCTGGCTCTGTGCATGCGAGTATGGGTCGTGGGAGTGGGGATGACTATTGAACTTGAATATTCACCTCTTCTGGTATGCCACCTTCTCGTGTGGTGTGATAGGATGCGCCTCGGTTTTTTCTCTCTGCTTTTGATTGCTTCTGTTACAATTCGTATTTCTCTGGCCCTAACATTGACTAAGGCTGTCGGATCTAAATGTAAATTCATGTAGCTGTTTCTTGTTTCGCACATATTTCGTTTATACCTATAGTATATATACTGCGTGAGTGATGATACGCTTTTTTACTTACTGTTTTTTCGATATGTATCCCTTCTACTTACATGCTGTTGCCACTCCTTCCCTAGGTTTTTCTGTCCTCTGATGGACATTGTACATTATCTATATGGGACATACTCCTCATAGTACAATCCTGCCCATACTTATTCTTCTGCTGATCATGGTCATTTATAGCCTATTTAGTAAGTACAGTAAGTATCATAACGCTCCACATGCTATTGAAAATGTACGAAAATGTACGTTCGTTTACAAGTCTTTTCCCAGACATGGTCAAAAACGACATTTTGACAGCCCACTTATAATAGGCCCCTGTTCGTGGCAAATTGCAGTCCTTTGACCCGGCGTATCGCTGTTCGTATACACCATCTCGAGTGCATTTACTTAGGTCAGTGACTGTCAGTAACCGATTCGCCAATCACTGTCAACTTCTGGATCGGTGCATCGCTCCATATGAATGATGACTTGCGGCAGGGACATAGTTAATAGGGAGTGCTTGGGTTTCTCCTTGGATTTCTCCTTGCACCGTGTTTGGTTATGATCTGCAAATTTTCCTGATTCTCTCATATACATACTCTTCCGCATGCAATCCAAAATGAACTTGACATCCAAAATGAGCTCGGAAGATGCCCTAAACAAGATTCAGACGAAGTACATAAATTGACGAACTGATTGATGGTGGCTGCGTGCTCCCGAAGATATACAGAGTTACAGTCATATACTTACTAACAAGATGTATAAAACAGTAAAACATTTGACTGGTTTACTTAGTTGAAAT
The DNA here is from genome assembly GCA_028011325.1 of Lentinula lateritia. Classification (NCBI taxonomy): domain Eukaryota; kingdom Fungi; phylum Basidiomycota; class Agaricomycetes; order Agaricales; family Omphalotaceae; genus Lentinula; species Lentinula lateritia. Next base: position 54,069 of record JANVFT010000052.1, read on the forward strand.
TCACAAGGATGTCGGGAAATCCGAACATTTGTAGCCATCGACGCCTATTCGTTGGTCCTAGTAGTGTATACGTGCTTCGCTTGATTTCGAATTGTTGAATGTAAGCTTAAAGTAAGCCTTCTTACGATACGATCCGAAATTCCACTGACAAATGGTCGTTTCATCATGACCAAAGTCAATCGGCAATTTCGACCGCATTAATGATCCAGATTCAGACGTCTGCAGACTTGAAGCCGACGTTACTGTCAGGTATGTGTTATGTCTAGGCCTCAACCAAGTCATTTCATGATAAACGTAGTGCGGTCATACACTTTGGCCTAGACATCATCTACTCCATGAGCGCTGAGCGACAGCCAAGATACAAGAACAAATCAAGACCCGAGTCTACTTACAAGTTATCTGAAGCTAAGCAAGATCACCAGAGCCGACCATGGCAGGATTCCAAAATGAGAATTAAATCTATACCTTGAATAGCGGCTTCTTCGGTATAAGAAGCATCCTCTTCATCTCCTAAGAGTATTATCTTCAAATCTGTCCTTGTACTCAGATGATTGAAAAAAATGACATTTGTAAGTAAAAAATAATTCCGAGATTCCACCAAATGTACCTGTCTGGGCCTGCGCTGACCAGTGCCGAGCATTCAATAAATTCAACGCGTGTTGCTGGCATGTTCAAGAGATCGGCAAAGGATAGATGCCTTGACGCTTGTACCTCCTTTTGCGAACGAGATCCATTAAGGAGTAGAGAGCCGTTTGAAGAGAGGAAATCCGTTATCTCAGTGTCATTCTGTTACTGCGGGTTTTGCGCGAACGGGACACCTTTCCAGAGATAAAGGCAAGCGAAAGATCTTCACAGATACCCGACTTGCATCTGGAATGTACATTCTCGCAGGCATATTATGAAGAAGATGACGGCTGATTGGACTTGATACCTACTAAGTATTATGTAGGCGTAACAAGTGATAGATGAAAGATGATGAAAGACGACGAAAGTGGGCGCGTTGCCATTTGTTAGACACAATTTTGATTCATGACTTCGAGTTGCAGAAGGCGACATTGCAATTAAGCAAGACAAATCAGAGATATGTGAATTTCGAGCAAGTAAACTCGAATTAGGAATTGTCAAAGCATAGCTATTTGATTATCAAGTAAGCATGATGTCATTGATGCTACAGATTCCTTGACTATCACCTCCATCGCCATGCTCTCCATTACTGATATTCCCTTGGAAATTCTTCTTGATAATTTGCTCCCTCGACTTCCTTTGGTTGATCTGCTTCAGCTTCAATCCACGAACAAGGTCACCACCTCTTGCTTCATCAATAGCCCAGAATTGTTATGCTTACTCTTGACTGTTGCATTTCATTGTCACATCGCAGTTCTTCGCGCAACTTTGTGGAGACGAAACGTTCTGGAAAAAGAAATTAGCAGAAGATTACAATTTTCCCGATGAAGGTACTGCCAGGAGGAGCGGGTGGAAATTTATATATCTACGATTAACGAAACCTCGAGGTACGCAATTCATTGTATCTTGGACTACTACTACTTACATCCTTTGCAACACAGTTTTTGTTTGGGGGTATATCATTTTAATGTCGTTTATCGATGAACATCTTATGATTTTTCACCAGTCGAAAGGAACATGGCCGGCTCGGAATGTCGGCATTCCCAAAGTCCACGCTGAACAACGTATCCTCTCCTTTAGAGCTCAAGTTTCCTGGTGCCCGAATCGTGAACCTTGCTGCTGGAGGAATGTAAGTTGCGTCGACTATTGATCTTGACATCACGTCTAAGACGTTTTAGGTCATTTCAAGCTCTGGACTCTGAAGGTCGTATTCACGTTTGGGGTATTCATATTTTTCGCTTTTGAGTTTGATAATTAGTACTTATTCTTGGCAATTTTAGGTGCATTAGATGGTTCACAACTTGCGCTAACTCGAGATGGATTCTCGGAACCAGGCAAGATAGCAAGTACTCCATTAAGATTGCAATTGCCGACCTCTATTCGAAGCATCAGGTACTTGATTACAAGCCCGTACTCTTCTCGATCTCGACTGATGACTGGATTCTAGTTGTGGAAGGTTACACTCTTCGTCGCTTGACTTCGACAATCAGATATGGACCTTCTTGAGCTGGGGGAGGCCATTCAGGCTGGTTTCTAATTTATTGGGCACCCCGGATTTTACACCAATACAGGTGGAATGTGGTTGGACATTCTCTTCGGCCCTGATGAAATCTGGAGACATTGTCGTTTGGTGGCCATTTTCTGACCCTCTAAGGACAATAATAGAGACAAGAATGGGTGAAATGGATAACGAAGAAGAAAACTCCGCCCACTCTACTAACGATAGACTGATCATGTGTGCACCTTGGGAATTGCAAACAGATCCTGTCGTTTTACCTTCTTTGCCCTCTCTCCCCAAGCTCTTCGGTGCGGAGCCTGACTCGGCTACCCCACGGGTCGTCAAAATCGCAGGATTTGATAATGCAATGATCGCCTTGACTAATCAGGGGCACGTACTACTGTTCGATACCCTGCAAAGTGCTGGTGAATCCTCTCTCGGTAGCTGGAAATACGTGAGTGTCTGACCCAACGGCATCTTCCAGGATGAATTTGATTTGATCTCTGGCACTCTCAGCTTCCAAATTTCAGCGAGGCAAGTAGAATCCAAAATGACCAGGTATTCTACAATGCTGGATTGAATGTACCTCCATCGGATTCCAAAATAACTCATGTGAGCATTGAACGTTCACTTCTGGTGTTCTATGTATTCAATGTGTTCAGATCTCGGCCCATTTTCGCACTTTCATTGCCTATTCGGAATCCATCGTGTTAATGGGTGACACGGAGACCAATCCTGACACGCTACCAAAAATCATTCCTGGTTTGCAGGATAAGTCCATCATTTCCGTGGTGCTGGGGGATTATCACTTCGCAGCTGTCACCGCGACCGGGAAGTTGCTTACTTGGGGTCAATACTCGGATGGCGCACTGGGCTTAGGAGATCCAGGATCATTACAAGCTGGCACTCCAGGCGGCTTCGCAAATGAAACCCTCCGTGTGCGCGCGCTAGAGACTCGGCATGGAACACCTCCCGACGTTGAGATCCCAACCGAAGTCCGTTTTGATAGTCACAGAAAGAAGCCCAAGGACCGTTTCTGTGTTTCCGCTGCCGCATCAGGTTGGCATACTGGTGCTCTCGTCATCGATTTAGAGGCGAGTCTTACTCGGGATCCCTTTACAACCTTTCGTTTTAATGATGACTAGCAGACAAATGAAAATCAAGATGACAGCGATGTTGAGATTGAGAAGGAAACAGCGCAACCTTCTCGAATGCGCCGACATCATGACGCTGGAGCAGGGCGAGGACAATTTGAGACGCCTCCAATACTCCCCGGCGGTATTCCTACTCAGGATCCAGGTTTGCCTTTCATAGGCCGTGGTGGGGGTATATTCAGGGTTGGGTTTGCTGGTAGAGGGATTCCTAGAGGTCGAGGGTCATAAGGTGGATTTATATGTCTCGATACTGTATATTTATGTATGGTACTATGTTTATGATACCATATAGAACCAGATTGAACCGGTTGAGAAAATCCTTCACTCACTTCTCATACATTAGAGGAAAGGATTTTTTCCACAAATTTCAAAACTTTTCGTGTGGCGATTATTGTGAAGCTATCATGAATTTGGCAGGGGGCCATGCTTATTTTAAATTATCTTTTCATAATTTTACCATAATCTCAGCTGAATGTCTTGAAAATATCTGCTACCATATTTATGTACATAACCTCGAGATAAAACCCACATTTTCCCCTCGAGGAAATCGGCTCATCCCCGCAGGGAATTGGTTGCGGTTTAATTAGGTTTTTTCGAAGAGCGTTACCAACAAACTGATTATGGGGAATTTGATACAAGTGGTGGAGTACAAGTTCACTTAAATCTAGTTAGGATGTTCCTCAGAGGCACTGGCATACGGCTCTTGAGAGTTTCCGACGGGCTAGAACTGTTACCGACGCGGCGTAGTGCATTCTCGTCCATGGTATGCCTATTAGCAAAAGAGGATGTTCTCAGTTTGATCAACTTATTTTCCTTGCCAGAAATAAGCGTGTTGCGGAAGGAACGTCCAAGCAATGGAGGACCCGGCGACTTGGGCTTAGCAGGCTTATTGAGAGAAGACACCATGCGCTCTCGGCCTAGCTTCTTCATTGCGGTACGCTGGAGATGAACGGAAGGCTTAGCATTCGTGGTCTCCGATGCGATCGTCGGCTTCTGGCAACCAGCGTCACGTAAAGGGAGCGACGAGTAAGCAGAAGAAGAGGTCAGCTTCAATTGGGGAGCATAAGTATGACGCAAAGGAGAGGGGCGCTTCAAGGAGCGTGCAATTGGAGGTCCGGTCGAGTGACGGGTGGAAGGACATACTACTTCCTGAACAGGTGCGGTATGTACCGAGTCTGGGTCGATCAAAGGAGATTCAGCAAAGCGTACACTCTTACATCGTTTAAGGATACCACGAGGGGAGTTGGATGAAGGTGTCGGCGAAACGCTGCCGGCGATCGACGGGGAAGGTAGATGAGAATTGGATGGATCATTTGAGGATATAGTGTGTGTTGACTGCGCCGGATCTGTAATACTAGCTTCAAGAAAATTTTTGTTGGATTGCAGCTCAACATTAGGAGGTTCTACATTCTTGGAGCAGAATTCCGGAAACTCTTGCAGGAGACTGTCCGCAAACGCCCAATCGTTATCGCCATCTCGTGCACTTGGGGAAGCAGGAGGAACATGCGGGCAAGATTGGATCATTCGAAAATTATTCTCTTCTTCTTGCAGAGCAGGAAAATGGGGAGTTTCCACCTGAAGCGAGGCGCATTGTGACCTTAAGGATTCGATCATATCTTGAAAAGCAGTGGAAGATCGTGTGTTCCCGGCAAATTCGAAGGTGGGATGATAAGAGGAAGGCGACCCGAGGAAGGCAGTGGGAATGCTGGGATAAGGGCTTGGGTTCATGAGTTCAGACTTTATTGACAACGGAGGTAAAGCTTTGTTTCCCCGACGAACAGCGAGAATTTTCGGAACAGTATGCAGACTGCCCGTTGATTCAAGAGACAAGGGAATAATACACTGGGAGTTCGAGACGATGAGAGACGGGGTATGAGTGTACACGCCGTCAACAGGGGAACAAAGTCCTTCTTCCAATCTTTGAACCGAGTCGTCCGCTTGGACCTCCTCTTCCTTGAAATACGAATTGAGGTCTCGAAGTTCCATCATCATACCTGCGAGATCGGGATCCATAGAGCCAGCGGGGACTTGAACGGACCAGCGTTTAGTCCTACCCTCGGATTTAAGGGTGATCTCGCGTTCAAAGACAAGCGCATTGCGATGATGGGCATTAGGGACAGGGAGACGTTGTCGAGCTAGCCGTAACATGGAAGGTCGTTGTCGAGATTTCAACAAAGCCATCTGGAAGGTGTCACCAGCGTATAAAGATCCCTCTGGTTTCCAAGGCGTGATATCGTGGTCTTCGACATCGCCCCAGGGAGTATGGCCTGGGGCTTCAGCAAAGGCAAGGCTCTCCTGAAGCGAGTAATGAGCACAGCGAGGGGAAATGAAATTCCATTCACATACCGTCCATCTAGATATACAAAGATCCTCCTTGAGTAGAGTCTTAAGGCGAGGAGGCGTTGGGATAGTTGTCGTTGAAGTGGATAGTGCGTTAGGTTGTAGATTTGCTGAAGCACAGGTCATGTCATTTATAGTAAGAAATGTTGGGAGAGGAATCCTGCAGCCGGAAGGAAACGGCGGGATTGAATCTAAAGACAAGATGGAAATTGTATCGAGAGATAACGATTCGGATAATAGACTGTGATTGAAGTCAGAAAGCGCATCAAGCGACGGTGTACTAGGAGTGCTTGTAAGGGACGACATGAGCGTTGGGTATAGTGAGTCAGCGACGTTAAACCTTGATTACTTGAATGCTTGAAAGCTTGAACGTTTGAACGTGTTTGAGGAAGTAGAAAATGACCACGTGCACATGGCATCAAACTTCAAATTTCCAGTGCGCTAAAAAGACACTTCCACCCAAAAAAGAAACGAAGATGAGATTTCTCTTTTTCTGGGTGGCTACGTACACCGTTAGAATCGGGCGCAACACATTTGGTATATGGATATATGTATGGCAAGGCAATCTCGATAATTGTTCCTGGACTTTGTTGGCAACTTTGGTTTTTTGCATACCTATCATAAGTAGGTTCAGCGCTGTTGCGCCGCGAGCGATGATAAAATGTTACTCGAAATTTGACAGATGGCAGACCTTTCAAAGTATCGTAAGTATACCCTATGGGTTCAACATATGCACCGAAACATTACGTCGATGTGGTCGATATTGTTATGGACAGTTCTGGTGGCAAATAAAATGTCGTCCGAAATCCACGAGCAAAATAACATTGGAGTCATGCTGAGGCATGCCAGTGTAAACTGGTGCCTGTGCAGATTTCGGTAACGCAAAAAATCCGTCAGGTTCAATTAAACTTAGGAGGGCCTATGAATAACACGATCCGACTCGATATAGAATCATTGAAGTCAAACAATACCGATACTAGAAGAACGTTCACTGAGTGGTGGTCGATTTTTTGCAAAGGGAAAGTTGGATGTCTTGTATTTCGGTCGCCGCATGGCAGTGGTTTCTGCGGGGTCCTTGACTCTGTCGCTTTGGTCTTACTGTCGAGTCAAGACGGATTCAGTGGTATTAAGCCGGGCTTTTGAAGTTTGCGTGCCGCAATTCCTCCAAGTCGCGTCCAGGATTTATCTTTGCTTCGGAGATGTGTTTCCGATGGGCCCTCTTGTTGTCCCCAAGGAGAGTATAAGCCCATGCGCTTCGGAAGGGTAGATGTCTCATGAACCCCAGTAGCTTACCGGTCAATTCAGTGTTCTTCGGAAAGTGATGTTGATGTCGGGATGTTAATTGTGGATACAGCGTGTTTGACTCCACGCGCGCGTTCACGTCCACCTAAAACCGGTCCTGGGATTGAAAGCTAGGGAATTCTGGTCAAATCCTATATTTTGCCAGACAATACGACTTCGATAAATTTGACATAATGCTGAGGATATTTTGGAATTTTCGATTACTGCGAGCTCATGTACAACATATTTCCGTTCAGAAAGGATCTGACCGTCTAATTTGTATCCGTTTCTTCTCTCAATGTCCGGTCGATCCAATGTCAGCCAGACGATCATTATTTTCTTCGACTGAAAAGGCCCACGAGGGGATTGCTTGAGGTCAACGAGTCCGCGACTCAGACACTCCGTCACCCAAAGATGGAAAGTACTATGAAGCAGATCGGTTGGGTTATCATTGCAATATCGAGAGCCAGAAAATGATACTCAATCGGGGGTCTGGTATAAGCGGGCGTCAGTGAAAGGTACATCCGCAGAGTAGTTTTCATGCGAGGATGCAGAAATTTGTTATTTCATGAGCTGCTATTCGCGAAACCAGTTATTGATGGATGCAAAAGAACTGTTGATCTCGTCTACCTTTCTATATCGGCTTGCTTGTAGCTTCATTGGAGGTCGAATTTGAATTTATCAAGAAAGAATTGAAAATTAACTGGTTTGCAATCGTTGATAATGGTGGTTGGCAGCGAAGAGGGTGTCTGTTTCAATTTACATAATTTCAATTCAGGTTCTTTCAAAAATTTTCCAAATTACTATCTTCACAGTGGCACTCCATAGATTCAACATAATTCAAAGGAGTATACACGAATTCGAGCCGGACATTGAAGCTTGAATGTTGTATTGAAATCCTTGCCAGCGAGTGAGGAATGCCGGAACGGCAGGCAGCTTGAACCGAGTACACGTGGAAAATAAATTTTGGTTTTGCTCTTTCAACTTGCCTCCTTCGCAGTGTCGCAGTGTCTGCACAGCACCGCATGCACAACACTTAGAATTTGTCAGTCGCAACCTCTTCTTGTGAATTTATTCAATACTTGATATAATGTGCTAACATTTCTCTGGTCATCTAGGTAGAATTTGAAGCCAGGTGTACCGACTAATTCTAGGTGGGTTTCTTATGAAATTTGTTCTTATGATGAATACGAGTTCTATTTGCACGTCAGTCAGAGGTTCAACTTTTGTAGTTTTGCCCAGGACGTCATCTTCGCTTTTACTGAATCTTCACCTTCATAACCTGTACCGTTATTGACCAATCTACTCCAGTTCGTATCATTTATTCGGAGCTCTAGATTTTGCTACCATCATGTCGAATCATAATTCTCTTCCTCCTCGGAGTCCTTTATCATCCACCCCTCCAACTAGCGGGTTACAAGCGAAATCCGGCTTGGTTCCGACCAACAATGTTACCACTAGTGAAGGCATCACCGTACGCGCCCGAATCGATCCCACCTTGACAGTGGCCGATGTGGTTAGGCAGCTTTGCGTCAATCTGAAAATCAAGGGAATGCCCTCAGATTACGCATTGAGGGATGAAAATCATGAGTTAGTAACCAACGACAATCTGAGGAAGAAAATTAAAGCTAGACTAGACCTAAAGTAAGTTACTAGTTAATACTGAAAATTCGATCTCTTATTCCATGCATAGACTTGTCAATTCACCTAATAAAGAGGGGAGGGAGATTGCAGAAAAACTTCGAGTACGGGATCAGAAAACAATGAGATTGACCTTATATACACTCCAGAGATATATCAGGGTGAGTGAATTTCATGCCATTGGCTATTAATGGTTTCTGAGTCTTTTTAGGAAAACGAATTTGCTTCAGGGTTCATCAATTACGACGGTGTTACGCAGCTTGTGGACATCATCTTCACATCCCTTGGCAATACCTTAGCAGTCAGTATACCCCTTATTTCAGGCTTATGCGTTGCCCTAACCATTTTTTTGAAACTTCATAGTACGCCCTTACAGCTATGCAAAACTTAATGGAACTAGACCACGGATGGGCGTCGCTCGATGAGGCATTTATCTTCAGAGTTGTCCAGGTGTTATCATCCCCTCACTCTCTCATCAATGTTTGTCGGCCTGCTACTGCAATATTGAAGAAGCTCGTTGAAGCCGATCCTTCTAATGCTCCAGGACCTCAAGCCGGTTCTAGCAAGAATGGACCTGCTATAGTCCCCGGATCGATATACCGCTATGGCTTCACTATGGTCTTTGAACAAATGAGAAAAGAGAAGAGTTTATTGGAAACTATCGTTAATCGTCTAGGAAGTGCCGACACGGCTATGGCGCAACATAGGTATATGGTCAATCTTTTAACCCGTTCCTCTGTCCGACCCTCTCATTCAGCATGATGTTGATAAACTCGCTTCTATCTCATGCAAGCGATGCAAGATGGGAAGAGTTTATAGCAGAAATGGAAAGGTTCAGCTTGCGGAAAGCTGTTGTGGTCCGTCGGTTTTTCGTTTGCGCCCGAACTTGCTCAACCATCATGTTAGCGGCTCATGTCTCAACACACCGTGGAAGAGCTCACCTCCTGTATCCTCGATTTTCAAGCTAACATGTTGAGGGTGACATATCGCAAGAAGAGCACACTTGTGGATCTTGATGCTCAACTTTCACATGCAGCAGATCTTAACTATATCTGGGAACATAGTAAGCTGATAGAGGAAAGCGATGAAAAAGGGCAGCAACTCAAATGGCGCAAACTCGGTTTTGACACTGAAGACATTGAATTCGAATTTAATGATGTTGGGGTCTTAGGCTTAGAGTGTCTGGTACGTCTCCTATACTGGATGATTCTCGATTACCAACCCTGTCGAACTAGAAACGGTTCGTCGAGCGAGACCCTGACTTTTCGAAGGTGATAATCTCTTGGCTGCAGTATTCGAAGTTGTGTTTATGCGACTACAGGTTGTGTTGGAACAACTTAGCCGTCCTGTCGAGCGACGGTGTCCGATTGCTAAGGCGTCTAACGAAGTTGTAGAATTGCTGTCAGAACACTGGGCGATCTTTGCCCCCGGTTGTATGATGCTTGTTTAATGCAACGTTGATTTCAAAGCTCATTATATCTGTCTAGATTCAACTTCGACTACATTCCAGCCTCTTTTTCTAGATTTTTACAAAGTTCATGCATTAGCCACAAATTTTTTTATCAGGATGTGGAGTGAGAGCGGGGCAGCTACTGGAGATTTCATTCGCGTAGTAGCTTTGGTTCGTAGTCAGTAAGTCAAATTTGTAAGTTGATCGGTGTTTCTTGATCGACTCTTGTTAATAGGGTCAAGGTTGCTCTCCGCAACGAAAACGTACGGGCATGGCATGAGGTTGAGCGCGATTTTCTGGAATGTGAATATCGTGCAGTACGGGATAGACAAATGAAGGAGCTCGAGCAAGAAGATGATTTGCTGAGCAAAATTCCTGTGCGGTGGGTACTTCTCAAGTTCGTTTCGTCTTTATCCTTGAACTTTACAACAATGTCCAGCAATCTGCGGGCAAAAATATTCAAAGAATCTTATGAATTCGTACGCCAGCAGAGGATACAATGTCTACTGCAGGGGGCTTGGTTTGTCATTGCCTTACCAGGAAATGCTCCTCAACCACGGGACTCTCGAAGGCCAAGTAAGCCATGGCGGTGAGTGTACCTCAACATATCGATTTTCACCGTCTAACTTTCAGTATTCCAGGTTTGTGCGCTTGGTGAGCATATCGAGCGAGGTATAACAACTCACGTCCTCAATCTTACTTTGTGCGTTTCAGGATAATAGCACGAAGTACTTACATTATGTAGACAGTGCAGTGAAGTTTCCTGTTCGGAGTGGTCTCGAAGACCTCCCCGACAGGATAGAGATTGCCGCGGTCAGTGAGATCGCAACGGGTACTTGTGCCCCTCCTCCCAATGTCCTTCGAGATCACGATGATCTTCCTCCTACCACTCCATTAGCTCCTTCCCCACTTTCGTTTTCTCTTCTCAGTATACACGAAGAACAAGGCTCCCTCGCGGACTTAATAGCACCGGACCAATCACGCTGGGCTGACTGGACGGATGGACTGAACATGTTGAGAAAGGACGGTGGCCATGTCGCGTCAAAAGAAACGGCAGGATTCGTTCAGGCGTTGACGGAGATTGGTCTCAAAATTAAGCTGCTAGGTGAGTGATTTTTGCCTTTCTAGTGAGCTGTTCCTCGATGTGTCCTTTCAGACCTTTCAGGCGAGATGGTGGAAATCCCTAGCGGGTTAACCGCGGGTCCACCTCCGCCCAACACCGACTTTTTCTTCTCCGAACTAATATAAGACTCTGAAAGCTATCCTTTTGTATTGTAGTACTGTGAAAGGTTTTATTGGAGATTATTGCGTTGTGTACAGTGCAGTTGATGCAAAATGAAGGGTATGAGTATAAGATGCGATTGGGAGTGAATGGGTTAGTATGAAAACAGCGGGGGTTGAACCCGACGAGATGCTACAAGAGGTGAGATGAGCGAAAACAAGTATAGTATAATACAGAGAGTCAGATAGATGTCCAGTGACAGTTGAAGCACTGCACGTTGAGAGCAAGCAAGCGCTCCTTGTTAAGTAGTCAGTGGCCGTTGAAGCCTCTAAAGTTTACAGAATGCTGGCTCCTTCTAGTGTCCGTTGGGAATATCGGCTTGGGTGGCATATTCCTCGCCGGCTTGGAAGAAGGGTTTGAAGATGGCACCCGCATCGTGGAAATCGTTGTGCACAACGTTCACAAGGTAACACGAATCCATTAACTCGGCAATAATTTTTGCGGAAGGGGAGTCTGGATCGTAGACGCGGGCCCATTGCTGTCCAAGTTCGAAGGCTTCATCCTGTAGAGCAAGAGATATTCATGCGTGATTCAGGAGTAATCATAGCAAATGCAAACCTTCCAAGCCATGAAGCTGACCGCCTCCACAATTGTTGGCTGTACGATCTCTTTGCCTGGGAATACACCCCAAGTTACCGCGTTAGGCCCCTCAGAATGAGTGTTAGTGCGAAGGTCTCCTCGCTTATTGATAACATAGTATGTGATATTGCTGTCTCGTTCAATGTGTGAAAGTAATAATGTGAGTAGAGTGGGTTTGACGAAGAATTCGAGATAGGCCTGTCACAGGAGAATAAGCAAGCACATTCTGCGCTCCAATCGTGGAGTACCACGATGTACAAAACGCAACGAACCTTTTGGTACACATAGCCGTTGCGGGGACCCCACCCAAAGACTTTATCGCTGCTTTTCGCACCATTAACGGCGGGTTGAGAGTTGATTGTGAGGAAACCAAGAGTATTCATACGAGCGAGTTGCTCGGAAATGATCGAAGTCTCTGTTGAGGGCTTTTGGTCTGACCATGGAAGGGCGCTAAGTTTGCCTACACAAAATTGTGCGAACAGGTCGGCGATTTCGGCGAAAGTCGATGGTTGCCCCCAAAGTTTGAGAGCATCTTCTCTCTGAATAAGGAGAAGTCAATAGGAACAGGAAGACGCAGACGGAAAGGTACAGACAGATTGCTTTATGGAAACTCCATAGCCATCTAGTTCACCGTATGCTGGACTACGAGAATCACCAAAACGGCCATTAGGGTATTCATCCCAATTTTCGGTTCGGGAGATGTAGGACTTGGTTCGGTTTGCCCAGAAAATGGGTCGGATGGTCTCTTGGCGTCGTGTAGGTGTCAGGGACTGTACGAGGTCGAATGAGAACCGCTACAATGATGTAGAGATGAAGTATGCAACTCACCTGTCTCCAAGGGAGGGGTTTAATCGTCTCTACCCTGGGTACTAGGTTGAGCTCTTCCAACAACATCCTCGTACCCTTCTCTAAGTTCATCGTATAGAAATGCAGGCCATGAATCCCCAAGTTGGCGTTTAAAATTTTGCGGCACATGTCCGCAACAAGGTTTGTACCAATCTCCCTCACTTTTTCGTCATTGGCCTTGTGCGGTTCCAATGCATCTTGGAAAGTCTGTGGTATGATCGTCTGAGCCAGACTAGTTGCCCTCTGAAATCCATTCCAAGTCTGGATCGGTGCAATTCCTGGAACGATAGGGATGGTGATTCCGGCCGCTCGAACAGCATTGACCCAATCGATGAAGACATCGACATCGTAAAACATCTGCGTAAAAATAAAATTTACACCAGCTTCGACTTTTTCCTTGAGGAACTTCATTTCGCGGTCTCTTTCTTCTGGGGGTAGGGTTTGATGCTGAGGAAAGCCGGCGACGGCAATGTCGAAGTAATCTCCGTATTCACGGCGGATATGTCGGACGAGATCGATGCCATGCACAAAACCTCCCTCAACTGCTTCCCATTCCTCTTTGCCCATAGGAGGATCGCCTCTCAGGGCAAGGACATTCCTACATCCAGAGACTTTCGCTTCCTGATATGCAGATTAGCAGTGTCAAAATCCACGGAAGTTATGACTCACCCGGAGGGCAATATCGACTTTCTCCTTCGGCATGTTAGTACATGTCAAATGCATGCAGGTCTCTATTCCAACAAGACCCTGACATGTCTTTACCATTTCCGCAGTGAGCTCTGAGGTTCGTCCGCCAGCATTCCTACAAATGATGTTGGCGCAAGGCTATGATACATAAGACTGACCATACCAAGTGATATCGATGAACTCTGGACCAAGTCCTCGCATACGTTCTATACGGTCAAGCAAATTTTGGAGACCCTTGATCATAGTTTACCGTAAATTCGATGGATGTAAGAAAGTCTACATACTTGAGCTGTTCTAGGAGGAAAGTATTCGAAGGACCACCATATTTTGTTTTCTCTCTCGCATTGTGCGATTTTTTGGGTAACTTTCATGACAGCGTAAGGTCGTGAGGAAGGAAAGGAAAATGAGAGTGATGGTCAAGAGGAAAGGAAGGAATGGGTCAATTGTTGAAACTACGTATTAGCGATTGGGTGATTCAAATTTTCCGTGTGAACCACCCTCGAATCATGTCCTGCACTCAAACTCAAACTCACACTCTTGATACTGAGACGACAGGTACATGCAATGCACATGGAAATATATGCATCCATTCTGCAGCAGTTCGCAATTTATATATATTGTATCGTGCGCTATGGGCACAGAAAGACATCATTCGGGCTCATAGGTGGTCGATCATAGCAGCGTATGCAGAGGATTCAAAGATCTTGATCAGATAGTAGGATAACGCATGTTACCAGTACTACAGCTATTATTGCGACCATGATCGCCATATGAGGCCTATTGAAAGCGTAAATGAGGTGAGATACAGCGAGGACGAAATGAAAACATACTTAGTGCCTGCAAGAAAAGCCCTCATATCTAACAGATCTCGATAACCATTGAAATACTCCCAGAGTCCACCCGCTATTGCAAGCAAAGAGGCAACAAATTGAAGGCCAGATAAAGGGATATTGAAACTGGAGCCATTCGTTTTTTCGTTAGCATCTGGCACAAGTCGAGCATGAAGGATGAGAGACGACGATAGAACAGAGAAGAGAAGGGCCAGTTTTAGATGAGAGAGAACATTTCTCTCAAGAAAGCAGAAGTCCCGGGCAGTGCTCCCTGTGTTCTGTATGACAAGACGTTGCATAAGGACAAGATCAGCTACATAGCGGCATAGCTGCCGGTTGGCTCCGGTTGATCGGCACACCACACGGTCCCGTGACGATGTTCAATTTTCAAACAGAGCGACCTTAGGTCCTAATTTCTTATTAACGAACGCTCCCCTGCTAACGGACGACTGTAACGACCACGACAACTCCCAGGACGCCATGGCTGGCTTCTTCAAACGAATTCTCTCCCTTGGCAGTAAAAAGAGTAGTAGGAGAAAACAAGCTCAAGCCGTTCGTAGCAATGATTGGGTAGACGAAGTGGGAGCTCAGACGAACCAGCCTCAGAACAGTGATGAGGATAATGAAATAGCCGTAAACTTATTACTACGATCTTCCTCCGCACGTTTCGCTGTTGTTTCTGAAACCGACTACACACGGCTGCCTCCACTTCGTGAGTGACTCTTCCAACAACATCTTCTCCACCATGCTGACCAACAATAGCTCACCCGATCAATAGTGCTATCAGCACACCCACTGAGTCGAATGCTAGCCTTCCGAGTACCAGCTTAGCACGATGCGGGACCTACACCGTCAAAGTCCATCCTCGGCAACGCCATTCGAGTACGGAAGTTCCGATCGCTAATCGTGGTCTTGTCCCTGAGCCGAAGACTCCCCAATCTCGCCGCCGTGCGCAAACAACTGGAGATGATTCTACACACCTCCAAGGTTTGCGCAGAGATCCTTCCGTTGCCAGTCTGCTTGATCTGTACGATGAGCATGGACACCTTCCAAAAGAAGCATTTTCAAATACTCCGCCTCGGGAAGGGCGCCCCCAAAAGCAACGAGCAGGATCTACCCTGCGGGAACTTCTTGGCGAGCCAGAGAACGGTCATCACCGCTATGACACTAGTAGCTCGTTGGAGGGCGATATTTCTTGGGCAGAACGATTTCTTGGGTGAGGTTGAAATTTTGACTTGGGGAGGCTAAATACTCATGATCTTTTGGTAGCGAGGCCAATAGTGCCGCTTCTTCCGTATCCTCCCTCATTCTTCAAACGCCAGACAACCTTAACTCTCGTTTCTCTGACAGTCTAATAATCGATAACGCTCCTTCCGACTCCACGTTCATGAGCGATCACGATCTTTGTTCTACCTCCAGTTTCCTTGATAATCCCGCCGTATCTTCAATGGAAGTAGAGCTCAGTGCGACCATTGAGTCTTCTCAAATCATTGAATCCCCTTATATCACTGAAAACCCCCACAACAACCTGGACCGAGATCCGAAGACCCCTCGTAGAGCTTCGGAGGTCTTTGGTTTCCTTGCAGAAAAGCGAAAGTCTCGACCTACAGAGGAAACCTTTGATAAGCTTCTGTTCAAACCGCCTAGTACTTTTAGCTCGCCCTCGGACAAGGATCCATCTGAAAGTACTGCTCTTTCTCGATTTTCTGATGATTCTTCTATGTTCAATCACAATCCCCTTATCGTAACTCCTTCCCGCGACGCCTCTTCTAGCGAATTTTCTAGACATTCAAACTCAAATACTTACCCCAATCCTCCCCCCCACCGACCTGTTTCTCGTATGCTATTTGAAGATGGGCAGGCTTCACGTGTCCCTCAACAACAGCTGACTGATCAGCCAAGTGGACCTATAGAGGAGGATGTCCGCGAGGTCAAAGTAATATTAATTGCTCCAACCAAAGTCATTGTAACTGCCCCCACTCCTTTGGCGGATACTAGTGATCGACCTACAACTAGAATGCCTCGTGGTCCTCGCTCCCTACACCGTCATCGCTCGCGTAGTCACGCGAAAGAACGGGGATACCGAGAAGGACTTGTAGAGCGTTCCAATTCTTCTGACCCTTTCACTCCCATACCTTCTCGCCCGATGAAACTTCGCAGCTCCTCAGGTTCCTTAAGTTCGACATACATGGACTCGAAAACAACTCATTCCCATGGTCACATTTCTAATCCAATGCCTTTGGGAAGAGAGAGCAGGAGCAGAAGGCACGGTAGCACTAAATCGCTCATGTCTGCGGTGTTCGATAAAGAAAACTCGCATAATCACACCCTCGGGCTTGTTGCTACCCCTGACATTCCTTTCACTCCCGTGCGATCCAATTCATCGTCGCGTTCTTCGCTTCTGCGCGCCGCGGTAACAGCAGCATCGTTTAAACCCCCGCGCGATATGACACCTTCTCCCACATCGTCGTCGGAACTCTCGCCAGTTGGGAAGATGATGATGATGGATGTAAGAAGACAGAAAACTGTGATGAGAGGCACGCAAGAAAAGGAGCGATCACAGAAGAGTGGTGGTGAAAGTCGAAAAAAGCATCGAAGAATTTGAGTTGTTTGGGTTTGTAAATGAAAATCTTTGTAACTTAGGAGCTATGGTATGCACATATGGTTAAACTGCTGTCACGTATGCATATGCATATCTTTCCTGATTTCATGCAAACTACTTTTTATTACGTTCCTTCAAGTCATTAATTCTGGAACCCATTCTTTCTCTTTGTTGGACTAGAATTGCTGGACACTGTCTCAATACAAAAACAAAATTTGCATTCAGTTTGATAGCCTTGACTGAATGTCATCCAAGGCTTTCTGGATGTCTGCGAGCTTTATCTGCTATAATATATTAGTCCCTTTCAGCATATGCATTCATTGCATTGCACTACCTGAATCACCTTGGTTTCCTGCATTTGTAGCTCTCCAATGTAAGTACTCCAAGCTATAGTGAGGCAGTTTATTCAAAGTGGTAGAGTAAGTGGCACCTCCCCCTCTCGTGATGTTGACAGGTGGAGAGGTGAACCAAAGAAGAACATCGGTGGTGTCCCGGGAAAAGTGGCTGGCTATAGGGAAATTTTTGAATGGAGTTAGGAGCAGAACCTCTTCGTCGGCATTCCTACGCTTACTAGTCTCTTTTGGAAGCTTTGAGTATTCATATTGGACACTCATGATTGAGCTTGATTGAGACTGTGGCCTAATGTGGCTGTTTGAGCGAGCTAGTGTGACTTGCAGCACGTGTGCGTTATCAAACGCGCGTCACAGTACCTCTACCTACTCTACCGACATCTCACTTCTACTTGTCCGTACTATTACTGGCCCCTTCTTGAAGCTCCGCCACACTTCGTCTGAATACAAACTTGATCTTGGATGTGCAACTATGGGGTCGCAAAGCGCTGAAGACTTTCTCACTAAACAAATATTTATTGAAGGAAACATTGTAGGTTTTCCTTTGTTTTCGGGGCTAGAAACGTGTTGCTTGATTCAAAAGTCTAGATTACATATCGCTCTCTCAGTCGCCAACTTTCTCTCCACGTGAATGCCGCGAAAAAGTAGGTAATCATTTGTATCTTCCACCTCACTAAACCACTTATCTCTGTTAACAGTGCCCTTGCTACATTTCATAAGAAGGTTAGGAAGGAGGGCGAATGTAAAGCCTCTGCGACGTACCTAGTCAGCGGAAAGGTGCAACTAGATACCCAAGAACCTGACACAATGATGACGGATGTGGACATGGATGAAGAAAATATACAGTATGATGATGATGGAGCAGAAGAGGCTCCATTGATTGAGGTTGTTCTTGTTGGTGAAAAGGACTTGGAACGTGTGTCGCCCCATATCTTCGATCTGCTATACTGTGTCTGAACAATTCACCAGTGACGAAATCCAAATTCTCTACGATCTACAGTATCCATATCTATAGTTTATCCCCTGCACCTATAATCGTATGTCGTATCACGCTTGTACCAGTCGAATTGCTCACGGAGCGCGAACTGGTCACAGGACATGGGACTTATATGTGGCCCTAATGAAATTGTGCGGGACATCGACAACAAGAAGGGAACTGAAATGGCAGCCATAACGGGCAAGATTGTCGGGAACGTCAAAGTCTGTTCGTTCCAAGGCTATTCTCTCCCAACCCTAACACTCTATTCGATAGGAAGGAAAAGGAAAACCCTATGTACAAATTCCTCCACCACCGCCTGCGGCAACTACCAGTACTATTTTGGGTCCAAAATCTTCCGTATCTGTATCTACTGAAAGTAATTCTATCACGAGGAACAGCACATCGACTTCCGAGAAACCAAAACGAAGTGACTTTTTTGCCAAAGCCAAGCCAAAAGAGGTAGTCAAGAAGGAGAAGAGTACCAAAGAAGAATCCAGCAAGTCGAAGGCGAAGATTACCGCTGCTACATCCAAAATCTCCGAACTTGAAGAGAAGTTATCCAACGTGGGTGTCAAAGAGGTATTGTCTATCACTTGGTATTTACTATGATGCAATTGTAGGTCGGCCGGGAGCATAAACGGGAATTCCCTCCGGAATCAAAGGAAGACAGAATCAAGGCTTCGAGTACCAAAGGCAAAGCTCCTTCGAATCATCGGGTTCTTTTTCTCGTCTTGTGATGACAATTATTTGTTCATTTCCGTCAATCTATAGACTGGTCACAAACGAAAATCGCCCGATTCTGAGACTGAAATCGGAAGCCCTTCAGTCACGGTCAAGAAGAACGTGATTATTAGCGATGAGGAAGAAGATCAATCGACACCGAAAGTAGAACATCCTCAGGGTAGAAATAAGGGCAAGCAAGCTATGAGAGGGTCAGATGAAGATGTTTTAAAAATGATGGATGTCGACGATGGTTAGGCTCCGATTTCTGTTCTAATCATGATTACTTAAATTTGGTGTAGATCAAGTCATCCGCGTCTCGCATTCCAGAGCATCTCCAGACTTAAACAAGGCTGTGGATTCTGAGACCGAGGATATAGAGATGCAGGACCATACACAACATAGCAAACCCACTCCTCAAATCAAGAAAAAGGCAACGAAAGTGAAGACGATTGTGCCCATTGGTAGAAATGGCTTGAGGAAGAAACGTGTCATGAAGAGCAAGATGTCCGTAGATGAGAAAGGTTACATGGGTAAGGCCTTGTTTCAAGAATAGTCTAACTGAGTGCTGATTGATATTGCACCAGTAACTGAAGACTATAGTGCCTACGAGTCTGTTGAGGAAGGGGTGCCTGATTCTGAGCCCGCGAAAGGCAAAGGCAAACCGCGTAAGGACACAGCTGGTGGCACGAACAAGTTAGATAAGACGGAGACACCACGCTCGAGAAAAGTGAAGGACGAAGAAGAGGAGAAGGTAGTGCAAGAGGATATTGAGACTCCTTCCACCAACTCAAAACCTGCTCTGAAGCCAAAACTGAAGACTTCAACTTCGACCGGCAGTAAAGGGTCTGGTGCTAGTACCAGTCAGAAGAATATAGCTTCGTTTTTCGGGAAATCAAAAGGCAGCAAGTAAATATTTTGTATACAGTATGTACTGTTCCAGACTGTTACTATGTCACAGTATCATTATCTAGTACTGTCTCTGGACTCAGGAAACCGGCATAACCGTGTTGAGCCCTGTTGGCGTTGATTTTTATTAAAATTTTATCATGCTAAGTACGGTCCTACGGAGGACCAGCGGCTTGAAGCGCGTGATCGGAAGTTAATTCGGTGCTTCTTCCTGGGTATAAATAAAGAAACTTTACCCAACGAAAAGCAGGCCTGGCTGCCCAATTCAACATTCTCAAACAAGATTTTAAACTCTTCTCTGACCGTACCATTGCAAATCCATCCCGCCACAGGACTCCTAGGACTCACGACTTTTCAATCGACGACAGTGAAGAGGTCTTTGAAATGGTTAACACGTATGGAGCCACAGCCACTTCCTCTTCAGCGGAAGCGGTGGACGACGAAGACACCAATGAACATACTGCATTTCTTGGAGATAATAGAGACATAACCACTACGAGGAAGGAAGATAAAGCAGACGGGCATGCTAGTATAACAAGTTCTATTAGCAATCTGGCGAATACAATTATCGGGAGTGGTGCGCGCCGCTTTGTATCTGGTCGCTCACTGATTAGCATGGCTCATTCGTGATTGATATAGGAATGTTGACCTTCCCCCTCGTGCGTATCTGGAATATCGTCCGAGCCTCCCCACTTGTACGAATACTGATACTTTGTCACAGGCTTTGGCTTCAGCGGGAATTCTTCCGGGAATGATCACTTGTGTCCTCTCCGGCGGCATCGCAGCTTTCGGATTGTATCTTCTTTCTCTATGTGCAGCGAAAACTCCACACAGACGCTCTTCCTTCTTTGCCGTTGCGGAAATAACCTTTCCGAAAGCTGCGGTGTTTTTCGATGCTGCTATTGCCATCAAATGTTTTGGGGTATCCATTAGGTGTGTCCATCCAATACTGCTACTCTCATCTGTTCGACTCACGGTGTTGGACTCGCAGTTACTTGATCATAATCAAGGGCCTTACACCGAATGTCGTTTCGTCTCTGTATCACGATCTAAGTGACGCCGAACCTCCTGCGTGGTCGCAAAATGGAAGAAACTGGCTCGCTATATTCATGATCATCCTTATACCCTTGGCATTCCTCCGTCGACTGAACAGCTTGAGGCACACCAGCTATATAGCATTGTTTTCAGTAGGTGAGTTGTGTTTAAATTATCCAAATTATCGTCTTTTGCTCACCGTTGTTCTATTTTATGGAGTGTATCTTGTCATCATCGTCATCAAGTGTTATTTCTGGCCTCTGAAGGATATGCCACCTGCAGGCGAGATTCGTTTGGTCCACTTCACGTCCAATTTCTTGTCGACGTTCCCGGTGCAGGTTTTTGCTTTTACCTGTGCCCAGAATGTGAGGAATGGGTTGAATCTCACTGGCGCCTCCCGCTAATACATTTGTATACAGCTCTTCCCTATTTACAACGAAGTGAAGAGCAACACACAACCTCGAATGAATATTATCATAGGTTCCGCCATTGGTTCAGCGACTTTGACGTACGAAATCATCGCTGTCTTTGGATACCTTACTTTTGGAACTAATGTAAGCGTTGTCCGAACTTTATCTCTTTCGAGGCAATAATAAGTCGTTCAGGTTGGCGCCAATATCATTGCGATGTATCCTTCTACGTCGCTTTTCGTTGCCATCGGACAGTTGGCAATTGTTATACTTGTCCTGTTTTCCTATCCTTTGCAAGTTCATCCTTGCCGGAATTGCTTAGACAAAGTGTTCCATGCCGGAGATTCTGTGAAACAAGTGGATAGCGAGGGGTCCGAGGTTGACATAGACGACCACGGCAGTGATGATATGTCAAATACCAAGCACACCATCTTGACTTTGGCCATCATAGCCAGTACTTTCACCATTGCTTACCTCGTAGATGATCTCAAAATAGGTGAGGAAACAAGCTCCAAATACATGACTCCCTCTGAATGAGGATATCTAGTGCTTTCCTTCGTTGGCTCAACGGGATCAACTACGCTCTCTTTTATTCTTCCGGGGCTGATGTACTGGAAGGTACGCGGTACGCCCGAAGTTGATTTTTTGGTATTGACTAATCTTTGTGGAATAGCTGAGCCGTGGAGATGAGAGCTCGAAGACACTGAACCGTGCCGCTCTTGCGCTGGCCGTATATGGCGCGTTCATTTTTGTGTTTTGGTGAGACTGTTATGAGTTATCACTCTGAAGACTGAACTAACGCCAATTCGAGCTTGGGTTTCAACATCTATCAAGTAGTTCAGCCTTCTACATCCGGGGATCCTGCTCACTGAAAGCTGTATTCGATCATAACATACACTCACACATATGTAAAAGTAGCATATGTGTATTTGAAACAATGAAGTGGGACCTTGAGATCATTATGCTTACATGAGAAGTTCCCACAAATCGAGCCTCACTGAACATTGTCCGTGATTCTCTCCTTTGAAAACGACTGTACAAGTCGAATAGCCCGAAGCCTTTTTCCTTTCCTATGATCCTTGCTTGCTATGCCGTCTGGTGAGTAGCACCTCGCTGCACGACGAGCTCCCCAGATCACTGAAAGGCTGCGTGACGATCGCTGCTTTTCCCTCTCGCCCCAGACCATACAAGCAATCCTGCACTCGAGTCATCTACATCGTCTTCGGCAAACTCTAGAGCCTCATCACCCTCTGTCATTGAAATGTCCGACTTCAGCCTTGTTTCCACCAGTATCACCGCTAGTTCCAGTACCACCAGCTTTCTTGTTCCTTCGGAGGATACTTTTTCCGATTCTCCATCTCCATCCATCGATGGGATACCCTTTGTGTCTCCATTTATCTCTGCCGACGATGCACCAGGGGATCTTCCCAACTCCATGAGCTTTTCTGACGGTCAGATACCTGACGTAGACCCTCAAATATTGGAGGCTCTACGGAGCAAGGACAGAATTTATGTCCTGAGATTGGGGGAGATTATGGAGGACCTTATCAACGAGAAAAAGTTCGCAGATTCAATTCAGATACCTTCTTTTAAGACTAATTTTCATTTCATAGGGTTCGCGCTGACCTGACCGCAGCTTCCTCTTACCAGCGGCTCCTCCTGCATCGTTGCACTGCCTACTACAAGCTTCAAGTAGATGTAGATCCTCTCACGAAAGAAATCTCTGCGCTCTTGATTGCAGAAAGTCGAATGTGAGTCGTAACTGCTACTTAGTACCGACGTGTTAATCAATCTTTTCTGTAGACCTCTCCGAAGACTGGCAGACCTCGTTCCTCCTGAGCCGACTCCACAGCCTGCATTCAAAATTATGCAGAGGTCTCCTCATGATCGTCGCGTCAAACCTCAATCTCACACAGGCTCGGTCACCGGTGAAGATGCTGACTCGTCGGATATCGAGCCTTCTGAAGCCGGCAGTGTTGGTGGTCGCAGCAGTGTTACCGGTGGCAGCTCTAAGAAGCGAATGACGCTGGAAGAACGTGAAGCAGCTTATAATGAAGCTCGCTCGCGTATCTTTAACGAAAAGGGGAGAGACACAGATATGAGTGCTAGCTCGTCCTCTGTAAGCGTTGCGTCAAGCTCAGCAGGGGGAAGTAGTCTGGGAGATGGGGAGGACTCAGTAAACTCTTTAGCCACAGAGAGTGAACGTTCGAGCCCTTCCTCTAATAGAAGAGGCAATTCTTCAATCAAAACATCTGGCTCCCGGCCGTTACGATCTTCAGCGCAGCCATTCACATCCAGCGGATCTGGAAGCTCACGCAACTCTCGTGCCTCTTCTCCCGCATTCACCTATGCCTCATTATACGAACCTGCCTCATCCGGGTCGTTTGATCCTAATTCTGCCAGTCAACAATTCCCATCAGCACCATTCGGATATCCTTATTCTGCCCCTGCTCCCGCGCACCCAAGTCCTTCTTTTCCCATACAACCGTATCCATACTATTATCCGTATGGTCCACCGCCTCCGTCGCGCAATCCCTCCGATCCTCCATTGACAGGTGAAGTATATCCACCTCCTCTTCCAATGATGTACAATCAATACATGTGGCAAGGTCGAAATATGCCTCCATTACATTCTGCCCCCCCTTTACAGCCACAGAACGCTACTGGCGGTCCTCCTCCTCCTCATCCGTTTGCACCGCCACCGTTCATGCAACATCCGCCTGGGTATGGATATCCAATGCCTGGTTACTATACGCCCCCGAGCGACTTGTCAATTGCATCTCAGTCTCATCCAGATGGACAGCTTTATGATGGGCGCAATATGGGTGCTTCGTTTCCAGCACTGATTCCTCCTACGACTAACAATGGGTCAGCGCACGATGGGGTGCCCGGATCTCACATTAAGTCTTTGAACCATCGCGCGTCGAATGGTCATACAAAACCGCAGACTAACCCATTATCTCGTCCAGCATGGAGCTACGGTCCTGGCATTAGCATGGGCGGAACAATGATCACCATGGCCGGCCCGAACAGCAACAGTAGTGGCGAAACTACTGGACCACGTTTGCAATCAATGCGTAGACAGTCGAACACAAGCAACGGGAGTTCTTCGGGAGCCTATCGCTCCTCGAACAGTGACGAAGCCTCCTCTATCGCTGTCAGTTTGACCCCTTCTCATCTCCTACAATCGTCGCTGATCTCGTTTCTTTACCAGTCATCTTCAACGTCATCATCTTCCAGAAGGACGTACACCTCAACAGCATCTTCTCAACACCCTCTCCCACCTCGGCCTGACTGGGCGGTTGGTCTTAAACCTGACCCGACTCTTCACTCCACTAATCAAAATCGTCACCACGACAACAGCTCTCGTAACTCCCCAGTATCTCCTCCTCGCGTCCCGAATGGTACAGGGCACTCGAACCATTCTCATAGACGCCCTCAACAGACACAGCCGTTGATATCGCTTCAGTCACAAGATTTTCCCCCTTTGACTTCTATGGCCACACCAGAAAAGCGACCGACTGCAGGAGGCGTTTGGACGAATCCATCAAGATCGGTCATGACGACTCCCGCGCTCGGACTTACAAGTTCAGGAAATGCTCTCGTCCATCACCCCAATGCTCCCAATATTACTTTCACCGATAGCGAGCCAAATGGTTTCCGTGCTGAGGACGGCTTCCAGCGACCGCCTCCGAGAGCAGCTGAGCTCTATAACCCGAAGATATCAAAGCGATCTAATACCATGCAGGTTCAGGGGGAGAAAAACAGCGACGGTCGTCTGAACGACCAGATTAGAGGTCTTTCTCTGGTGGATGGACCGTTTCATACCAATCACACGCGAACCAACTCCGAAATGTCCCTTCCTGAGGCAAGATCGCCATAATTTGTGGAAAGTTGGCTTCATCGTCTGTCGTGCTTCTTATCGCATCGCTTTGAGCACTTCTGCTGTCGATCTTCTTCCATTGTTCCATCCTTCTTTACATTACTTCAGTAAATATGTTCTTGTCATGAAATATCTACGATAGAATAAACATAAGTGTTTTGTTCATATAAGTTGTAGTGCAATTTCTTGTTGAGTGTACTTATGTACTTTTATGTATGTACCCTGATAAACAAGAGAGTCGTTTCTTTCTTTGGACTTCCCACTCCGACAAAAAATAGAATTCGATGATATATTTTGCCCAGCAACCTCCAGAAACCCAGGAGAGCAACTTACAAAAGGTCGACGAGCTCATTGATCAGAGTGTCAGTCACGTAACAGCGCAGCATCGGATGTCGTCCCCTAGTGTACCCTTCAGCTCGTCATTAGCTCCACGACGATGTAATGAAAGAGAAGATCTGGCTTAGTCTGGCTTAGGGAACAAAATGGAGAAGAAACTCCGCTGCTGCAGACCACACCTTGCTCAATGGTGGCTAATGTACTTACTCGGATTGTAGATGAAAAATTCGGCGAGGAACCCTGTGGAAACTCTACATAAAACAAAATAGTTTCAAGGTGCCTGCACAGTGCACACTGAATCTCGTAGGCGGGAGGGTCGAGCTTCAATTTTGTTTTTGATCATTTGAAATCTCGGTCCGGCAATTTCTCGTACATAATTCCGCTTTTGCCACCACTGTAAATTTAGTTCAGTGGCTTGCCCTGGCATGCCTCAATCCTCTTGTCTACTACAGCAAACACAACATAGACATGTATATTATAGACCTTGGTAAGTGTTGGAAATAGATCTATTGATAAATATGGGCTAATGATAACATCTAGAATTCAATCCTCTTTGATGGAAGATACTTTATCTATCTTTCATCTGCAAAACCTGTATTTTCGGCTAAGGGTCCGAAAGCAGTCAAGAGCACTTCCCAGCAGTGAAAGCACCCAGAGCATGTTGCTTTCGGTGCTTTCAGCACTGGGATCTGCTGGGATCTGCTCTCAACCCTTAGCCGAATATCCAGGTTTTGCAGATGTTGTTTCTTTTCCCCATATTTACTGTGGTTAGCAGATATCCAGTAAAATGTTGGAAATATTCATATATACTCTGCACATTGAATATGATTTTCTGAGCACAAAAATCCTCAATATACACACTAGAGTCTAGCATATACCATTCAATAACAGGTGCAGAAAAATGATGAGCAACAAAGCAGACACGTCTGCAGATGGACTTTGAAAGTGAGACAAGTCACGGCATCCCATGATTATTCCGTGCCGGTCACATTAAATGAATGTATTCCAACAGAATGTGACTGAGTACCATATATGGAGAAACTGTCAAGCCCATGCCTCGGGCCTCCATTTTGCCGCTTGGTATTCCGAAGATCTGCTGTTATTGTAATCTCCTTCTTATTGTTCTTTCTCGCTACACATACCCTTTCATTCTAGTCCCTCCTTATTGTCTTTTGCTTTACCCTGCAGGTACTACACATATAGCTCCTAGTAGTTAGTCTGGCGCTCCGCACCGTTGCGTCGTTCTGTAGATATAAATACTGCCTGTACGCTACTGTAGTTCCTCAGTTTAATTATTGACTTAGATTCCCTCCTTAACTCTGTGCTCCTCTAAGTCTTCAGGCTCATCACCTTGAAGTACTCTCTACTATAACCTTAGGACTTAGACGTTCTTTGGTCCGCTCCTTGTCACCGGCATTACTGCCGTTCCGACTTGGCTGCTCCTGGTTCTCACCTTCTCTATACCTATTCTCTCTACGACCTATTCAATCCTACGTTGACGTTCTAGCAAGTACAACTCCTCCTACGCAACGCTACTAGGTTCCGTACCTCCACCTCCGCTACCTACGCCTTAGGGACCTCCTTGGACCTTACAGTAACCTCTTCAAGGGTCACATCTCCCAACTCTAGCCATCACTAGGTCATTCCCGTCCTCGGTCGCGGTTTCCGTAGCTCCCTTCGAGCTCCAGCCTGCTCCTAGCACGCTACAACATAAACTCATCATACCAAAAACCTACCCTAAGACCTATTCTGACCCAGGTCTTACAATTCCCCATTGAAGAGTAGCACATTGGCCTCGAAGGCTTAATTCCTTGTCTACCATGGTGTACTTGATGCTGAGGCTGAGACACTGTGCTACTGAATGGAATTTACAGTGGACACTGTAAAATGTGATACTTACTTGTGGTAAATGAAGAGTTAAATAAAAAAAACTGTAAAATGTGATTTTCTCATGGAACTTGTCACCCTGAGAATCCGCCGGACCGAGTGTTAAAATGATCAAAAACAAAATTGAAGCTCGACCCTCCACACTGAACTAAAAAGAAAATGGAAGGAAACGGTGCGTTCTCCCCACCAGTTATCTTGCTAACATCATTGCAACTAGGCTATTATTCATCAACGTTGGACATACTTATTTGCTTGCCGCTGGTGGATGTTTGCCCTCGCTCGTCGCCATTTTTTCCCCCTTTGTGACTATCACCCACAGTCTTGCCTATCACCCCATCAATCATCAGCCACACACACCGGCCTACTATCATCTACTCTTTTCTGCCCATGACCACCAATACCTGTGACCTTTTGCAGTGGCACAACTGCTCAGTGCTGCTCACTATAGCACTCGAGCTCCAGAGGTCATGTCTGACTTACTCCACCACTCCACTCCATTCCACCCTGTGACTTCATATTACCAAAGCCAAAGCCGCCGGCCAGCCGTTAACGAGCTTGCCTTGTTTTTGTGTGAAAGAGAAAGGAAGGAATCTAATGTGCACTCCAACCAACCAATCTAATACACAATATGCGAGTTCACTGCTATCAAATTTATTTAATAGCAAGGGGTAGTGTTGGCAAAGGTTCCGCAAAGCTTTGAGAGCTAAGTAAGAAGCTTTAATCAATTAATTTGAATCGTTCTAAGGATTCAATATATTCCTTTGATCAAGGTAGATTCAGCACGGTTTGTGCTTTGATTGTATTGATGTGGGTATATCAAGAATTGGGGGTTTGAATCAAAGTAAATTAAAACCAAAACACACAGACCCCTACGGAGGGCTAGAACTATGTGCTGGCACAACCACACAGCGTGATTTGCCCTTAAGACCAACGACTGATCTTAAGTTCGAAGGATACCCAACAACTGGATATACTTCTCGCAGTCACAAGGAGCAGAACACAACGTTCCTATACTCACAAGTGCCAGGCCCAAATGGCTGCTAGCGAAGAGGTTTCAGTCTGGCGGGAGTGTGTCTTTCCTTTTTACGGATTAGCACTGCAACGTCGTCCCAAAATCACTTGTATTCCAGATACATCGGATCGCTATTTATACATACAGAATATAGAGTCGCACAGTACAATTAATTTAATACAATAAACGTTCGGAACCGCAAGGAAACTTCTACACTTGGTCAGATATCATTTAATTTGAATCTACATGTCCTTATTTGGTCCATAATGGTTCCAAGATTCAAGTATACCTCCAAACATAGGTAGGTACTTCGTTATTCATTTAATTTGATTGTTTTGGAGAATGACTCGAATGGTGTTCAACTGTCATTGCGGTTTAACACTTACTTTGATCGTTTGTCACCTCGTCCGGAGGCAAATCAGCTCTCCTCAATTCTAATCCTATCAATCTGATTCATCTGGATTAAACTAATTGCTTCTCTCTTTCAATAGACACCCATTGTGCCTACACTCTATCAAGGGAGTTACGCATAGTATTCATTTAATTGCATTCTTCAATATTTTCTATGCCAGGACTCTTTGACATTCATTTGATATGTCTTCGGAGCCTGTTAAGATCATGCACACCGTGTAACCATGCCAGAGGTCACACAGTGTCTAAGTGCGGAAGACGAGTGGGACAGTAGTGAAGTTATTAACAACACCGCCGTTACGCCGTTAGTCCCCGGAGGTCGAGAGTATAGAAGGGAGGAGCTGAGTAGCAGCCAAGTCGGAGCGGCGGGATCGCCGGTGACGAGGAGCCAGCCAAAGAACTTATAAGTCCAAAGGCTGTAGCGAGTGCTTCAAGGCGTTGAGCCTGAAGACTTAGAGAGGAGCTTAAGTTGGGAAGGGAGATCTAAGTTGATCTAAGTTGATAATTAAACTGAGGAACTACAGTAGCGTACAAACAGTATTTATATCTACGGAGCGGCGCAGCGGTGCGGAGCGCCAGACTAACTACTAGGAGTTATACGTATAGTCCTGCAGGGTAAAGTAAAAGACAATAAAGAGGAACTAGAATGAAAGGGTATGTGTAGCGAGAAAGAACAATAAGGAAGAGATTACAATAAAAGTGGATCGTCGGAGTACCGAGCGGCGAAATGGAGGCCCGAGGCATGGGCTTGACAGTATCCCCCTCTTAGGCTTGAGCCCTCGAAAGCCATTAATACCGGGAGTTGATTTGTCACCAGGAAAAATTTTAAAGGTCGTCAGCATCGGGAATTTGGCTGATCAGTAAGCAGGAAAAATTTTCAAAAGTTGTTGGTACCGGGGATTATCGTTAGTCATACAAGAAAAATTTTCGGTACACCGTAAACCAAGTACAATTCGAAGAAAATTTCTTGCTGGTCCGTGCGCAGTTTTGACCCTATAAAAAGGGCCAGGTTTTGCCGATGAGGAACCAACTTCCCAAAACTCCTAAGTCACCCAAATGTCAACAAGCCGAACCACTACCTCCAGGACTTCTAACACCGTCGGCTCCATTCCGGTCACTGGTCGGCAACCAACCCCTCCTGCGGCCCCTTCCTGCCCTTCGACGCCCAGCCCTTCTGACGAGGAGCGCGAGCTGGAGCTCCAGCTAGAGCGCACCAGGGAGAAGAATCGGAGGAGAAAGGAGGAGAAAAAGAAGGCCGAGGAAGAGGCTCGGCAGAAGGCAGAGGAGGAAAAACAGAGGCAGGAGGCCGCCGAGCGGGCCGCCAATGCCAGAAGAATGGAGGAAGAGGCGGCGGAGAAGAGGAGACGGACAGCGGCAGCGGCGGCGGCACGAAGTCGTCGGGGCCCTTCACCTGGGGAGGCCACTACCTCTGCTCGTAGAGTGGAGGTGGAGATTCCTCGGGTGGTGAAGAAAGGGAAGGTTCCCCAAAGGAATGAGGTGAGTACCACTTGTCTAATTAATGGTTGATTACTGACTTGTTACTAGACTAGCGGCGGGGACCCGGATGACGGCGGCGACGGCGGAGAGGACGACGACGACGATGAAGAGCGGGCGCCGTGCGAACGGTGTCAACAAAAGAAGATTCCCTGCTTGGAGCAGGTAGGGAAGAGAAGCACCGTGATATGCAAGGCATGTCACGATGCAAAGGTGAAGTGTTCGTATTCGGGCCGGCCGATACAGGTGAAGCAGGAAGGAGGACCGGGCGGCGAGAGAATGGCCGTCATGGAGAGCCAGCTGGCTCAATTGCTGGCTGACAACCGGGCCTTGAGGGAAGCCACCTCAAGGTCACACCAATACTTACGGCAGCTCCTGCGGCGACAGGATGAGGACCATGCCCGCCTCATCGCCATCAACACTAGGGACGCAATGAGGGGAGCGGCGGTACCAGGGCCGTCGAGATTGGTCTCCGAGCGGCCGAGGAATTTGAAGAGGAGGAGAATCGTGGAGAATAGCGAAGAGGAGGAAGAAGAAGAAGAGAAGGAGGAAGAGAAGATAGTGGAGGAGGAGAAGGATGGAGAAGGAGAAGAGGAGATGGAGGAAGAGAAAGAAGGGGAGGCGCCGGCGCCGAAGACGGCGAAGACGGCGGCCTCTGAGAAGGGGAAGGAAAAGGAGGTGGTAGTAGTAGAGTAGTACCACGGACATCGGACTTCGGCCCTGCGGCCCTTCTTGTAACCTTCTTGTAGCCCACTGCCTCCTGTACATATCTTTTTTTGCTTATTGCTTTTTTGTATCTAAAAAAAATGTTAACGTGATTTAAAATCGGAAAACGAATGGGCCGCGAAGCGGCATAAGAAGTAATTAGTTTAGTATAAGTAGTGTAAGTGTAAATGGAAACTAAGTGAAGACTGTAATTAAAGAAACCATAATAAGCAAATAAGAGAGAGAGGTAAACACTCAATTTACTATCATCGTGTTTACCCTCTAAACGCACAAAGTAAACTTCGGCGGAGCGCGGCGAAAAACGGGGGAAAGGAATAGGATGTTTTTGTGTGATCAAGGTCCAGGCTTGTGAGGGTATCGGGCGTGGAATGCCGGTACAAGTTCGTCAGCGTGTAATTCATCAGCAGCAACCCAAGAAAACTCATCGTCGGTACCTTCGTAACCGGCCCACCGAATGTAATAACGTAGAGGACAACGTTTGTACCTTCTGTCCAGTTTGGAGTCCAGGATTTCGGCAACGTTGTACTCCTCTTCACCATCAACTTCAATTGGAGGTGGAGGAGATTGAGTACGATTCGGGAAAGGATTCGGCGTAACCGGCTCCAGCTGTGAAACGTGGAAAACCGGGTGAATTCAGCGAAGATAATCCGGGAGCTTGAGTTCATAAGACAAAGTACCAGGTCGACTGACGACCTTGAAAGGACCAAGATATTTTTCAGAGAATTTTTCAGTAGGGCGAGTAGAACGAATGTGCTTAGCAAGAACAAAAACTTCGGAGCCGATCAGAAACTCCGGATGCGAGATTCTTTTCCTGTCAGCTTGTTCCTTGTATCAAGACTGAGCTAACAGGATTTCCTCTCGAAGGAAAGCGTGGAGTTCATCGAGGTTAACGACGAAGTCTCTAGCTAGATCAGACTTCATGTCGACCTCGGGCCGAACGGTGATGTTGGGGTGGTATCCTTTGTTAGCGAAGAATGGAGTAATACCTGTGGAAGCATTGGGAGCGTTGTTATAGGCGAATTCGGCGATCGGAAGTAATGGCGACCAGTCATCTTGTTGGTAGGAGCAGTAGATCCTGATGTACTGTTCGAGAGTCTGATTGACACGCTCGGTCTGCCCGTCGGCTTCCGGATGATATCCAGAGGTATAATGAAGTTCCATGGAGAGCGCTTTACCGAGAGCCCGGAAAAACGCTGAAACAAATTCAGAACCACGATCAGAAGTGACATGATTAGGAACACCATGTTTAGAGAAGACATGAATAACAAAGAGCTCAGCTAGTTGTTCAGAAGTAATGGTGTCGTAAGTTGGAATAAAGATAGCTTGCTTGGAAGATCGATCCACAACGACGAGAATAGCGGTATAGCCATTCGACATTGGCAGTTGCTCAATGAAGTCCATGGATATGGAATCCCATGGTCGGACCGGAACCGGCAGAGGCTTCAACAACCCGTAAGGCCGGTGACGGCGGGGTTTGTTGCGACCACAAACAGTGCAAGAGGTAATGTAGTCACGTACAAAGTCTCTGACCTTGGGCCAGGTGTATTGACGACGTACAGCTTCTAGAGTTCGGTTCTGGCCGAAATGGCCGGAGAGTGGATGATCATGAAAGTAGCGGAGAACTTGAAGGCGAAGGTCGCCGTGATTAGGAACATAAATACGGTCGTCAAGGCATAATAACTTGTCACTACCTAAGCTCCAACGTTCATTGGAAGGATCTTTGGCAAGTTCCAAACCAACAACGGAGCTCGGGTCGGCGGGAATGGCGAGGATGATTGCTTGGTGTAGGGCTTCGATATCCATGATAATCGAGGCTCGTAAAACCGGGCCTTCCAAGAAGGTAGCTCGAAGGGATGCAGTAAGTTGTTCATTAGTAAAGATAGGACGGAAGTTATGAGGGTTCACTTGGGCGTAGCCGATATCCCCCTCTTTAGGGTAGACGTCCCAGCGTCTAGTTATCGAATCGGGTTTCTTGCCGAGTTTCCCCGGCCGGAAGCGAATGACCATATTAAATTGATGCAAAAATTCTGACCATCGGACCTGTCGGCGGGTGAGAACCTTGGTAGTAGAGAAATACTCAAGGTTTTTGTGATCGGTGACAACGTCCACCGGATCACCCGAGCCTTCCAGATAATGACGCCAAGCTTTAAAGGCCTCGAAGATGGCCAGTAGCTCTTTGTCGTGAGTATCGTAGTTCAGTTCAGCCGCGTGAAGCGTTCTGGAAAGGAAGGCTAGAGGATGAATTTCACCGTCAGCATATTGGATGGAAAGAATAGCCGCAATGGCGTAGTCGGAAGCGTCGGTCTCCACGATAAGTGGGCGGTTCGGCTCCCAATGGGCCAGTATCGGCGCAGAAGTAAAAGCGATTTTGGGGTTTTCGAAGGCCTCTTGACAGCTGCTGTCCCAGATCCAGGGAGCGCCTTTTTGGGTAAGCCGAGTCATCGGCACAACGATATCGCTATAATTATAAATGAAACGACGATAGAAATTTGCAAAACCCAGGAAGGACTGAATGTCCTTAACCTTCCTCGGGACCGGCCACTCTAGAACTGTCTGGACTTTCTCTTTGGACATGGTTAATCCGTCGGGAGAAAGAATGTAACCCAAATACTCAACAGTATCCATATTGAACTCGCACTTCTCGGGATTGGCGTAAAGCCGATGATGGCGAAGTCGCCGAAGGACTTCCTTGACGTGTTCTTGGTGTTCTTCTGGTGTGTCAGAGTAGATCAGAATATCGTCCAAATAGACGATGACACAAACATCGAGCATGTCAGAGAAGATGTCATTAACAAACCGCTGGAAAGCCGCAGGGGCGTTCGTGAGGCCGAACGGCATAACCTTCCATTCATAGGAGCCGTAGCGGGTCCGAAAAGTGGTTCTCCATTCATCACCTTCAGCGATTCTGACCAGATGATAAGCGTGAGCGAGATCCAATTTGGTGTATATTTTAGCTCTTTTCGGAGCGTCGAGAAGATCTGATATGAGTGGGAGTGGGTAACGATCCTTTTTAGTGATACGATTGAGTCCACGGAAATCGACGCAAAGGCGAAGTTTGCCGTCTTTCTTCGGGACGAAAAGGACCGGAGCGCCGTGAGGAGAGGATGATGGGGTGATGGCACCAGTAGCCAGCTGTTTGTCAATAAAGTCTTTAAGGGCGACTAACTCCTTTTCAGACAAAGGATAAATACGGCCGAGAGGCGGCGAAGCGCCTTCTTCCAAGTCAATCTTCAAGTCGTAAGGTCTGTGTTCAGGAAGAGAATCTGCAGCAATCTCGTCGAAGACGTCTGCAAACTCAGCATACTCTGCTGGGATGGAAAGAGGAAGTGGAGGGACAGTAGGAGCGGTGGAAGAGCGGTCGGCGGCGCGGGCCGCGACCTCTGAGTGGATAGCACGAAGAAGAATGGGTTCCATACCGGCGTCCTTGCAAGCCCTATTGAAGACTGCAGCACTGACAAGTGCAATGTCGACCTCGGGAGTTTCCAGCTGAGCAGCGAATTGAGAGACCGTAGGGTAAGAATAGATGGGTTCAAAGGGAAATTTGGACGAAAGGGGCTTGGCCCGTGAAGTCCGAGAGCGGGAGCGGAGCGAGAGCGGGAGCGAGAGCGAGAGCGAAGTGAGTCCCCAGGAGGGGTCTCCAGAATTGTCGGTGAAACTGACGGCGAAAGTTCCGGTAGCGGAACAGTGACCTTTGCAACAACAGTGTTGATGGCAGAAGGCACAGACGTCTGTGGAGAATCAAGATGTGAAGTGTTACGGAACGTAATGTTTCGAGATGCCCAGTCAATCAACGGATTGTAGCGGGATAAGAAACTGTAACCTAGTACTGCTTTACAGGATGAATCTAAATGTGTAACATAAAAAGGTAATAGAAGCAGCTCGCCGGAAGGAAACCGAACGGCGATATTCGCCATATCGGTAATGGGTTTAGAAGATAATGAACCATCGAAGAGACGAAGATTAACAGGAGAAATTTTGGTCGTAGGAATAGAGTTCTGAGAAACATAATGAGTATCAATGAAAGAGTCAGTAGAACCAGAATCAACAAGAGTAGGAAATTTGAGAAGAGCAGAAATGGGTTCGGCCGGCGCGGCCGAATCGGATAACGAAAATTCAGTAGACAAAGATATTACAAGAGATCGTTCAATAGAGGAAAGAGCGGACGCGTTGAGATATAACTCCCCAGGTGAGGTACGAACCTGATCAATGCAGCTCCCGTTTCGTACCGGGGAACAAGAGCTGCGGACTAGTTTTCCGAATCCTCTTCAACAA
The DNA here is from genome assembly GCA_028011325.1 of Lentinula lateritia. Taxonomy (NCBI): domain Eukaryota; kingdom Fungi; phylum Basidiomycota; class Agaricomycetes; order Agaricales; family Omphalotaceae; genus Lentinula; species Lentinula lateritia. Next base: position 89,307 of record JANVFT010000052.1, read on the forward strand.
CCTCAATGGTTGCTTCGGGGGTTTCTTCAACCTCGGCAGCGCGGCCCTTCGATTCTCGGGCCTTTCACTTATTGCAGTCAGCAATCTGATGCTTACCACCGCAGAAGAGACAAAGGTTGTTCTTCATCCTTCTTTCCCGTTTGGAGGGAAGTACCTTACCATCTGCTCCTAGATGGTTGAACGCGGGGCGCTGACTGCCGGATTGGCCGGAATTCGAAGAGTTCTGGGGCTTACCATTATTGTTAGGCTTACCACCAGAGAAAGGTTTAGGCTTCGGTGTGAATGGTGCCGAAGAGCCCGAAGGCTGAGAATTGTTGTGCTGGTTAGTAGAACCAGTCTTGAAGTCCGAGGAACCCTTCTTTGGGTTCCAAGCAATAAATGGCTTACCAGCCTCACGCTTCTTGGTTTCTTTGCGCTTCCAATATTGATTGTCAATACGAAGAACTTCTAGACGATAAGCGGCGAGCGTCGCCGGTTCGGGCAACCGCGCCATTTCGTCCTTGATGCATTCAGCCAAGCCTCGTCCATAAGCCCATTTCAGGGCGGCAGAATCCCAGTTGGTACTAGCAGCCAGGGTGTTGAACTGGATGTTGTACTTCCGGATGTTCTCGGTTTCCTTCATCTTAAGGTTACCAAGGGCGTCCTCGGCCTCGCCTTGGGTGTCGTAAACGCCGAAATTGTCCTGTAGCTCCTTTACAAGGGCCGTGAAGGATGACGTCCAGGCCGGCAGCGAGTCGAGGTCCGGGTCGAGGATATTGGGGACAAACCATTCTTTGGCTGACCCACTGAGATAAGAGAGAGTGTAGTTCACCTTCCGCTGGTCGGTGAAATACTTGGGACGGTCATTGAAGACCAGGGCGAGATTGACGAAGAACGTCTTGAGTTTTCGGGGGTCCGAACTGTCGAATACCTCGGGCTCCTTGACCTTGCTCTTAGATTCAGAGCTGTCAGAGGGACGGCCGAGTGCGGCGAGAACGGTACCGAGGGTTTCCATAGAAACCTTAAACCCCGAGAGGAGATCCAACATAGCACGTTGCTCGTTGGGGATGTCAGGAGAGTTGGAGGAACGAGGTCCACCAGGTCCACCAGGACCACCAGGTCCGCCGGGACCGCCGGGACCGCCAGGTCCACTGGGGTCACCAGGCTCACCACGCGGTAAACCGCCGGAGTCGTCGTCAAGGTTGTTGTCGGCGCCCGGGTCATCGGGGTCGACAGGAGGGTCTTGATCATCGTGATCACCAGTATCCAAATCGAAGTGAGGAGGTGGGTCACGAGGAGATTCAGAAGCTGCTCTGCGTTGGGGTTGTTTACCCGTACGGCGAGCGATGGCTTGGAGAATTGGAGAATCAATTCGAGTAGTAGACCGGCCCCGAGCCGGAGCGACCACGGGGGGTTGTCCACGGCGAGGGGTCAAGACTTGAACAGGTTGTCCGTCACCGGTAAACAAAGTGCTGTACTCAAATTGCTGATCTTCTTCCATAGCTTCAGGAAGAGTTGACGTTGTTGGAACTGTAGCTGGACCGAAACCGCGATTACGGCGACGTGGTTGACCGATGGCTGAGATAGATTCGGAGAAAGGGGCGAAAGATTGGGCTGTAGTGAAGAAAGTGTTTTCTTCGGAATTGGCTCTAGATTGAGCTCGAGTTTTCGGAGGCATAAAAAATGATATGTCAGTACGACGTTAACGGATTGAGTTTAATTATACTGTTAAGATCATGCACACCGTGTAACCGTGCCAGAGGTCACACAGTGTCTAAGTGCGGAAGACGAGTGGGACAGTAGTGAAGTTATTAACAACACCGCCGTTACGCCGTTAGTCCCCGGAGGTCGAGAGTATAGAAGGGAGGAGCTGAGTAGCAGCCAAGTCGGAGCGGCGGGATCGCCGGTGACGAGGAGCGAGCCAAAGAACTTATAAGTCCAAAGGCTGTAGCGAGTACTTCAAGGCGTTGAGCCTGAAGACTTAGAGAGGAGCTTAAGTTGGGAAGGGAGATCTAAGTTGATCTAAGTCGATAATTAAACTGAGGAACTACAGTAGCGTACAAACAGTATTTATATCTACGGAGCGGCGCAGCGGTGCGGAGCGCCAGACTAACTACTAGGAGTTATACGTGTAGTCCTGCAGGGTAAAGTAAAAGACAATAAAGAGGAACTAGAATGAAAGGGTATGTGTAGCGAGAAAGAACAATAAGGAAGAGATTACAATAAAAGTGGATCGTCGGAGTACCGAGCGGCGAAATGGAGGCCCGAGGCATGGGCTTGACAGAGCCTCGCAGTACTTCGATCGTTCTTCTAGTCATTTTCCTCAACCATGCAACCTGATTGGTCTATTAGACTAAATCGCAGTCTTTTTAGATTAATGCATGATCTTGTTCTAGAAGGAGTTTTTGATAATTCCTGAGTTCTAGAAAGTCATTTCGAGTCAATCCTCGGCTCATGGTCACTTGAGTAAGTTCTTCCAAACTCCTGCCAGCGTAAGGTCCAATAAGAATACCCTTGGTATGTCATACGTGAATGGTCATCCTTCGGATATAGTCCGAGTCTGGTATAATCCTGCTTGACAAACAGGTAGACTGCTATCCGAAGGTAGTATTGGGGATGGGTAAACTAACCAGCTTGTGGTAGTATGGGTATATGGTCCCTTCAACTTATTAGACTGATTCAGTATTGACTTTGACTGTCAATCTGGGTCTCAATTACAGTCCTCTTGATACGAATCTATACGTGAAAATGTCACAATTCACAGCATAGACGTCTAGCCAAAATTTAGGCGTGTCACCGTCTCCCCACCGCCACTTCCACAGTTTTCCGGAGTTATATTGAACATTTATGTCTTTGCAGTTCTTCACAGTTATCATCCTGAGGTGGCCATCAAAAACTGTCTTTGGACAGACTGGACCATAGGGGAATTTGCTTTGTCTATAGGGCTTTTGGACCTCAGGCCTCAAATGAACTGACCCTTCGGTTACATCTGCATTTCACAACACCTTCAGTACCTAACTCCTACATTACATTCAAGTAGCTATGTTAGTGTACCTGCAGTCATGTAACTTCCCCACTGTACTTGCTGCAGTCTACCATGACCATGTGGCATGAGCATTCGCTGTAGTGGAGGCAGTGGGCCCGGCTGTTCCCTTGTGGGACCCCGTCTTCGGACGGAGCCGCGTATTTATCTATCTATCTACAGTGCTTTGCGAAATTCTTTGCTTGCTCGACTTTTTCACATCTATTTGTGTTTATTTATTTGTCCAATATATTTTTACCCCAAAAAGGATTCATCAATCACTTTTTGAAGCCCGACAGCCCTGGTGGTCCTCAAAAAGAGCCCTCTCGAGCCTCGGCCCAAAAATGTATTGGACAAATAACTAGAAATAAACAGCAATAAACACTTGGTAAAAAATCCATACAAGCAAACCATTTCGCAAAGCACTGTATCTATCTGAAGCACTGCCCGGTAAAATACGTGTTTGTGTTTATTTGCTTGTCCGATACATTTTCCCCGCAAAAGAAAACTGCAAAAGTCTTTTGAGCCTGGGCAAAAATGTATTGGAAGACAAACAATGATGCATATGCTGATGAACAGCTGCGGGCTCATTGCAAGCACTTAAGTGCCTGATCCGCATTTTGCTTGACTCAGACCCTCGACTTGCGTCGAATTTGTGCTCCCGCATTCTTCCGCAATTCTCTATGTATGTATCTATGTATCTATCCACTCTTCCCCCCTCCCCCCTTCCTCTTCGATACTGGACTCGACCCAACTTGGTACATAATCCAACAGTACGAAGTGCTTGTTATACCTCTCTCTATTTTTGTCCTCGACAGCGCTTGGAAGCTCCTCTTTTCAGTGTCACGGAAGGATTGTCGGAACTGCGATGCACTTGGTTTAGATCCAGAGCAACCCCGGAACGATCCAGAGCTCCGCGATTTCCCCGCCCGTTAACAGAGACATTACAAGTTCACGAACAGCGGTCCGCGGACCGTCAATAAAACGAAGTTGAAAATTCTCTTATCTCCCAACACTACCACCTCCACCCAGGCATTGAAAATGCAACCACTTTTTCTCGGTCTCGACCTTTCTACTCAACAACTCAAAGCAGTTCTTGTCAGAGAGGATCATTCCATTTTACATGAGTCCTCTGTTCGTTTTGATCAAGACCTGCCCAGCTACGAGACAGAAAACGGTGCTCTCAAAGGCCCGGCTGAAGGGGAGGTAACCTCTCCTGTGGCTATGTGGCTCGATGCTTTTGAACTTTTGGCGGAGAGAATGAAGCAAGCAGGCGTCGATTTTGGTTCAATTGCTGCCATTTCTGGTGCAGGACAGGTATACGAATGCGTTTCTGTAAAGCGTTTGCCTTCTAACAAATCTTCAGCAACATGGTTCCGTTTTCTGGTCATATGATGCAGAGAACGCTTTAGCATCTCTGGATCCGGAGCAGACATTAACTTCACAATTATCACCCAAAGCTTTCTCACTACCTCGTGCGCCCATTTGGCAAGATTCCTCTACAACCAGGGAGTGCAGAGAAATAGAAGAGGCTGTCGGCGGTCCTCAGATTCTTGCTGACATTACTGGCAGTCGCGCCTATGAGCGATTCACCGGGACTCAGATCGCTCGGGTAGGTTAGTTCCGTTTCCGGGTCTTCTCTGGTTAATATTTCTTCTCTTCCTTGCAGATCCGCAGAGTAAACGCTGAAGCCTACAAAGCAACATCACGAATCTCTCTGGTATCATCATTCATGCCTTCAGTGTTTCTTGGTCGCATCGCGCCAATTGAAATATCTGATGCTAGTGGTATGAATTTAATGAACGTACTGACCTGCAAATGGAACGACATACTTTTGGACATCTGTGGGGGGCCGGAACTTCGTTCCAAGTTGGGTACTGTACGTGTCTTCCATCATTGTAAAACATGTTTTGGACTGATTGTTGTGTTAAGGAACCTGTATCAGGCGGTACTTGTTTGGGAAAGATAAGCTCTTTTTGGACCAATCGATGGGGATTCAATCCAAGTAGGCTATTCTTCAATTACCAGGCGATCTCGGTAGTGATTTTGGTGTATCGTTCTTAGATTGTTTAATCGCACCCTTTACCGGTGATAATCCCGCCACCGTCGTTGCATTATCATTTCCTGGAGATGCTATCCTCTCTCTGGGAACTTCGACCACGTTCCTCCTTTCTATTCCTCCCGCTGACATTCCTCCGAAGCGTTTCATAACATCACATCTGCTTTCACATCCTACGACTGCTCCTGATGCACAGATCGCCATGCTTTGCTACAAGAATGGAGCTTTAGCCCGAGAACAAGTCCGAGATAAATATGCTGACGCTGACTGGTCCAACTACAATACACTGGTTGATAGCGGAACCCCCGGTTGTGATGGTTACATGGGTCTATACTTTCCGCTTCCTGAAATCATCCCCCCTGGCGTGAAAGGCAATTTTTTCTTTCGCAGCGGTAGATCTGTACCTCCGGTACAAGTCACAAAAGAAGAAGTTCCCCAGGCTTTCCAACCTAGGATGATCTTGGAGTCCCAGTTCCTATCCATCCGTTCTCGAATTGCAGCCATCTTACCTCCCGATTCTCCCCCTCTTCAAAGGCTTGTTGTGACCGGGGGATCGTCAGCAAATCACACCATACGTCAACTTGCTGCTGACTTGTTCAACATGAAGGTGTATGTTAGTACGACGAAGGAAGCTGCAGGCATGGGTGGAGCGTTGTTGGCCAAGTACGCTTGGTGGAAGCAGAACGGGAATAGCAAGGGGACATTTGAAGAGATGAACGCAATGATGGAGGGCGAATCCACTGGAATGAAGTGTGTGGCAGAACCTCGGGAAGAGGTTGCAATGCAATACGACGGTCTAGTTGCTTCATACACTGCATGCGAAGAGGAAGTTGTCAAAATCTGGGCAACCAAGGACGTTTAAATTCTCCTCTTCGTAGTTTTACATCCAGTTTTAGGCTTTGGGGTCTTCATTCAACTGCACATAATATATCTTCTGTTTACTCTGGGTACTGTACACCACCAACCGTGTATTGACTCGATTGGAGATCACAATGAAATGTTTAGAGAAGGAAAGATTGAAATCTCTAAGCCAGATAATTACGAGCTCTAGGCTAGCTCAGCAGGTGGAAATCAGTGAGAGACCTTGACTGGATGATATCCGTGGGAGATAATCTTGTGGAATTGGTTTTGGTCCAGTAACCAGATCTTCAGAATGTGCTGTGAACCTCACATGGAGATTTAGCTTCAAACCTTCTTCTGACACTTCAAAATGCCCGGAAAACCTCGAAAACCATATTTTCTCCAAGGTCAACAAGTCCAGCCCTCAACTCTGACACGTGTACAGTTGAAAATTTATGATTTCGAAGAGCCGCTTTTTCTCTTCAATCCCTTCCACATCCTCGCTTTCTTTTCAAGTTTATCAAAGCTCTACTTCATTGCTTATTCTCTGAGTACATCTCATTCTAACATCTAGACTAATTTACACTGACAATACTTTGACCCTTAGTAGCATGCTTCTTCCAGCTCATCAAAGAGGATTCTAGGGATTTTGGGCCACTGTACGTCTCACTTGACTTCTGCATCAATTCTCAACAGACGTCAGGCAACTCCTGCCCTCTGTATATGCAAAGCTCGCACTGAATATTTTCCAGCTCACCAAATCAGAAAGTTCAAGGACAGTTAGTTTTTTAGCAGTCCATTTCGGTTATAGTAATGTTCTAAATGGAATTGAACTGCGAACTTTTTTTCTGACATGCCATTCACAATCTTTTCATTGCTGTTTCTATAAATTGTCTAAATACCAAGTATTTACTCTACATATGCCAAATATAAAGAAAATTTTGAACAATTTTTCGATTCAGTAATTTGTGACTCAATTGACAGATTTGGATGGTCTGTGAATGATACTCTTGGATGGTCCTTGAACTCACAAAGTGAGGTATATGAATGATGTACAGATGAATTTGTGGATGTTCAGATAAGGTCCTCAGCCAAGGTTACTCTGACCCCGAGAAAACCTTGCAGGGACATTCCACCTCAGAAAATGATTCTCAAATCGGGGAAATGAATGTCAGACCGACCGCAAAACTCATCGAAATGCGTAACGAGCTTATATTCCCGTGGTGAGCTGCCTTTGATCTTGAATTGACCTCAGGCTGGTTTGGTGGTGTACTGCTGTCGGAATGCGTTGGCTGAACATGGGCGCTTATTTTGATGTTGAACCTGACTGTCCTTCGCCGGAACACAAAAATTTCTCGGTTGATTTCGATAACCCGCGAGACCTACTTCTCCAGCACCTGCAACGCTTTCATGGATCGAAAGCTTCCGGCTGAAGCTGAATCCCTCAGCGGTCCGTCCTTCAAACGCCCGAGACTGGATCTTGAAGGTGGGCCGGGCGCTTTTCCTGATCTATGACTAGGGCTCTGTTGACTGTGATCAGGCGAAGGTAATACACCTATACCGAAAGAATTAAAAACCAATCTCAGTCCTACGGGAACCGGAAATGTTGCGGAGCAACCAATTGACCATGATACCAGCTGCGACAGCCCAAACAAGCCGAAAAAAAGCAAGGACAAAAACCTTCGAGGTCGGCGGAGAAGAGACCAGGTATCTAGGGACGAATGGCAGGCGCGAAATCCAGACGCATCCAAGGAGCCTCGCCTTCCTAAACGCGAATGTGCGCTGATGATTGGATTTTGTGGGTCTAAATACAGTGGAATGCAATTGTGCGTTGCGTTGAATCTTCGGGGTTCACATCTGAACTTGTTATGCAGTCAGAAGACACAACCTGGTCTACCTGAGCAACGGACAATAGAAGGAGAATTGTTCAAAGCCTTAGTAACAGCTGGAGCGGTATCCAAAGACAATTCTGAGGATCCCGTCAAAGTGCGCCTCGTCTCGTCTCGTCGCCCAATTGATGGTTTTCATAAACTCTATCTTCATTCAGGTGGGCCTTGCTAGGGCTGCGCGTACAGATGCGGGTGTACACGCAGTGGGCAATATCGTATCTTTGAAAATGATCATGTCCGTACCGGGCGTAGATGATTTGTGTGCCCGTATCAACACATTGCTACCTCCAGATATCCGCCTGTGGGGATTTGTAAGTCCTCACAGTCGTCTCTCAACCACCTTCTCATCTGAGCCTTTAGCAACGCGTACAAAGATCTTTCAATGCCCGATTGTAAGCATTGTATTGAAGGCAATGACCCTTGTACTGATTTTTCTTATCGTAGGCTTTGTGACGCTCGCAAATATACCTATTTTTTCCCGTCGTATCTGTTGATACCCCCGAAGCCTGGCTCGCATCTAAATTGTGTTTTACGGGAGCATGCAACCTCACAAGGATGTGAGATACCCTGGAATAATGATCCATTCTGGAGTACCATCGACCCCTCAACATCTACTTGGCAAGAAGATATGATACGCAAGCGAGCATGGAGAGCAACACCAGCTCACCTTGAACGCTTACGGACCATCATTCAAAAGTTCGAAAAAACCCATAATTTCCATAACTTCACCGTCGCCCAAGATCCCGGAGATAAAACGAATAATAGGTTCATGAAGAAGTTACAGGTATGTCTTTACTCATAAGTGGAATCACATACAAATAATACTGGCCAAGGTTGCAGAGCCAGCTGTTTATGGCGAAACGGAATGGATCGCTGTGTCTTTGGATGGACAAAGTTTTATGTTACATCAGGTAAGATCTTCCATGGAATATCTGCTTTCAAGCTAAGTGATTCCTTGCGCCAGATAGTACGATTTCCTTGTGTTCTATAAATGTTACCGCACACGCTGAGCTGACGTCAAGCGCAAAATGATGTTCGCATTGGTTATGATTTGTCGCACCGGGACACCTAACAGCCTTCTCGATGAGGTACTCGTTTTTCTGAAAGTTGCTACTTCATCGTCATTACTTATAAAGAATCTACTTAGCTCTTCGAATTGACGAGGGTCCATATACCGAAAATGCCCGCATTGGGTCTACTATTGGAGTATCCGGTCTTCACTGGGTATAATACGAGGATAGCCAAGAAGTTGGCCCCTTCAGATCCTGACTATAGGGAACCGATTGATTTTGAGAATTACTCGGAAGAGATGAATTCGTTCAAGCAGCAGTACATATATGATAATATGAGAAGTATTGAAGACAGAAAGGGATTGTACGTCTTATACTTTAGCGGATTAAGTGCTCTCACTGATACTGAAAAAGGTTCGACGGCTGGATCCGTTCTATTGATTCTTACAAAGGCAACGATTTCCTCTATCTCAATCCGAAAGGCATCATTCCTCCAGAGGCTATCATTAGGAAAGGGGAACGGAGGCAAGATCCCTTTAGGGAGAGAAAAGTGTTCAACCTCACAAGCTTTGCTGAGGATGACAGCGAGAAGGTGCAGGTGGAGGAGCTGACCGATGAAGCAAATGAGGATGTAGAGGAGTCTTTGACCAAGAAGCAGTTGGAGGAGGCGGAGGGGTAAAATACATGCTTTCTGGATACACAAAAAAACATTATGTAAATAAGTCTATGTCTGAAATTTCCGCATTGTCTGAATCTCATCGAGCAATGCTTGCAATCTGTCGTCATCTAATTTGACCAAGCTGGTGTTTTGAAGATTATTGGTGCTCATATATAGAGTAACACACAACAAACCTTGGGACAACACTTTTAGCTTCTTCCGCATCAGCGGGACAGAGGTTGGCAATCTGAGCTGTTTCGAACTGAGTGAGAGCAGGCTCTCTTCTTAAAGTCCTATGGTCCATTCAGCTTAAATTAATGCGATTGGACTCATCAGGGCCAATTGCATACTCTCGGACTGCGCTCGCAGAGTCTGTGGTGCTAAATTTGGTGAAAGTTTTGACATATTCTAGCGTTTTGTTATATACACTACGAAGCAATGAGCTGCGACTTACTATCAGAAGAGAAGTTCACAACGTACGCAGTATCCGGTGCATCTTTATCTCGATTCTCAAGCAAGTATTTGACCTCAGAAATCAACAGACAACCGGCATTATTAAACTCTTGAAGCAAGTAAGAAAAGAGACGCTAGTGCACGAATCAAGGCTTAGTAGCACCTGGGCCGAGTTTGAGGGCAGCAGCATCTTCTTCCTCTCCCGTTGGACGATGTCGAAGTCTAGTAGTCATTTTGGTGCAGCACAGAAAGAGGATTTTTTTTAGCGCCGCTGTTAGGAAATATCCCACGGCGCGACGCGTGTCCCTCCAGCCTAAATATCCATTTACATCTTACACCTCATTCATAATGTCTACATCAGCCGAGCTTCTTGCTGAAGCTGTTTCTGCATCAAAAAGCGACTCAAAACGCTCCGAATCTCTTTACAAACAAATCCTCTCATCGACCAAACCGTCAACGCACGAGAATAGTCAACAGACGCAGACTCTTCGGGACCAAGAAACAGCGTTGGTGAACTTGGGCCAACTCTACAGAGATCAGAAGTATGTTGATCTCGACATATGCTATGTGACTGCCACATACTGACGCGCTTTGAAGCAATGCTGCAGGTGTAGCGGAAGTTATCACCCTGTCGCGATCATTCATGTCGTCTACAGCCAAGGCCAAGACCGCGAAACTGAGTTGGTATTTCGCATCCTATCTGATATCGCAAATTTATCTACTGGACTAGTTCGTACCCTCTTGGATTACTTCAACGCAATTCCGAATAGCCAGAAAATACAAATGACGGTGCTTCAAGATAATATCGAATGGGCTAAACGTGAAAAGCGGATATTCTTGAAGCAGAGCTTAGAGACAAGATTGGCTGGTCTGTACGTCCGTCTAACTTCGTTTCTTCGTTATTCGTGCTTATTCGGTGTCCAGCCAACTTGAAACCCACGAATACAAGCCCGCACTGGCTTTAATTGACACACTGCTGACCGAACTACGAAGGTTAGACGACAAGATGATCTTGACCGAAGTTCATTTACTAGAAAGTCGAGTGTACCGAGGGATTGGTAACATGGCGAAAGCCAAGGCAAATCGCTTTTGTTCTTCACCTTTTGTCTCGGCCTAACGCGATTTCAGGCTGCTCTTACATCTGCGAGGACAGCTGCCAACTCGATATATTGTCCACCTGCTCTCCAGTCTTCCCTTGATCTGCAATCTGGTTCGTACCGTTCCATATTACCTTCTAGTATTGGCACTTAAATGTACGACAGGTATTCTGCACGCCGAAGACAAAGACTATACAACTGCCTATTCTTACTTCTATGAAGCCTTTGAGAGTCTCTCAACGCAAGGAGAAGATGATGGCAAAGCCTTGAGTGCTTTGAAATACATGATGTTGTGCAAAATTATGTTGAACCTCGTGAGCAATGCATTGTAGTCTTCTGTCATCATAAATTTACCTCTATTTCCAGCCGGAAGACGTTACTTCGTTACTATCTATCAAACTAGCCGTCAAGTACGCTCAGCTAAGAGAGGTAGAAAGTATGAGATCTGTTGCGAAAGCACATCAAGCACGGAATTTGGCTGATTTCGAGAAGGCCCTGAAAGATTATAAAGATGGTACGCATTCCTATTATACCCCCCTCTTTCGTCTCGTTAACAATTATTCATAAGAACTTTCTTCGGATCCCACCATCCGCTCACATCTTTCGGATCTGTACGATGCCCTTCTTCAACAGAATCTGCTGAGGATTGTAGAGCCTTATTCTGTCGTGGAACTTGAATACATTGCAGAATGTGTTGGCCAAGGCAGGCAGAGCGTTGAGACAAAGTGAGTTATAGACTGATTCCTGTTTCGAGCTATCGACGGAAACTTTGGGTCATTTACAGACTTTCGCAAATGATTCTTGACAAGGTCTTTTATGGTGTTCTTGATCAAGGACGAGGATGTCTTCTCGTATTTGATGAACCAAAAGCTGATGTTGGTCATTCCTTCACATGGTGCCGACCGACTTTTCTGACTACATGATTTTTATGTATAGGAAATGTACGACAGTGCGATCAACACTCTAGGTCAAGTTAGTAAGGTAGTAGAGTCATTATATGCAAAGGTAAAATTTATTGTATATCTTCACGTTGAACATGGTTGACTTAATGATTTTCAATCCTTAGTCGGTGAGCATTGCATAGAGCTGCTTGTTAAACAATAGTGTCTATGATCAATTAATATCATTTCTCGTTGAGCAAATGGATTCGATGAACTAAGCTCTTTGAGCCACGGTCGGTTAGATTAAGTATACAACGTGGTAGGAAGGGCTTGAAAGAAAAAAAAATTGAGTGGCCGCCTCCGAAAGCCCAGCATGAGAAAAACGCGTTGCGTCACGTACGCACGAGACACCAGCTCGTGGTCACGATCCAATATGGTTCCCACGCCGGGCTTTCAACTGCGTCTCTCCTACGTTCTAGCCTTCTTGTATTTTTCTTGCATACAATGTTTCAAAAGTCTCAATCGCAGTCAGGACTGGGAACATTCAAAAGAGACTTCTCGCACACTGTTGCTCGCGCTTCCACGCAGGGCTCTTCTCGGACTGAACCGATTGACATCGATGGGCCCGCGTCACCTCCACGCGCACCACCCAAGTTAACCGGAATGCAGCTTCGAATGAAAGCTATCGAGGAGGCACTAGGCGGAAATACTACTGTTGCTACTGCGTCTAAAGCCTCTCAGCCTCTTGTTGAGTCCCGCACTTTCAACAAGAGGCCTTCGGATCCAGCGCTGTTGTTCGAAGACGACAGCAATGCTCCGCCAAAGAAGAAGCGCCAACTTCCGCCGTCCTGGTCTGAAGAAGTCCTCGAGAAGGTGACAACGTCTAGATCGTCGACAATCAGGCCTCAAATCAGGAATTTGCCGAGCACAAGTAGTCCAGTGGCTATCAAACGACCGGCTGGAGTATTTCTCAGTCCAGAACAGAGTCAGATTCTCCGATTAGTAGAGGAAGGAACGAGTGTATTCTATACGGGGAGTGCAGGTAAGCACATCCTGCCTCATTATATGCGCAATGTGACTGACCTCAACAATGAATAGGGACTGGAAAGTCTGTCCTCTTACGTGAAATTATAAAGACCATGAAGAAAAAGCACAAATCATCAGACGCGGTCGCCATCACCGCTTCTACAGGTGATTCTGCCTTCAAGCTTTCTTCCCTACATTTGTTCTCATCGACATGTCTAGGTATTGCGGCTTGCAATATCGGCGGTGTCACAGTCCACTCGTTTGCCGGATTTGGTTTAGGGATCGAAAATGCCAAAGAATTGGCTGGGAAAGCTCGCAAAAATAAGAAAGCATTCGCTAGATGGACTAGGACGAAAGTACTTATCATTGATGAAAGTGAGATAATTCAGCCCTTACTCATTGCGTAAGTAGCAAATCATCCCCCACAGTCTCCATGGTTGATGGTGACCTATTCGACAAACTAGCAGAGGTAGGTTCTATCATTAGGACAAGTTCCCTCCCTTTCGGAGGCATACAGGTGCGGACGAGTTTCCTTTCGCTTACGTTACGGCTACCAACTCATGAATCGATACAGATCGTAGTTACTGGAGACTTTTTCCAACTTCCCCCAGTGACCAAGTCCGGTTCTGTAAAATTTGCCTTCGAAGCCGCATACTGGTCCAAATCAATTCAACGGACGTTCAATTTGACACAAGTCTTCCGACAGAAAGATCCAGGTTTGTTGTAATATCACAGGCGTATGGCTAGGCTAATGAGGCCTGTCAATATCCAGCCTTTGTCAACATGTTGAACGAAATGAGATTCGGAGTATTGACGGCGCAATCTATTGCAAAGTTTCGCTCGCTTTCTCGAGATATCGCGTACGATGATGGCCTTGCCCCCACTGAGTTGTGAGTGTTCCGCTTCAAATCTATTCTGAAGGCCTCATATAGCTTTCCCAGGTTTCCACGCCGCGAGGATGTCGACCGTTCTAACAGCACACGTCTCAATCGGTTGTCAGAAGAATCTCGCACGTATACTGCAATCGACAGTGGTGCGGTGGATGGGCCTCAACGGGAGAAGCTACTGAGTAATTTCATGGCTCCCCCAACCCTAGTTCTTCGAGTTAAAGCCCAGGTATGCATTCGAGGCTCTGATTACTTCGGCGATGCTTATGATTGGCAATCCCAGGTTATGTTAATCAAGAACATTGACGAGAATCTGGTCAATGGCTCAATGGGTCGTGTTGTTCGATTTTGTGATCCAGCTACTTACGGAGACCACGAAGATCCCTCGCGAACTGCTTCTAACTCGAAGCCTATCTCATCTTCGTCTAAACCAGCTCCTACTGCTAAAGTATCTCAACTATTACCGGTTGTAGAATTCGTTATGCCGAACGGATCTCACAAAGAGATGCTGGTCATTCCCGAAAGCTTTAAAGTGGAGCTTCCCAATGGTGAAATACAGGCTGCCCGATCTCAGGTCAGCCTGATTTACTTGACTGCGACTGTCACAATCGATGACATCTGTAAATTTCATCCTAGTTGCCGTTGATTCTTGCTTGGGCGATGTCAATACACAAGTCACAAGGACAAACACTCGACAGAGTGAAAGTTGATCTGGGCAAGGTATTTGAAAAAGGTTATTATGCTGCTCAATCCCTTGACTACGCTATCCTCATAAATGATTTTGTTGCTTGCTCCTCAGGTCAAGCATATGTTGCACTGTCTCGCGCCACTTCCCTTGACGGGCTTCAAGTACTGAATTTCAATCCATCAAAGGTTTATTCCATCCTACAGTCGAAACGTTGCTCGATCTCTGAAACAAAATCCCCAGGTCCAAGCACATCCTAAAGTTGTGGAGTGGAGTAAAAGTTTAGAGACGATTACAAACATGATTGATTCATTCGATGAAGAGGCTTCCTGGACGTTGTGAATTCTTTCGTCGTAAACATCCGTTTGAAACTATGTGTGGATTACATTTGAACTTAGAGTAATGCACTCTCTGTGTATGCTACTCCTGGTATATGTCGATGTGTCATCTCCCTATTGAGGCGATGTAGCTCGGGGGTTCGTCTGATAATCCTCGTGCCCACGACGGGTCCTGTTCCAGCGTTTCTATTTGCGTCCTCGTCCTCTCCATTTCAGCAGCCATTTGGTGATTCTCACTTTAGAAATTCTGTGCAGTGGGACCTTGATCGGAACGAGACAAAGCAGAATTGACCATGCTCATGATCTGGAGACGTAGCCGGCCAGCTTCCTCCTCTAGTAGCTACTGTCTTTGGGTGAGCGGAGGTAGACTGGTGGATATCCTAGGGAGATGGGTATCAGCAGGAATTGATACCAGACTCTGAGAGCTCAAAGTTTGCTCTGCCACGGTATCATGGTCTGCATGTGTAGTAACGGGAGAAATAGGTGTGTTCACAGAAAGTGGAGCAAACATTTTTTCCCCGACAGAGCTCACCGGGGGTAGCGCAAACAAGCTGGAATTTGTGCCTGGGCTATTGGTATTCTGCGGTGCAGGACGGTTTGTAGGGCTACCTTTCTGACGAGTATGTTGCTCAGGGATCGCAACGAATGGAGTGATGGTTTCGGTGGGATTTCTTGAACCAGTGAAGTAGGTGATTGCGGAGTAAAGTGCAGCCGGTCTTCTGGTTGGTCTTCTGGGAAACCCCGACTCTGATGAATCTTCCAATTTCCTACTCTCAAATCGTCGCTGAATGCATATAACTGCAACGAATGCGACAATCAAAGTCAAGGGGACGATAGTCCTGATCGTAGCCCCAATGATCACAGAGCTGTTGTCATGGGTTAAAGCGTTATTCAAGCCATCGTCAGAGCTCGATGAACTGGTACAGGATTTCAACACCTATAGTAGAAGATAGAGACTACTAACCTAGCAGTCACTGTAGCAGTTACCGACCCTAGAGTGCAAGAGCTTGTGCTAGCAGCGACAGGCGTGACAGGTGTACTGTTGAAGAAAGCAGAATTAGTGTTGCCATATGATCTATAGCTAAGTGCCCTCTAGTTCGTTATGATAACGATTACCCGATTCGAATAAACACAGAACTCATGGGCCCATTAAGTGAACTAGTGCCGTCGACTTGGAGTGATAATTCTTCAGAAGCAGATCCATCGCTGACAAGCTGGTATTCGTCGAACCAGAAACTATTGGTGTCGCCCTCATTTCGAGTCCATGAGAGTGGTATATTGGCGAAAACAAGTGGGTTGTCCTCGATGCTTATGTTAAATGCGAATGCAGTCACAACGAACGAGACATAGAGAATATGATGATGAATGATTAGCGAGGGGAATATTTCTGGTGTAGAAAACAGTAGGTTATACAGGCGGGTAACATACATTGGGGAGTATCTATGGAATGAGTTATGAGGGGTACCTCAACTTTACTTACCGCTTCCATATGAAACCTAGGACAGGATAGCATAGGATAGTTTTCTTGCAGAAAATACATGATCTACATACTTAAATCAATGCTGATACACGGATTGACATGGATATGCTCTAGTCTGTGTGAACTGAGTTTAGTTTCCACCTTCGACAATTTCAACATCATTTTAAAACACATATGTACATTGACCGATTCACTTGAAAATCAACTGAAACTCAGGTCCTTTAGCGTCAGCACCCTCCATTACTTTGTAGGAGGTGTCCAGATGCTTGGCACGATATTCTGCTTTATCTTTGACATTGGTACCCGTCCTTTCTTCGTGTTCTCTAATCAGTTGTGGAGTAACGTCGCTAGGGCCGTTGAAAGACTTCATAAGGCTTGGAAGACCCAAAGGAAGCGAGCTAATGGCGGGATTAAACCATTTCGGGCAGCCACGAATGTTATTACTTACTGTCCTTGATCTATTTGCCAAAGATGCCAAGTTTTTCCGTAAGTAGTGTGCAGATCTTTGAGAGCTGGTATTTCCAACATATCGTCAACGCCACCAGGAATCCCTTGTTTTGCAACCATAGTTAAGATGCCTTCAATATAATCAAACTGTCAGGGAGAAGATATCCAGAGAATGGAGGACCTAAAACTCACCAGACTCAATCTCATACTTATGGCTATGCCAAAGCCTCTTCTCTTCATCGTCGAGCGTCTCGAAAACTTTTTCCGTGATGATATATTCAACTCCAATCAATCGCGCACTTGGCTCATTAGAGTCAAATATAATGCATTGGTGAAGGTCCGAGCTGATGTTATGTGTACAGTAATGATAGGCTGGCACAACTCGACTCGGCTCTGCAGCATATGGATGCATAGCACACAAAGCTTGCTTGATGTTCGAAATGGGTTTGAAAGAAAATGCAGTTTGCTGAATTGCATCGCAAGTTTTTTCGCCGAGAGTCAGCGGTTCACCTGAGACTGTAGTGTCGGGGTCGTGTGGCAGTAAAGTTTGGGACATTGTTAGATTTGCGTGATCGAGGCATTTTCACGACGCTTTATAATAGTAGGCCGTAGCTACGTCCCTGTGATGACATTGTGGATGCAGCATACAAGCAGATGGTACT
The DNA here is from genome assembly GCA_028011325.1 of Lentinula lateritia. NCBI lineage: Eukaryota > Fungi > Basidiomycota > Agaricomycetes > Agaricales > Omphalotaceae > Lentinula > Lentinula lateritia. The sequence goes on from JANVFT010000052.1 coordinate 106,720, forward strand.
ACAGGCGTCACGAAAGTGGTCATTGTGGCTTCATCGTTGAGTCATAAGGTAGATCCCTAGACTGAGATACACTTCGGAGAACCTTCGTGAAGACAGATGATGGAAGAGAAGAGCTCAGGTGGGGGACACGGCAATCATTCGGCCTTCTGCTTGAAGTCTTACCACTTCGTTTCTCATGGACGCTGCTAGAATACCTCCAAATCTCTCATACCTCACTATTTACAACACTACACTACGACCAATTACTCCCAATCCCGACGACGAAGATGCGGAAGAGCAGGCTCAAATTCTGTTCTATACGTCCCGAGAACGCGCAGTTTCGCGCGACCGTATGCTTCGACAAGTAGGGCTCGCTAAGGCTTTGGTGAACTTTTCCAGGTTCACACAATACCTTACATTACAAGAACGATCACTCATACTTATGTCTATCTATAGGATGTTCGATACCGAAAACGGGTGTGAGTGCGTCCACTCTCAAACTCGCAGAATGATAATGGTCTGTCCGGAACCTGATTTCTGCATACATGCGGTATGTCTGCGCAGTATTTCGCCGCCGAAGAGGCCAGCTAATATATTAGAAAGGGTGTAGAACTGGCAAAGACTCCAAGAGTGACAATGCCTAATACCAATTCCAAAGGGAAGGAAAAGGGTGTCAAGAGTATTCTAAAAGGGAAAGATAAGGAGCCCTCAATCACAGTTTATGACTATAGTGATGCTTCAGTGAACGACCAAGCATTGCGAGACGATCTCATGAGAGGCTATGAACGATTCAAAGTACGGTGAATAACCGCATATTTTGTCAAACAATCGGACTAAGATTCTTCCAGTTGACGCACGGTTCATTCACCACCATTCTATCTACACTCGGACAACAGGCTTTAGAACTGCAATTAGAGAGATTTTTCACTGTATGGGCATGGTCTTGGAACATAGAGGATGGACTCGAATTTGGCCAGCACTTAGGTGTGTTTTTCATCCACCTCGCTTACATTAATCTAAATGAGTCTTGCTTTAGGAACTCCATTACATCCAATGTACCGTCGCATGCTGCCATTACTAGATACCCTTTCAAACGATATACCCGATACTATCATCCCAATAGTTGTGACTTCGACTCACGCAATTCCTTCCACTCGCTTTTCGGAAGCTCATTTACCAGCAATACTTTCCAAACATCTACTTTCCCTCGTTCCTTCCGCTTCAGAGAATTTAACTCCCTCGCCTTCTACCTCTACTACACACGATACCACAATGCGACCTAAACGACCTCCTGATTCGCATTTGCACCCCGTTGACGGTGAAGAACGCAGTTCAACGGACGATGCTTCCCGCTCGACTTTCATGGGAATGGGTATGCCGAATATGGATGTTGGAAAATGGGGCTGGCTAAACTTTGGAAAGAACGGAAAGAAGCCAACCAAGGGAGGACAAGATGAAGCCGAGCCTGACACGGTAGACAACCCGGATACTGCGCGCGAAGAAATACTTCGATTTCCAGATGGAGCTGTAGACCAGAGTTCTTTGGACGATGCTATTTCTTCAAAGGGTGTTATGACAAATGATTTGGATGCTATCGAGTCGAAATACGTAGTCGATAAGGAATACTTCACGACAGCTGAACTGGACGACATCGAGTCGGACATAATACCCAATTCCTCTACACCATCAGATTCGCCCTCGCCTTCTTCAGTCCTACCGCGAGAATTCATGTCCACGATCGTCCATCTCGCTGAAGATCCCCATTCTTCGAATACCAGAGAGAGGAAGATCCACTATCTTACGGTTGGTTTTTCTTCTTCATTGCGTTGTCTTTTCTCACATAGTGTTCCTAGAAACATCCCCTCTTGCTCGCTCTTATCAACCTAAACGAGGACCCGAATTTGGTTATACCCGAGCTCGAACCTCTTTCTAAGACGGCCGACGACCTTCTGGAAGCCCTGAGGACTATTCTCGACGAGGAACCTTCGAAGAGGTCAGTTGGGTGACTTGCCTCGCCGTCAAATGAGGGTTCATGTCTATGCATTCGCTAGCTCAACTGAGACGATCCCGTCGCTGACGAAGATTCTTCAACCTAAAGATCGACATATATTCGTATCGGGGCGAGCACCGTTTTCTGTTCAGGATGATTCCGAAAGGTTCACTTCGAACTCAATACATTTATTCAATGCTCAGGCGTTGCTTCAAGGGTACGGAAATTGACAAAGTTGTTGAATGGGGCCATGCTGACAAGATTTACTTTTAGCCAACATGATGTACAAGAGGTATTCTCCAGGGGTCAGAATCCACAACATTGGCACATAGCTCGTAGTGTGGCCCAAACACGAGATCGACCAGGGATGATAGGGGAATTGTACATGCAGGTTTTTAGAAAAGAGACAAGTCTCACTGACGTCGATAATGTTGCGGCCAGTGTAATACGACGTGTAGAGGAAGACGTCTCATAATGCCGCCAGATGCCGCTGCCCGACTGTATAGCGGTGCTTACGTAGTTCATTGATGACATCTAAGTTTTCTTCGTACCACTACGGCGACGATGGCCTCTTCCTCAAATGAAGCACAGCTGAAAAGCGAAATCGCAAGACTCACGGGTAAGATAGGCGATTGTAAGAGTCCTTGTATGCCGAATTTTATTTTGTAGCTTCCATCAACATGCATAAATCGGCGACCCGACCAACAAGAACAAATGCCTATGTCAACCCCAACTACAAGCACACAAACAAGTATATCCGACCCTCGACCTCCACAGTCCCTTCAAATACTTTGACGCAGCCATCGGCATCCACAACTGAAGTCAAAGAAGTAGTTATAAACGGCATCGCTTTCCAATCTTCTGGCCGCTCTTTAGTACGCAAAGACCGTAAGTCGCGCTAGTATATACCTCTTAACCTCTCACAAATGAAATTATTAATTCCTGCCCAGTCCCTAAAGCATCGTTCGGCAAACCCATTACACCAATGCCTTCATCAACGCCAGCACCAACCCAGTATGCCCGCAAATCTGGCCATCTTCGCGCCGGTAATCGTCTTTATAAACCGAAATCCTCTCGCGGCCGTCGGGGTGGCAACATGACTCTTACGAACGGTCGAAGACCTTATCAGTCTGTCTGCTTCTTGGATCTGAACATGTCTTTTCATTCAACTTTGTGCAGGGGGAGACGAGCAAATAAACGTATGAAATACTCCGACAAGCAATGCCCTCGGTTCTCGACAACAGGTGCGCTATCGTCAGTCCTTGAACAAGAAATAATCAGAGTGCACCTTCTCTGGCGTTTATTCACCTCTCAATGCGTTACGTTTTTGTTTTGATTATAGGTTCTTGCTCGCACGGCCTTACTTGCATGTATCAGCACGACCCCTCAAAGATCGCCATTTGCTGGAACTTTTTGCAAGACAACTGTCCCAACACTGCTGATACCTGCAATCTCTCCCACGATCATACTCCAGAACGTACCCCTCTGTGCCTCCACTTTCTCAACAAAGGTCGTTGTACTCGTCCAAACTGTCTTTTTCCGCATGTAAACGTGGGCGCTCGTCATGGTATATGCCGCGACTTCGCTGTTCTTGGATACTGCGGTAAGGGACTAGATTGTGATAAGCAACATGTCAGGGAGTGTCCAGATTTCGCAGAGAAGGGCGGTTGCTCGACTAAGGGATGCAAGCTTCCGCATGTGATTCGCGCAAATCGCAACAGGAAGCCTCCTTCCTCTCTTGTTTCTTCCGACGGATCTTCTTCCTCTACTGTCGTCTCTGGGTTGGTTGATCTGGCTGAATCTCAAGGTGAATCTCGAATGCAACATGTAGCAGCTAACGATGCCCAGTTGGGTGATGAGTATATTTCACTAACCTTCAATGAGAGTGAAAGTGAGGAGGAGACTGATAGTGAAGAGGAAGAAAATGATGATGAAGAGGGAGTTGAGGAAGGAGATGACCCTGATGATGTATCTGATATGTTGCCCGTCGTAGGATAAGACATACTTGATGATGTATTTCGATGAGTAAAACAAACACATTGTCCTTCATTATCAGGTCCATATATGGTCAACACAGTTATCGTCTACCGCCCAAGCCTCGATTCTAGGGCACATTCCAGGTCTGTTTTGGACAATATAGCTATTGGTTTTGGAATTTTCCTGTACATGTACGTAAATATGGAATGTAGTGGGTAGTGCTTACTGCTTGCATAGTGGCCTCGAAATAGTGAAAATAAATCGTTAAGGTGCTTCCGCACTCTGCCCGTAAATGGAAGAAAGACCACTAGAGAAAACCAAGTCGCCATCGCAGGGGTAATCGCTCTGTGGCTTGCTCTGGCTAAAGTGGCTTCCGTTGGACTTGGCAGCTAACAAGTTGCTTCTCCCATAACTCGCAAGTCAAGGCCCATGCAGCCGTGTGGGACCAGCCTTCCTGGGTTTTGTTGGTGAAAAGAGAAGGAACGGTATAAGTGAATTCATCTCTCGATTTCGGAGTCATCTGAATCTACGAGCTCCTCCCGCCAGTCTGCTTCTGGTGCACATCTTCTTCTGATAGACCATAGGACATCTTCCCAGATTCATAGTGAAGTACTCTGGTTCTCAAGAATTAGGCAATGTCTGCAATGTCTTCCTGTCTTTGTGAATGCTCCAGTCTCCTCGTCGCTCGAGGAACTCGACGAGGGCTTCAATGTCCTGCGTATGAATGATCTCACACCTGGTGGTAATAGCCTCTGAACCTGTTGAAGGTCCTCACAGAGTCCTCACCATCAGGTGGGTCGGATCTGGCCTGCTTTTGTCCAGAACAAGATATTGCATGCATTCCATGAATCAATTTGAATCATTGACGGGACCAGGATGGGACTGACACGTTGGTCATTCAGTACTCAGTTACCAGTTGCGACGTTCCTGGAACACTTGATGCGGATTCAATCGAGAATGACCTTGCTAATGTAGTCACTATTGAACTGCAACTTGAAGTTGTGTTACGAGTTTATGTAGAATGTGCATGTGCCGGGTATACTATCTAACACGTACGGTCACCTATGTCCGTCTAAGTCTCTTGTCTTTGGCAACACCTTAATCTGGGTAGGGATTGCCGAGCCGTATAAAAGTGGGTCGTTAATTGTTGCAGCACCATCCAGTCTCGACTTTCGATCATTTAAACGCCTACCATGATTTTCGCAAAGACCCTCGTCGCTCTCGTAGTAGCTGGTGCTACCTTCGCAGTTGCCAACCCCGTCGGCCGTCAGGACAGCAACAGCACCACTTGCTATTTCATCATGACCCCCACTCCTGATCTTGGTCCAGACGATCTTCAAACAGATATCAACTATGGTGCGCTTTACAAGGACCAGATTGAAACCTATGTTGACAACACTGCATAGCGATTGGACACACCGTCGGCGAGGAATATCCCAACCACATCCTCACGGTAAGAAGGGATACTCAGACTCCCAAAACCATGATTTTTTGACGACGAAAGATCTTGTAGGACGACAACGCCCCCCTTGTCCGCCATGATGACGGAACTTACGACGTTATGTCCGTCATCTCTGTGTCTGGCGAAACACCTGCCGATGTCGGTGCATTTGTCGAAACTTGGGAGTCACAGACTATCAGTGGAATAGTTGCTCAATGGTTTGTCGGCGCTGCCGATTGTGTCGAATAGAGATCAGGACGCTAGTCTACTATACCTTTATGTACTGGAGCAGTCGCTCCGCGAGAATCATTCGCTGTTTAGGATTGAAGGAAAGTATGAAACCACTGATGACACGTCCCCAATCGGGTTGAACATTGAGCAAGATGTGGCAAGACAGTTGATAAGAACAGGTTTTTGACAAAGATACGGCTACTTTCAACTGCCGGAGATAAAGGAAGAAAGAGAGTCAACAGAAAATGGCAGTTAGGCCTACATTGCTCTGGGACGTTGTCGTTGAAAATCAAGAAACGGGTGCTGAGCAATAATGACAAGCCGATCAGCTTACTGCCACCTACGATGGACTTGAAGAACCTCCCGCCTTTACTTCAGGGAGGCGCGGAGTTGAATGGACATGATCATTGAGAGAGGGAGGAAATTATCGTCGGAATGCAAGACTGCAGGCCGAGTTGCGGAGACCAACGGATCGGATGGATCCGTTGATGTTCATGATAGCCTGCTGAGTCCAAGTGCGTGATCGATACTTGAATTCGTAACGTCACAGAGTCACATCATCATACGCGTTCAAATAATACTTTGATCTAACTTTGTTTCACAAACTTTTCTCTTCATTCGATGACGATACAGGATCTACCTTCTGTTTTAGATTCACCGACCTCTGTATCATCCGTATCTTCATCTTCTACCACAACAATCTCTTCTCGTAAAAGACAAAGAAGCACGTCCGCAAATTCTGCTACAGAAGAATCCCTAAAGCGCGGCAGTCCCCGACCTCAAATTGATCCTCTCTCGATAGGCGAAGCGAAGGACATGGTCGAAGATTCCGAAATGGACTCCTACATGCAGGAGCAGGGTCACATCGGGCCCAGTTCTGCTGACAAACTCACGCGCATCGCCGAGCTTCAGCGTACGCCTCTCGCGCTGAATCAAACTTGGTTTCTCGTCGATCGGGCCTGGTGCTGTCGGTGGCGGGCGGCTTTAGGCGAAATAGACCCCAAGTCCAATGAAGCCACAATATCAGAAAGCCAATTAGGACCTCCCTCCATCAGCGCGCTGATAGACGAATTCGGGAACCTCAAGCCTGGCCTGGTGGAGGATGTGGACTTTGAGCTTTTTCCAAATGAAGCTTGGAGCTTGCTGGTTAGCTGGTGAGTGTCGTTATCTTGTCTACGACCGAGTTTGTATTCAATATCGCGACGTCATATACATAGGTACGGCGAACCTCCTACATCTCTACGTAGGAATACTATTGCCCGCGGATACAATCAAAGTACCATTGCCGTGGAGCTTCATCCCCCGAAATTCTACATCTTCCGCCTTACCAAAGAAGACGAAGTCGATGAAGCATACATCTCCTCCCCATCCGAAACATCCTTACCGGCCACCATAACACTATCTGCACACGCAACGCTCAAGGACCTGCATCGTGAATCTGTATCAATCCTTCATACCGGAATAGCCAGCAATCTCCCTCAGTCCCGCCTCTGGCGATTAAACGAGTCGAGTGCTTCTCATCTTTCGCGGCAACTTCCTGTGTCCAAATTTTCCGCCATTGAATTGCTCGATATCACAATAAATGGATCCAAGACTTTGGAAGAGGCTTTGTTCCAAAGCCAGGACTCATTTGCGCTGGAATTTCAGGATATAACGACTCGCGAGTGGTTGGTAAAGACTGAAATTGAAGAAACCACTCCTGAACCTTTGTTCAAATCTAATGACGCCTTTTTCAATCGCATGTCTGGAGCTTCATCATCATCTTTGTTTTCGAATAGCCAATCGAATGGAGATGTTAGAGCAGAGGTTAACGAGAAATTATCGGTCGTTTCGAAGAAGGAGAAGCCGAAAGAGAAGTGGATTGAACCCGGAACGCTGGGGTTGGGCAACATGTCAGTGTTCCTGGATTCAGATTCCGTTGGGCATTAGTTTAATGTTTGCTTCAGGGGAAATACATGTTTCATGAATTCAGCCATTCAATGCCTCGGACATCAGAAGGAGCTAACAGAGTATTTTCTTACAGGGGTTTACAGTCGTGAGCTCAACCCAGACAATCCTCTTGGCATGGGAGGTGCCATCGCCGAAGGATTTGGTGCTCTTTTGACTCGTATGTGGGCAGGATCGGAGCTTGCGCACACCTATGGGGCGTTGGATAAGCTCAAGGAAGGATCAGGCGGAATGGGTGCGAAAAGCAAAGTATCCAAATTTTTCAAAAATACGTCCAACTTCGGCAACGGTTTCGGTGGTTCTGGCGACGGGGCTACTTTGAACCCGTCTGCGACGTCCTATTCCCCTCGAGACTTCAAATCCCAATTATCTCGGTTCGCTCCACAATTTTCTGGGTACCAGCAGCATGATTCTCAGGAATTGGTTGCGTTCCTACTCGATGGATTGCACGAAGATCTGAACCGAGTTTTGAAGAAGCCTTACGTGGAAAAGCCGGACTGGTTTGGTGCCCGTCCTCCTGTGTTGCATCCTTTCAGGGAACGGCGTACGGCAGAAATCGACGGCGAAGAAGAAGACAAGGATGAATACAAGCGCGCAAAGGAAGAGTATGAGGCTAAGGAACGCGAAATCTACGTTCAGGAGCATGGGTGGAATAAAGACTTGGAAGACAATAAAGAGATGTTGAGATTTGCGAGGGAAAGTTGGGAAGGTTATAAACAGCGAAACGATAGTGTCATCGTGGATCTGTTTCAAGGGCAATATCGCAGTACTCTCGTTTGTCCCGAGTGCCAGAAAGTCAGTCGATTCTTCCATATCCAACAATTGCATGTTCATGAATTCCACATCAGATTTCTATAACGTTTGACCCATTTATGTACCTCACTTTGCCTTTACCAGTGCAAAAGAAGTGGCGAAGTATCGTTTATTATGTCCCATGGGACATGAAGAAGCCTCATCTCAAGGTATGTTCGTTGTTTGTCTAGTACACTGCGCATTCAAATTAGTTGTTGGACATTTCTTAGGTTCCAATCGAAATCGGGCGTGACGCATCATTCAAGGACTTGAGAGCCCTCCTCGGGCGGTGGGTGAATGCACCACCCGAAAACGTATGTCGTTCGCTGTTGTCTGTAACCCACTATAACGAAATATTGTTTATTACAGCTCCTGACTCTCGAATACTTCAGTCATCACTTTTACAAGAATCTCGACGATTCGATACTTTGTGGAGAAATTGGTGATAATGACACCATCATCTGTTTCGAACTCCCATGCAATTCCCAGCAGTCGAGGACATGGAAGCGTAGTGATCATCCGAATGATCCTTGGGTATTGCCGCTCCTGCTATGTGATGCACCTCCAACCTCCTTTAGCACTAATGCTTTCTCAAAAACATACGGCAATCATCGCTTGGGCAATAACTTATTTGGGTATCCCACCATCGTGGTAGTCACAGCAGAACAGGCTAAATCCGTTGAAGGTATTTATGGTGCAGCCGTTGAAAGATTAGCTCGATGGACTAGGCAGGAGCGCGATCTTTGGACCTGGGAGTTACCGGATGGCTTCCCAATCTCTGTTATCGACGAGAAAGTGGAAACAGTCACACTCAACGTTATGGATGAAGATGGCTTAGAGACTGTCACAGAGATTAGTGAAGATGGCGCCGTGGTCAACGTGACACAACCCGTCCCGGCTCGTCAGCAGCCCACGCCTCTGCTGACTCCGGAGGAGGGTGACATAGTTGATGAAAAAAGTATGGTTCTCGACATTGGAGAAGACACTCTAGAGTCTGGGTTAAAGAGTGCTGTGCCAATTCGGCTTGGTCCCAAAAAGGACATTTTCACATTGCGATTGAGCACGGGACAAAAAGACTATGGAACAAGCGGTTATACGTCCACCCCAGTCTCTTGGGAGTCGAGGATCGAAGAAGCAGAGAAGACGGCGCTCACGAATCCGGAATCAGCAGTAGGCGGACTTTTGAAAGAACATGACGTCCTGTACTGCGAGTTCGACGAAAATATGAAATCTTACTATTTCGGAGAAGAGCGTTCCTTCCCCAAGTATGAACATGCTCTTTGGGAAATCTGGGATGAGTATCTTCATCCAGAGTATCAAGATTCCGTGAAATCCGCAGTTTCGAAATCCTCTAGGGGAATTTCACTCTCTGACTGTTTGGACGAGTTCACAAAGGAAGAACAGCTTGGTGCCGATGATCTCTGGTATTGTCCGCAGTGCAAGAAACATCAGCAGGCCACCAAGAAGTTTGACTTGTGGAGCACGCCAGATGTTCTTGTGGTACATCTGAAGAGGTTCAGCAATTCGAGGATGTTACGCGACAAGATTGATGCATTTGTCGATTTCCCAATTCTAGGACTCGACATGAATGAACGAGTCAACCAGAGACGTGTCATTTCTAGTTTGGAGAGAATGGGCGTCGATACCAACTCCGTCGAGTTGCTGGGTCGAGGATCTGAGGCTGGAAGTGGACAAACGTCAGAACCCTTGATCTATGATCTATTTGCTGTCGATGAACATCTCGGTGGCCTTGGAGGGGGCCATTATCGAGCGTATGCGTTCAACCACATGAATAACAAATGGTATCACTTTGATGATTCATTCGTTTCGGAATCAACTGCAGATAACGCAGTGGTGCGTCTAGACTGGTGCTTGTTCGTTGTCTGGTACACTAACCCATTTTCCCTGGCAGAATGCAAATGCTTATCTTCTGTTCTACCGTCGTCGCTCCTCGTCACCCTTGGGTGGACAAAGCCACGTACTTGTTGAGCAGGTTTTACGATCACCCACACAAATTGTCTCCTCTACGTCTGACGACGAGCCAAATGATGCTCCCTCCGACGTTATTGGCGTTTCTCCAATGCACACTGATATACAACTTCCCACCCCTCCTAGTGAGGTCGACACCCTCCCTTCCTATTTGAATGATTCTCCGACGTCGTCTCTTGGAGCTGGCTTTACGATGACAAACTGGCAAAGTAGTCAGTCCAGTCATTTTCCCTCAGGTGTACCCACCGACGATGAAGGAGAATATGAACAGAGTCCTTTTCTGGGAATTTTTAATGATGTTGACATCTCTTCCATACTACCACCATCGTCTTTGGCTGATTCATCCCCGTCGTCTTCAGTCGGGGTAGAGCCTGATTTTGATGCTGATTTGCGCAGCGACGATATTAACGATCTTGACGCAGAAGGAGAGGATGATGATGACGAGGGCCCTTGGTCCAGCGAAGCACGGGCTAGGAGTATGACTTTGGAAACTGAGGGTGAGGTAAGAGAAACTTCGCCGGCATGGTCAGTTTCCGCACATAGTGCGAGTCAAAGAAGTAGTGAGGTTGCTTCACCGGACGACTGAACTAACATAAATCCTTCCATCGATAATATGTAGACAGTATCCAGCTTTGCTTTGACTTTCTTCTTGTGTTATTTTGACTGTCGCGCATCTGTAACGTATCAACCACATACAGCATACTTATTTCATACTCTGTTCTGTAAATTCAATGCGATGTATCTGGCATGAAACGCTTGTTTTGCTCACTGAGGATGGAGTAGCCAAACATTGACAAACTCTCTGTTTCTCTCATGGCTCCAGGCTTCTCTTTTTACTTACGCCAGCTTTGTTCCTATTCACATACCCCCATGTTTGAAGCCTAAAGCGAAATGACAAAGCTAGAATGGACCAGCAAGGTACTGGAAAATCATTGGAACGAGAAGAAAGACTGCCCCATTGATGCGCGCTTGTAAGGACTCAGGTGCATATGTACCCCGGAATTTCCCAAATACTGGTGTATATTGAGCAGAACCCGTCCTACTTCTATTGAAAACAGAGGAAATATAATCTAGTATGTGCGGGACCCAACTCCGGGTTGTTACACTGTTGAACTTGTGTACCGTGTATTCTTATCACTAGGTTGCAGTTGCACAGCTTCCACCACGACTGCGATACAAAGTCTTTAAGGCTTTCCAAAGGTTTAATTTGCTTTCAGAAACCCTACTATGTCTTCCAAGCCAGCTCTAGACGATCTCAATATTGATATCCTGTGTCACATATTGCTAATCGTGGGTTTGGACAATTAATTCCTACGGCGATGAACTAACAGAGCGGATACTCAGGTTCACGATGTCTCTAAGCACTCACTGCTCTCTATGATATGTGCCAATCGGACCTTGTACGATATTACCTTACCAATATTTCACCGTTCGTGTGTGATGGACTATTCTCCCGATCTACAGCGTGATACAATCGCTCGTATGGAATCCTGGCTCGAGAACGACTCAAAGATACTCTCCTTCACTCGGCACATTACCGTCAAGGGTATTCCTCCTTACTGGCGCCTGCGCCGAGATGAATCTATTCAAGCCCCAGACACGAGAAAGTGGACCTCACTCGTTCAAGTTCTGAGCCGATTGTCGCACCTTGCATCATTTACATTCGCCTATTCTGAACAAATGCCAATCGTGCTCCTCGATGCTTTGCACCATCATCATCCTTCCTCTCGTCTTCATATCCGAAATTGGACTCGAATTTCACCAGACACTCCGTTCGGTGATCCTGCGGAAGACGCACTGGCCAACTCTCCCTGTCTTCGGTCATTACATGGACATTTTATCACTGGAACCGGGCCTGTAGCCGACTTTCGTTTCAGCGCTTTCGATCGCATTGCCAAACTTTCGCCGAATTTAGAAGCTATTTCTCGAACTTCCCGCTCGGCAGGTGGTTGTGTCATGTATGTGCGTCCTATGGATCAAATGTATGCCCAGAATCTGGAGAGCAAGAAATTCGAAGTCGATGCACCTATACGGAAATGCATCAAGTCGTTACAAATGGATCATATCCATGGAAAGGCGTTAAAAGAATTATCCTCATACACGCAGTTGGACCAGCTTATCTCATTGACAAATATTCGACCTTCCTTAGATTTTCTATGTCTTGCTGGCACAGACCCAGCTTACCATCTTCCTGCACTCAAGCAGCTTGATGTCCGTCTCTTGACCATGTCGCGCGGTTTTGACCAAATAGAAGAAATGGTTGATGCCTTCTGTATCTTCCTAGCTTCCAGTGGACCATTGGAATCTCTATCCATCGTTCTAAAAACCTCCCGAAGTTGGGAACCCATTCTCTCCGTGATCCTCGTCCATCATGCCCATTCCATTCGCACGTTGTCACTCCACCAGGTCGAATCTTCCAAAGGAGACTCTATGCGGAGTTGTTTAACTCTCGACCAGCTCGCTGATATCCGTGGTTCCTGTCCGCAATTGACCAATCTTGCGTTAGATATTGACCGGACATTGGAGGGCAAATCAGAGTGCGCATATTACACCGTCCTACGTCAATTTACCAACCTTCGTGAACTGACGATACATATGGATCTTGGAATTGCATTCTTTGCTTTTCCCAGTAAAGAACAACAAGAAGGTGATAGACGTACGAAACTGGCTTCTTACCCCGAAGCCGATGAGAATTTTGCAATGGAGGTGTGGAAGGAGGTGTCCAAGCGTGCTGGCACGGAATTCGCAGGTTTACGAGAGCTGGTACTATGTCTTGGGGAGCAGAACAGGCAAATAGGAAACGGATATCCTGCTCCCTGGGTGATTGATGAGCAGAGTAGGAGACAATGGGTAAGGGTACGCAGGAGTGAGAGGGATGATCGACCAAGGGAGGTCGATATAAATATTCGTGGCGGACGTCCTCGCACCAGACTGAGAGTTTGATTCCAATACCTATCAAGTTACTTTCAGGCTACGCTGGATCGTAGAGATCAGGTACTTACAAACTCAAGGTGTAAATACTGTATTTCGTATTTTTGGATCAGGTCTTTTTCCGTCATGTTATTAAGGCTGGTCTGAATTTTTTGACTCTGTGTTTGACTCGAAGCCTGAGTTCTGTAGTTGCTGAATTCTCGGTCTCGAAGTTGCTCCAGCCACTACTCTATGTATATCAAACTTCCGATTCCATTCGGAGTGGGACTCGGGTTGAGTTTCGGAGATAGATTTTATTTCGAAATCATGGTCATTCGTCCGAGGATCTCTGATGATCTATTGCTTAGCTTGGGATATGGTTTCCCAGTATATAGTGAGACGATCCGCTGAGAGTTAGTGTGAGGGGGCGTTGTAGTCTCTCCTAGGCAGACTCGAAGAGGATTGGTGAGTTTATGTGAGTTTCGATATTATGGCTTATTATGATGGTCAGCTGATTCATTAGTTCATCATCTTCTCTACTCTGAACAAACGGAAAGGCGAACCTCAACATGCCTCAGGGCGAACCGATAAACGTGAGTATTCAAATTATATAGTCATGGTCAAAGCTGTTTTTCGCAATGTATGGCTGAGATTGAACAGATTCCCTAGGCTGAATTCTCCCCATCAATGCATCATTGCCGAGCCCCGACACTTGACTCTCTTACATAGTACTCTACATAGAGTCTTAACCCTCTCTTAGCAGCGCAGCCTCTAAAAATGCACACGCCGATTGGTCAATGCTCCGTCATTTCTGGAGTTGTATATGCCCGCATATTGTTTACATCTTTGAGGCTGTGACTTTCGACGGTAATCATCGTATCGCGTCTTATAAGCTGGTACGCCCGTGACGCCCGCGTAACCTTCAAAATCTTGAGTCTCAACACACTTTTTTTCTTCCTTCCATAAATGTTCTCGTGTCAAATTCGAGCAGTATATGTTTGAATTTCCTCATGATCATCAGTTCATGATTCCCGTCATTCTATTCAACAAGATGTTGCTCAATTCCAACTTTGACAGTAGTTCCTGCCTATTCTTGTTCGGCTACGGGAGTATCCGTGTCAAACGATACAGTCGCTCCGGCGAAAACGAGACTGCTCGAGATAAGGTCTTTACGCTGTCTTTATAATCTGTCGACGTTGTCGTATATCTTGTCTTTCTTGAATCCACAACCAAGTCTCGAGATTGTATGAGATAACGGTCTATAACGGTGAGAACGATTCTTAGCACGAGCAGAACCACGGAATATTGATCATCCTCTAAATTGGTGAGTTGCACGTTTTTAGTTTCCTCTTTCTTTATTGTCAGGGGAACTGATAGCCATTGTGATCTCTTCTCTAATCATGCGGTTACGTCGAACAGCCGTCAAATCATCAGGGGTTTTTTAAGAAGCTGTTTCAAGTACACAAATTTCCAGTCTTCAAACCAGCCTGTAATACCGCGTACCGTTCGACAACATACTGAGATGGCGCTGGGAATCAGCGAGGCTCAGCTCTTGGGCCTTTTCCTCGCCAGTGTCTTCTGGGGGATGTTTCTGATCACTTTCGTTCAAAGCATACGTTATTTGTTGTGGGACTCGAAAGGAAATTTAAAGCCACTGTCGACAATCAATTGGCCTCTGCTCGTAGTCGCAGCGTTGTTGGCATTCCTATCGACCTTCGACGTCGCGTTAGGGTTGATGCACAATATCGAAGCATTCATATTTTACACAGGTCCAGGGGGATCTGCTGCTCGATTCACAGGGTTAACAGATTGGGTCAACATCTTGAAGGTGAGTGCTTGATGACAGCTTTCTATCTTCACTCATAGAACTTCAGACATGTAACGTGGTGTTTGGAAAACTCATTAGCGACGGAGTCCTTGTAAAGTCTTTCAAATTGCATACGATCGAGCTATCATATTGACTGCGGCTTAGGTGTACCGCTGCTGGGTGGTGTATAACAAGAGATGGCTCGTCATCGCGTTTCCGCTTCTTTTATGGCTAGGTTACCTGGGTCTCGCCATTTTTGTGATCTACTTGGAAGCAAGCGCTGATAATCCTCACGTCTTGCTGACGGGCCCAGGCTTGTCGGACCTTACACCCAGCATCACATCTGGATGGACTATGTCACTCGTCAATAACATACTGGCCACTGGTAGTTCAAATTCTCTCGATAAACATATCTTTGCTTGATATTCCACTTGTCATCCAGGGTTGATTGTCTATCGCATCTGGCGCGTAGATCAAGAAAATTCAGCGTATGCTGTACAGAGCGTATCGTCGCGTAGCCGCGCATTTTTTGGTCGTAGTAGCCGAAGGACTAGATTGCAAAACGTTACAAGAATCATCATCGAATCAGGCTTCCTTTATACGACCATCGCATTGATCACCTTCATTACATTTCTGACCGGCAGTAATTCGTTCTATGCAACCTCCGACGCAGTGAGTAGATGCCTGCGTCATCCTGTTGTGAATGTGACAGATCGTTTCCCTTTTATCAGGAACTTCAAATCCTCTCAATAGCGTTCAACCTGATCATTATTCGTATAAGTACTCGGCCTGAAGAGAACTACAGTGTACAAACTACTAGGCCACATCACCCATCATTTCCCCTGCGTACATTCACTTCTGTAGCGGAGAGTACTAGTCCAGCACCAGACGAAATCATATCGAAAAGGACTCTGGAAGTGATGGTCACGAACGAGGAGAACGTGGACGTGGATTATTCGCCAGCACGTTCTCGGGGCGCAATTTCATTCAGATCTGACATGGATATGAACAAATCTGGGCATGATATTGAGAGAAATTCAATTCCGTAGAATGATGGCCAGTGGGGTGGTTATATGGATTATATGTTTGTATGTGCTGGGTACAACATTTGTATGTACGTGTCAATGTAATGGTTATTGTATTTCTTGCTACCTTGGTGGAGAAACAAAAACTCATGGGGGTACCGCGGATCGAACGCGGGACCTTCAGAACGGCTACTCATAACTTCAGTCTGCTGCTCTCCCAGCTGAGCTATACCCCCTAAGGAAATGTGGCAACGTCGACTCATGATATCCTCGCGAATTCTCACAGCTAAATTTAAGGTCCAACTCTGGAGAACTCTGGCTCCATCCTATTCATCCGTAATCTCCATATTTAGAGCCTGTGGCTTCACTGTCAAGCTTTGCGCCCAGTTCCCTTCTTCAACCTCCAAAAACGACTCTTGTTGTGGTTTGTTCATACCTGTCCTATATGCGCCGGATTCAATTTGGGTTGATTCATTTGTGCTCTTCGGTGCTGAACTGAATTTGCGTAGCGGGAATGTCTGTGGTGCAGACTGAACGCTTGTACTATGATCATCTGAACCACTGGGATGAGCACTGATGCGAATGATAATAAGATTGAAAGCAATGGACAGAATTTGGAGCTCCTGTTGGATCAATAAATTAGCAGTCGAGCGGGGGATCAAGCTGAATGCACATGCCGCATCTGAAGTAGGATAGAAAGAGTTGCTTCCAACCACGAAAGTAATGAACGTGATGAAAGCAATGGTGGTATACATTAATCCTGATTCGACAATGATTCGAATGACGTTCTGCAACTTTGTCCTTTGACGCTTCTGTCGACCAAAGAGCCCGCGAGTTCCTTGCAAGGACGAGCCTTGGGATTGAATACCAAACAGGGCGTTGGTCTGGTCTACGCGTCGAATACGGTAAACAATAACTCCTGGAAGTGAAGTTTGGTCAAAATCGACGCGAGTTGAAAAAAAGGGATAAGAGATGAGCACTAGCCTAACATACCTGTGGTTATGATATTGTTAACCAATGACATCGTCCAACCAGCAGTAATGCTGGGAGTGAGGCTTGATAGTCCTCCAGTGAGCAACACTTTGGGGTTTCCTGCGCTCGCTTCCAGATAAATGACAAATATTCCTGTACCAAGATATCCCATCCACAAGAGTATGGGAAATACAACAACAATGATTCTACGGTCGCACACAGCCCAGCATCTGTATACCTAGCAGTAGAAGTAGGTAGAGGAAAATGAACTCGACAAAAAGGGGACTTTGAGAGTATTTTTGCACTGACCAAGACGCCATCGCTAATTACTTTGCCGAATACAACGTTGCACGTCTGACGGAGGAGGAGGGCAAAGGACGACGAGACTTGAGCATGATAGAAATCACAAATCTTCATACGACGAACCTTCAAAATATTCACCCAATCTGTTAAACCTGTAAACCTTGCAGCTGAGCCGCCGGGGCCGGTGTAGAAGATGAAGGCCTCAATACTGTGCATCAGACCTAGTGAGACATCAAAAGTCGATAACGCCATCAAGAGTAGGGCTACAACAAGCATCGGCCAATTTATTGTCGATGCGCGTTTGAGTCTGCCACCTGGGACATTGAGATCCCAAAGCATACACCGCATTGCTTGGACAAAGGTGATGAGTAACATGCCCCAAAAAACGCTGGCAAGAAACAGTCCAAGAATTTGAGCCTCGCTAATCCCTAGAGTGTCTGTCATGGGAATGATAAGAAAGAGTCGGAGGGACCTGCTTTGCTTAATCGATGATGAGGGAATTTTAAGGAGCATTTGCTCAGGAGGTCATCCTAGGGTATTGTCCAATCTCCAGTCGTGCAAAGAACAAAGTGGAAAAAAATCATGTTAGCATCAATACTTCTGGATGGAAGTGTAAAGTTGATATTGCATATGTTAATGATAATACTGGGTAACAGTTGGAGATGGGACAGCGTGGGCATCGACCTTCACTATGATTCGATACATCAAACAATGTGAATTACATAGTTGAACGGCGGTGTTGAAACTGCTCCCAGAAGACTGAACGAGGGCGAGAAGAGTCGGATTGCTAATGGGTGACCTAGATGCTGGATTATTGGTATTCCTCGTATAACAAATATCCAGACCGGGATCTTAATTCAAAACCTTTTTTGAGCATCCATCGAACACAGGTCCCAGTACTTGAGGCGGGAAACGCCACCGTTAGGAACATACCGATAAGAGATTCATGTTTACCTGGCAGATTGTCTGCGTAATCTCATTCGGGGAGCATTGGAAAAGACCGAGTACAGAATGATCAAGTCGCCAGAACACCGTACACTCCGGTGATAATCAGTACGTCAAAGGGAGGTGCATTGGTGAAATCATGTGTGTGCAATTGATTCCCCAAAGTTTGACCTCACTGGATTCAGAGAAGGGTCTCGAGGTCTGGTAGAGACCGGCTCCAGAGTTTAGGCGATGATGCTAAGATTCATTGGAAAATCTCCAGACAGTAGGTTAAGAACGTCCAATGGGCCAAACGCGTCTAGCGCCTGAATCCGCATTGATCAGTATTCATTTTGATGCAGGGGAATAGCTTACCTGGAACGTCGGGAACACCAGCAGCCCAAAATCCACCGGAGGTCCTTATACAAGTACGTTCTCATCTCGGGATTGAAGAAAGAAATTGCAGAATATATCTTCACCTTGAGGTTCTGCGCTTTCATATTTCGTTATCGTGTTGTCCTAAACGGTTGTGGAAAAGACAGAATTGGAATATATAAAATGTATTGGACCTCAGCTTCTCGTACGGTATCAATAAATGATTGGATTTGATTTTTGTTTCGGTGTCCTTGGCGATGAGATGCAGATACTTGAAGTTTTTTGAATGTGTGAGGTTCCAAGGGGAGGAACAGGGTTAATGCGCATCTGGTACATAGTACAAGCACCTATGTAGATGCATCAAACACCATAAGGATTGTTATCACAAGTGCTTTAGTTGTTCGTAGTTATCATGCACTTTGTTAAGGTTTTATACCGCTGCGGAACGACATCTAGAATTGGCCTGTCTATGTAGATGGGGTTACCGAGGATGTAGTACGAGCTGTACGGATTGTTGTTCGGAGCAGGCAACCTACCGGTTCTAAAAACTAGTTGGATGCTTGTCGGTTAGCCAGGTTAGCCTTAGCGAAAACTTGAGAGACAGTGGAGCTTGTGCTTATGCGACGAGGAAGGTTTGAAAGTTGAGGAGGTTCACTTGATCTTGGGTTATTCTGTGGGTATAGTAGATCTGTTGAAACAGCGGCAGCGCCTCGTTCGGGAATGACACAGTGACTTGTTCAGCTGGGAGACGTACCATGAGGCTTTCTGGAAGTGAAATTGGTTTTACTGATAGACGGATGATGAAGATATCCGTATATGGTAGACGAGCGATGATGGCTACAGCGGAGCGGGCAACAATTGTCAATTATACATGTGAATCCTATCGTATGTACGTTCAATAGAACAACACACTCGTACTTCCGACCATTGATATGTTATGCATTTGCAATGAGCTGTGCTTGCACCCTACCAAGTCCTTTCCAGCATTCGATTAACGACTACCGGTCTTCCACTCGATGGATGTGCCATATCATTCATCCTTGCCTCTCGCATGGTATTTAACATCGAAGACAAGAAGATGGCTGTGACTATGCGCCCTTGACCGAACGGCCATGGGTTGATTGGCGAATTCGCAGTGTCGTCTGCCCCTCCTACACTTCCGGGAGTATTGCCCAGCGGCGTCGAACCAGCCCTTGGGCCTACTCCTGCTGCATGTGATGTATGAGATGCAGGAGATCCAGAGCTTGTTCCATCTCCAAATAAATCTTCCATCCGTCCACCACCACCGACACTGTTCGGTGTCCCGGCTCTCGAGCCTGACCGAGATCTCAGTCCCGTTGCAGACCTCTTTGTGGGGCTAAGAGATCCAAGGGAGACTGGAACTAGAGCTGGAGGGTAACGATGTTGCATTTGTTGTGGGTGTTGGGGCATAAAATACGGGCCGTTTATCATGTGCTGTGGTGGTAGCGGTGCTGAGGCATACCCTTGTTTTTTGAGATGTGCCTGTAATTGCATTGCACCATGGAATCGTTGCCGTTCGAGTTGCCATTCCATATCAGAGGTAGTGGCGGCGGATGCAGAAACGTTCCGGGGAAGATTTTTCTGGCTCTGCATACTTTGGGAAACACGGGCTCCTTTCATCGCACTCTTGAAATTACCCGCAGTGTTCCTCTTACCCATATTTGCATTTGCGTTCATATTCCTCATTTCTTCAGCAGTGACGTCTTCGCGGTACCTATTCCACAGACTGTACATCGATATGATCTCCTGCGCAATGGTGGCTATAGCAGAAAGTGAGACGTTGAGGTTTGCGAGAAAATCGATGGGGTCTTGTTGATTTGCATGTTTCGATGAGGAATCACTGGTCCGTGACGAGCGTCTTGGATGTGGAGTTGTTTGGGATGACTCGCCTGAATTTGAAGAGTCCGAGTTGAATGCAGGAGAATAAGGTAGTAGATGCGCGATACTATTCTGAGTGGGTGTATGAAGGACAAGAGTAAGATAGATGGCGGTCACGGCGATCAGATGCGGTGGATAGATGAGACATAGTTCAGAGCGATAAGTGTCGTTAATTATAAACCTAGAGGTGAACTTTTAAGTATCACGAGAAACGTAGAGCAACGAGTATGTACCATGCGGTCTGTAACCCCCCCTCAGATAACTCCAGTTGTCCTTGGCCGGTACCCCAATACCTGGGGCCATCGTCGGCGCCGATGCCCGTGCCCAGTTCGCCTGCTTCAGCTTCCTCCGCAGGAGAATCCGAGCTGGAATTGCTGTTACCAAAATCCTTGTTACACAAAGCAAGCAATGTTCGATACGGATGAAACACGATTAAGTCACACTCCAGATCGTCCACAAGATAAAATTCCATTTCTGCGAGTTTGGAGTTGTCAGAAGGGAAGTGCTTGACATTGTATTGTTCTTCTGTAACGTGTCATGTTTGGAATACCTTAGTACTCGTTCTTCGCGGAAAAGAACGGTCAAAATCTCACGACTGAACAGCGCACGCGACTCGGCCACCACGTTCTTTATGTGTACTGGGGACTCCTCTGCCTTTGCAGCAACATAGCAGCATGCTGAGAGAACAAGATAAGGGTCCGTTTCGCAGTACGAGTTCTTCAGGTAAAATCTCCGAAAGAACACTGTAGCAGTGGCTATGACTCGTTGTCGAAATCCGAGTTTCTTCCCTAACTTGGAAATAACTAGTCATATGAAATGAGATATTACAGCCAAGGGAGAGAGATAATCACAACCTACTGTTGGCGAAATAGATGGCTAGAAATTCAAGACATTCTGGCTCTGAAACGTACACCAAATCGTCTGCGCGTGCTTGCTTCAATGTTGCCCGGTCGACGATCCAGCGTTTACTGAGCGCAGAAAGTTAAACAAGAATGCGGGGCCGTCGTATAGCGCTTTCTCACTAATGCGAGCTTGCCCAAAAGTCGGTGGCCATTAATTGGATGGTAGAGAAGGAGAAGGCTCGCGAAGGGTCTCAAGCGATATCACCACTCACACTCGGTAAACTAGTGAATACCGGTAACGGATGCCGTTTTCCGAAAGTGCTAATATGGTGAGATGGCCGAGCGGTCTAAGGCGCCAGACTAAGGAGACCAACGCATTTGATGCGCGCTAAAATCTGGTCACATTGTGGCGTGGGTTCGAATCCCACTCTCATCATTTTTTAGCTGCATTTGTTTGACGTTTTTGCACAAAGAAAATCTTTCAAAAAGTTTGCAGCTAACTTTTGAAAGTCCTCCCTTTTGAGGAACAGCTATAGATCCACTCTATGCGTAAACGCGTCGCGTCTCGAAGACGGGCATGTGTTTGATTCAACGCGCATACAACCGACGCGCCTCGGACACCGGCTAACAAACCTCTGCGAGCCGGAACACCTCGGCATAGAGGGGACGGGAGTAAAAATTCCCACTCGCGTTTCTCATTGGCGTGTGATTATCCGTACTCACCTAAATAACAAGGGCGCTTGTGATTTGTTCGAACGCTTCTTGGATAGCTACCACCACCATTACCTCTTTATCTGTTCAATAATGTCCTCCGCAAGAGCCAAAGTACTCGAGAAACACGATGACGACGTAGTCATCGTCTCAGCTATTCGTTCTGCTTTGACCAAAGTAAGAATTTGATCTTGAGAATGCTCTCGGACGAGGCTAATTCACTGTACTTGCTTTAACAGTCGAAGAAAGGCGGCTTCAAAGATACACGACCAGAAGAAATTCTTATGAATGTTCTCAAGCACACATACACTTCAACCAACCTCGACCCGGCACTTATCGAGGATATTGTTGTGGGTAATGTCCTTCCACCGTCTGGAGGAGCTAGTGCAGCACGTATGGCCGCTATTGCCGCCGGAATCCCGATTGCTACACCTATCACTACGGTAAATAGACAGTGCTCAAGTGGCCTCACGGCTGTCAGCCAAATCGCGAATAGTATCAAGTCCGGCCAGATTGATATTGGTATTGGTGAGCTTCTCTATATATACTAACAATCCTTCCTCGTCAGATAGACTAACGCTATTTTCCAACTAGGTGCTGGTGTGGAATCCATGACATTTGGTTACGGCGCAGGCGCAATGCCAGACGGCTACTCTGACCTAGTCCTCGAAACCCAAGAAGCAGAAGATTGTCTTATCCCAATGGGTATAACCTCTGAAAACGTCGCTGCTGACTACAACATATCCCGGGAAGCCCAAGACACCTTCGCCGCGCTATCCTTCCAAAAAGCTGCCGCCGCCCAAAAAGCACACCTCTTTGACCCCGAGATCCTCCCTATCCGCGTCAAACAGGTGTCTCCTGACGGCGGGAAGCAGTTCCTTGTTGACGCAGATGACGGGATTCGAGACGGGGTCACCGTGCAGAGTCTAGGGAAGCTGAAGCCTGCGTTCAAGAAGGATGGATCGACACACGCGGGGAATGCTAGTCAGGTTTCGGACGGAGCTGCTGCGGTGCTTTTGGCGAGGAGGAGCGTGGCGAAGAAGCTTGGGTTGCCGATTGTGGGTAAGTTTGTTGGCGCTCAGGCTGTTGGGGTTCCGCCGAGAATTATGGGTGTTGGACCCGCGTATGCTATTCCACATGTAAGCAAAAAAAAATCTTTGCCTCCTCCCTTCTCCGACTACGAAAACCCGACCTACCCCAAAGATTCTTGCTTACAACTCATATCACCTGGGGTCCTAACCTTATTCATAAGCTTATATCACATAACTGATGTTCCTTCTTTTTCCCCATTACCAACTACTCAATTTTAATCAGGTTCTCAAGAAAACCGGTCTTGAAATGTCCGATATCGATTTCTTCGAGATCAACGAGGCGTTTGCGTCGCAAGCACTGTTTTGCTGTGAGCAACTTGGCATTCCGTGGAAGGAAGCCGGGTTAATGGGGAAGGTCAACCGATGGGGAGGTGCGATCGCTATTGGGCATCCTCTTGGCTGTAGTGAGTGATATGTTTTCTTGTTTCATTTCGTATATTATTTTCCGGCATCTTGGGATACCGGTTGTTTACCTTTTTACCTGTCTCCTGTTCGTCATATGAGGTACATTACTAACTTTTGATTGTCCATCCTCCTTTCTTCTTCCCCACCTCAATTACCTCACCACACCCCACATCATGCATCATCTCTTAAAACCACAACAATCAGCCGGTGCTCGACAAATTGCCACTGGTCTCAACATTGCCAAGCACGATAACGAGAAAGTGTTTGTGACGAGTATGTGCATTGGTAGTGGGATGGGAATGGCTGGTGTCTTCGTTAATGAGCAATGAAAAATCTACGTGAGTGTGGTGTGGTGAAATGGGTTGAGTGGATGGACTTGCATAACTCCGTATCGGATTGATTTTTAAATGACCAATGTACCTAGTTATGTATGTAGAGCATGTTATCTGTATTCCGTTGCATCTTTTTGCTTTGATAATAAGGAATGAAACGGAGTAGTCTCAGGAAATGTTTGGAAGCATCAAATCCTAAGAACGAAGCTAATCAAGAGATGTCAGAGGCGTCGTTTCTCTCGCTGCTTGATAATCGGACGAGTTGTAGTTGGCTTAGCCACCGCTAGTTTCGAACAAGCGAACCGACTCACTCAAATTTTAGTATTTTTCTTATTCCTCTTACAGGATGTTCAAACACCATTACAAGCAAGGTGATAGTGTTACTGTGGTAGGGAGGGAGAGGGAGCAAAGGGAAAGGGAGGGGAAGGGTGCCCACTGCCACCTGGCAAATTGCCTCAATGGGAGAAGATTTTAGCAGTGAAAAACTCAACGTCAACCCTGGCTCAACCTTCAACGTATTTTCCATCTGTCTACCACCAGTGTGGTACGTCTCAATCTTACACCGTTCCTCCTAGGTTCCAATTTCTAAACAATAGCGGTTGTGGGCCATATTACAGTTCAAGGATCCGCCGCATTTGCACTTGCCTAGATTCGCTGGTCGAATCTGCTGGCACTTGTATTGTTTGTTTGTAGTCGCTTCAAAACTCGTTATCTCCATTGTATGTTTGTTGTCGATTCCAGGTGCTTGTTGACTGACTAGGTATTTCCCAGTAACAACTGGTTTGCCTGCTTGAACTTTCAAGAACTACTATCTAGTATCGCTCCAAGCCTCCTCATTTTTCCCGTCGGATCCTCGTAAGTCTCTACATTCTTCTTGTATTGCTCAACTTATCTTTCGAACGCTACCTCTTTTTGACCCAAGTTCGAACCTTAAGCTCACGTCCGGTCATTCTCATCCTATCACAAATTGCTTGATATATCACCCATCAACCCCCTCTCTGTTCCAATGATTCTTTCCAAGGGCCTCTCGTTTCCACAGATCTTGACATTCAAAGCATCATGCACTCATCTCCATTTCTCCCGGTCCAGTTGTTTGCTACACTCATCTTGTTTTCGACACTTCTAGCTGGAGTCCTTCCATCTCCAGTAACCCTTCGCCCTCGCGCTGACAATCACCCCCAAGTCAGTAAAACAAATCAAACAAGTAAGGATTCTTCAATCAATTACTTGGCAATAACATACCTAGACCTCACTATTTCTATCTTCCTTTTTCCTCTCAGAAACTCCTGCCTTTGAGATGTTGGAATTTCATTTGATCCGCCAAGAGAATTCCGGTGGGGCGGTTGTCGAAGTCACCGGCCCCGCCGTCCACGTTCGTTCCTCGGAAACTTGGACGTTGGCTATAATGGACCAAACGAAGACCAAGCGCGAATCGGGGTTTCGAACAGAACCGATCGTGGGGGATACCGCCGGCGGTACATCTCCAACGTGGAAAAGTATAATCCCAGAAGGTCGCCCTGGTGTTACTGTCACTATATCACGGGCCTCTCCGGTATCGAAGATCTTGGGAACAGTCAAAGCGACACTGACAGGGAAGAGAAACATCTACAGCAGATGGAAAAGTGTCGATGCCAATCAACCGAATCTGCTGTACTTGGATTCGCTGTTATCGGTGCTGAAGAGATTAGACGGTCAGCAGGGAATCTCTGATATGCATTTGGACCTCAGCTTGGATGGGGAGTGGTTGCCTATGATGAAGGAGATGATCATAACAGTTGGCAGCGCGGCAGGTCAAAAGGTCACAAGCCAGTATTGGGCGCGGTATGAGAAAGTACTAGCAGAGCCTCGGTTTGAGTACGTGCCGCAGTCGCCGCCGACCAAGGCTTGGGAAGATGCAGAAGAAAAGAGAATCTTGGGAGATGGGTTTAAGCTTGAGAGGTGACGAGGATTTTGGAATACGACATGTGGGTTTGAACTTTGCAAATTTGAACGTTAAAGCATCACTGTAGGTTGTACGCACGCCTTTTCTGTTGCAGAATCTCCTTACATAGTTTCTTTCTCTCCGTAGTTTCTGATAATCCACTACTTGATTCACGTCCATGAAACGTCGTTCGCTCTCAGATTCAATACAATTTGTACTACGCAGTCGGAGGACGAGAGGAGAGGGGAGAGGGGAGGAGGTAAGAAACGTAGGCCTTTTTTTTTTTTTTTTTTTTTTTTCGAGGCTTATGTGGGGACTAGCATGCATATGCCGGGGGGTCCAGCATCCAACACCTAACGATCCCCACCGAAGGTTTCAGCTTCGCAATAGTCAACTCCCCCGGAATCGCAAAATCGGCAACCTCTGGAGTCTGCATCGCGCAGGCGCTCCTCCCTCCTCGACAAAGGCCACGCAACTTAGCAACCTTGGCACCACAACCCCGGCAGCACACAGCAGCAGCGCCCTCTGGACTCTGGGGTGCGCAAAGTTCAAACGATGAATCGAAGTCACCGTCCCTTCAAGTCCACCCGCCCCTTCAAGTTCTTGAACACAGACAAGCTTCCCTAGTACCTGAATGAACCCTGAAAGATCTATAACAATAAGTGATAATCCCTTCTCTCCTTCTCCCTGTCTCCCATCTCCCCATCTCTCTCCCCTGTCTCTCCCATCCCCGCTCTGGTCTCCCCATCTCCCCTGTCTCCCTGTCTCTCCGAACCCATCTCCGAGTCTACCGGGGTCCACCCCCACTCAACACATCATCCATCCTACGCACATCAACGTCGACGGCGCCGCACCGAATGGCAACGGGGTTTCTATGCCACACTGGTTCCATGACAATTGAGGAATTCCATGACAAAGATCGGTCGTTCCAGAAAGTACGCATGAATTAATTATAATGTACATATGTATGTATGTGTATGTATGGTATGTACAGAAAAGAAACGAAAATCGAAAAGGAATGAAGAGAACAACGAAGAGAAACGGAAGAGAACGAAGAAAACAACGAAGAGAAACGGAAGAGAACGAAAATCGAAAGAAATGAAGAAACCGAACAACGAAAACAACAAAGAAACGAACAACCCGAACAAAACAACCGAAGAAACCAAAGAATCGAACAAACGAACAAACCAAAGAAACCCGAACACCAAAAAAAGAGGCCAAATCAAGTACGTACGAAAAAACGCACTTGATCAGGGAAAGGAAAAGGATAAGGATAAGGAGTAGCTGTGTTCGGTTGTCTTTCGAGCTGTCTTTGGTTCTTTCGAGCTGTGTTCTGTTCGTTCGTTCGAGAGAAGCGAAGAGGAGATGAGAGAAAGAAAAGAAGAAGAGAGAAGAGAACAGAGAAAGAGAACAGAGTGAAGAGAGATGAGTGAAGAGAAAAGAACAGAGAAAAGAGAAAAGAGGACCCCCCCCCCCGGAATGTGATGAGAGATCATGAGAATCTTGAGAAAAGCGACGATTCGAGGATTGGAGGAAGTATTCCGTCCTGTTCCGTGAGAGAAATGGAGAAGGATCCCGTTCCGTTCCGTTCGAGAAGTAGAGAATCACCCCATTGCGTTTGAGAGATGGAGGAGAATATGCGAGAGATGGGATGAACGTGGGGTTTTCTGAGAAACGAAACGAGAACGATGGAAGGAAAGGGAAGAGGATAGGATAGGATAGGAGAATACGCGGCAACGCGGAAGGATCGAAGAAGGAAAAGAAGGAATCGAACGAACGAACGAAAAAAAAAAGGGACCGAAATTCAACCCGTATTTCCAAAGACCCTTTCTATAATCCATCCATCCCTCAATCAAGTCGTTCCATGAATCGACTCTTCCCATTCCCATCTGCAGCCCCACCTCTGTCCGCACCCTCAGTAGCCTCATCACCCCGTTCGGTGCCCCCACCCCTCTGAGACCTCCTCGACGACGACGCAGAGGGACGGCGGGATACGTTCCCTGCATTTCCTCCACTCGCATTCCCACCCACTCGAGCTGTCGCATCATCATCGTCGTCGGGTTGGAGTCTGCTCTTCTTGGAGTGGGTTGATTTTTTGTCGGTCTGGGATCGGGGGGTTAGTGTGTTTAGGAGGGTTGGGAGGAGGAGGAAGGGAAGGGGGAAGGAACAACTAACGTACCGGAAACCCATTCTCTCCAACCTCACCGACGCCTCCCGGCATGACCTTGTCTCCTTTTATATCGCTCCCGTGTAGATGAGAGTAAGTCGGCAATGCCTCGTCTTCATCCTCGGATGCAGACGGGTGATGTTCCCCACCTGCGTCTTCGAATTCACTATCCTCTTCGTCGGAGGCAGAAGGAGAAGGAGAAGCAGAGCGTTCGTCTTCGTCTTCTGGATACCCAGCAGCTCTCACAGCCGCCTCCACAGGGCCCGACCTCTCAATCTGTTCAGACGCCACGAGGTATCTGGCACACAACATTTTAATATCATTCCACCACTCCATCATCTCTTCTTTGCTCTTTGCTTTGAACGACCACGCGTGGTCTCCCCTTCCAGCACTCCCTTTTCGCAGACTAAGACTGCGACGGACAGAGGAAATGGAGGTCCCGCCTTTGGTTGTGCCGCTCCCGTCTTTGGAGACCTCGATGTAGAATTTATACGACCCCCCGTCTGTGGCCCCGGGTCGATCGTGTGCGTTGGGTGGTCCGAGTGTGCATTCAGGGAGAAACAAGGAAAAGACGGGTGTGATTTCGTCGTGGTCGTGTGCGGTGTCGAATTCGTGTAAAAACCCGGCAGGGGTCAAGACATACCTCGCCTCTCTCCACCGCCTCACATATCTCCTCTTTCTTGATAAAATTCCCTCGTGGACACTAATCACACACGGGTCGTCTTTGCATGGGTATCTGATATACCGCGGTTCCCTCAACGGCGTGTCTGGATCCAACAAATGATCTGTCCGCGCAGAGAGCGACACCCACTCCAGCGTAGGGTCCAGCCCAGCAAACGCACTCGCCACCTCCACCTGGTGTCTCTCCACATTCGCATTCATCCGCACCCGCCACTCCTCGTACGTCGCCCATGCACCCTGGATGGCTTGCACGATCCCTTCCTCAAACGACGCGCTATTAGCCTGCGTGATAATAATACTCTTCTGCAGCAAATTCTCCGCATTGACCTGTATCCGCAGCTGGCGCTGTACCCCAAGATTCGAGATATACGGATCCCCCTTGGGGTGCGCGCCCAGCGCCAACGGGGTATTCTTATACGTGCTAATCGACGTCCCCAACGCACTAATCAACGCCGTCGATAATTCGCGTTCACGGGACACCGTGGTGGCGAGTTTCCCTGTATCGTTCTGGATATTCTTGATATGCATCTTCACCTCTCCCCGCAATTTCTCCAAATGCCGAACAATACTCCCCTCAATCGTCCGCCCGAATCCTTCATACTCCTCCGCAACACTCCGGATCCCTTCTTCTCTTAATTTATAAAACACCTCCTGCACACCTCCCTCTCCTCCGATGAACCCCCCATTCCCACCTCCACCTCCGCTACTACTACTGCGAAAAGGCACCTGTATCACCCCACCGAGCTTCACCATCTCCCGCGCAGTATAATGCTGGATATCAGCCATCCCTTGGAAATACAGCACCAGCTGTTTAATCACGCCTTTCCACGCAGTGAACCGCCCGAGGAGGATGTCCGACGGGCGTAACGACACCGGCGCGGTTTGTTTTCGGATCAGGGATTGCGAGCGGGAGAGAGTGGAACCGGGTCCACTGTCACCACGGTTAACTCGGGAGATGGATGTGGCGCGGGACGGGGCTCGGGACGTTCGACCACGTTCTTCGTTCATCGTCGTGGTGCGCAACCGTGTTTTGGTATGACGTCACAACATCATCTTCGTACGTTGATTCGTTACGTAACGCAATACCTTCAAACGTCATAAAACTCAAAGTACTCATCATTCTCCCAATATTCATTTCCCAACCGGTTGTGTCATTATTGATATCATTGCATTAGTGGGTGATTGGGCGATGCAGGCACCAAATCCACTCTTGTTCATTCATTCATTCATTCTTTCGAGTTCATTTATCAAATGGATAATTACAATCAAATCCAATTATCCATCCATGTACAACTGAGTAGTAGTACACTCAGTGGGTTCCATAGTGGGTGTCAGGAATTAGAATCCGGGTGGAATGGGAATGGGAAAAGGATTTCTTTATTAAGGGAATCGGGGTTTTTTTGTTTTTAGGTTAGGTTAGGTAGGTGGTGGAGTACATACATACATAAATGTATAGAACAAACCAAACCAACACTACACTTTTGTTTCATGGGGTACACACTACATATCAGGCAATGTGCGCGCACATCTAGCTGCTGTAAGACCTGGGTCAGAATTGGTCTTATAGGTAGAGTTGGTAGTGGTAGTTTATGTTGTAGTGTGCTAGGAGCAAGGAGGAACTCAAAGGGAACTATGGAAACTGCGACTGAGAACTGGAATGACCTAATAGAAGTATGAGAATGTTTAGGTGTGTGTTAACGTAGGATTAAACTCAGTTGATACAAAAGCAACTACATTGTCTTGGTACCTGTTAACATAGGATTGAACTACCAGGTACCATCAGTAAGTGCGGATACTCTAATCTGTTAGTGAGCTCACCTCAGTTGATACAAAAGCAACTGAGGGAGCTCGAGTACGTCCGTCTGCGTGATCCAGAGTAGTAAGAGGTCAAAGCTGTATGTACGTACATACAGAGTTTGTCCCAACACCCCCCCTACTCCATATGATCGAGGCCAAGGTGCGAGACTAGTTTGGAATGTATAACCCCACTCAGCGGCTTGGTAAATATGTCCGCCATGTTGTCCCCTGACCGGATACATTGAACGGAGACCTCCCCGCTGGAAACTTTCTCCCAAATGTAATGGTGCTGCATTTCGATGTGCTTGACAAGTGCGTGGTGCTTTGAATTTTCAGTCAGGCAAATCAACCCAAAGTTGTCCCCTAGTAGATTCATTGCTCCATCCTGCGCGAGGTCGACTTTGGCCATGAACGATGCCAACCATACAGCCTGCTGGGTCGCACGGGAGAGACCTATGTACTCTGACTCAGTTGTGGATAGTGCCACCGTGGCTTGCCTCTTCAAGCTCCACAAGACCGGTGCACCCGCCATGAAGAAGACATAGCCGGAGGTCAAGTGGTAGGCGTCGTGGCACCCCGCATGATCGGAATCAACGTAGGCATAGGTCTTCAAACCCGCTCCCAGTTGTGGGCTTGGTGTTCCTGGTGCTCATTATGTTATGGAGTAGTCGATGGTACGGAGTGTGTATCCTGCTACCCACTCGATACACTCCCAGTGCTGTCTCCTGGGGTTGAGTTGGTACCTTGCCAGCAATCCTGCTGCAAAGGCTAGATCTGGTCATATGCATACCTGCCCCCACATAATGCATCCGATGATGGAGTGATACAGTTTGTCCCTCATGAATAGGAGCTCGTCGTCAGGTAGCGGGGAAGCGGAATCACTGAGCTTGACTCCTTGTGGCAGGGGGGTGTATTGGTGTTGCACGTTCTTGAGGTGGAAGGTAGTCAGCATGCGCTGAAAGTAGGTCTTCTGGGATAGTTTGACGGACTTCATAGATGGGTCTTGGTGGATAGTCATGCCCAATAGTACCTCTGATTTTACTTTGTGTGCCTCCCAGCATTTCCCCAAGTCTGCTACTGCCTTGTCCCTCCCTGTTCCCGTCGAGGATCCCCCACATACATCATCTCCTTATGTGCTAGTGATGGTGTACTCATGTCCTACTCGTCAGTATTGTATGCATGGGTCAGCCCTCGATGCGGTGTAGCCATTAGCAATGAAACTGGCTGCAAGGGTTTCTGTCAGTTGTGGCTGCCCTGCATCGTCCCGCAGATCGACTTCTTCAGTTTGCAGACAAGGTGTTCAGAGCCAGGCACCACAAACCCCTCAGGTTGTTTCATGTAGACGTCGTGAGTTATGGGGCTATTCAGAAAGGCTGCCATGAAGTCGACTTGGAAGATCAATAGCTAGAGGGCGGCTGCAATTGCCAGGACCAGTCAGACGGATTCCATCCATGCTACCCCTCCGTATGTTTTATCATAGTCCTGGCCTTGTATCTGCATATAGCCTTGCACAATGTAGCGTGCTTTGTGTTTGAGGAGGTTCCCTTGCGCATCAAACTTAATGGCATACGTCCATCTTCCTCCTGTTAGGTTCGCGTCGGGTGGGAGTGGTACCAGCTCCCAGCACTGCTTTTCCAGCAGTGTCTGGTATTCCTTCTCCATCAGTGTGAACTAAAGGTCGGCTCATTTCATGGCTTGTTTGAATGACTGGCCCATAGCTCCCCCAACATGGCTGCGAATGAGCTGTCCGCTATAAGTGCAAGTGTTCCGTCGACTGGCTGCTTGGTAGACCACTGTTCGCCTCTGCATCTCACTTCATCTTCCCTGCCTTCGTATTCTGCGCTCCCCAGATACCTACGCAAGGATACATGTCCCCGTCCACTGCGTTGCATTGGCTCTGGTGGGGCTGGTATCCATTGCGTGTGGTCTGCATCGTGTGGTAGCTTGTTTTCCTTGTTTGTCGCTGGTGGGATATTTCCGTCGGCTGGGTAATCCGGGCCATTGGTATTCATTCCCGGATCTGTGTCGGGCCTGGAGTTGTGGTCATCAGGTGTTGTAGGTGTTGTATCTTCCATGCTATCCTCCCCTTTGTCTTCTGCCCTCCTCTTTCTTGTCCTGTGCAGTTCTCCCTCCTCAAATGTCGAGTCGTGAGACTCCTCTATCCGTTTGGTCTCCGGTATCCAGATGCGGTAGCTGTGAGGCCCTAGCACAGAGGGCCTGCTCTGGTCTTACCCAGACTGGGCCTAAGCGAACACAGTAGCCACCTAGGCCGTATGAGGAGGTATGGGAAGTGCCGATACTGGTGAGGGGAGCCTAACCAGAGGTACAGGTAGGAGGTTGAGAGAGGTGTTCAGAGAGATGAGACAGAGAAGAGAAACAGAGGTGAAGGAAACAGAGTTGAGGGAAACAGATAAAGAGGAAATATATGACAGGTGAGACGTGTCAGGCCCTGTTAGCAAGTACTAGTAGACTGTACTAATAGGGACCAAGCCAGGTTGGAAGAGTTTCCAGGTAAGATTTGACAATAACACGCTGGGGAGCTCCGAGGGGAGTCCCCAGCCTATATACAATACATGTGACAGCCATGTGGCATATTACATAATGGTGAAAGCGGACAAGGGGAGCTCTGGGTATACAGTGGGGAGATATAGGAAGGTAGTAAGGAGGAATATGATAGGTAAGGAAGCAGAATCAGGCAAGGCATGACAGTAGTCCCGTCTACCCATGTACCTAAGTAGCTGGCCTTTCACTGCCTGTCTCCCTAGTTTGCCATTGGTTCTTCTCCGTGGTAGCATCGCCCAACATTCACAACCAAATGGCTGCAGGTGTGAGACGTCCTGACATTTCAAAGTCCAGGCTTTGACTGGTACTGTGTCTGGGAACCTGGCAGAGGGAACAAAATTGTCGATATAAATGAAGGTGGAGGCAGCCTCTCCCCAGAAGGAGTATGGTAGCTTAGCATCCTCAAGTAGCATATGTGTTCCTTCCATCACTGTCCTGAATGCCCGCTCAGCTACTCCATTTGCTGCCAAGGAGTCATGTGGTACTTTATCTATGATTATGCCATTGTCTGCACAGTACTTGTCCACTTCCCCGTTGTTCAATTCTCTGCCTCCGTCTATCCAAATCCTCTTCAGCCTCTTGCCAGTCTGAGTTTCTGCCATAACGCGGTACTCGTGTAATGCTTTCACCCCCGTTTCCTTCCTCTTGTTGATGAGGAAGTGTGGCACCCAGAACAATGACCTACCATCTGTATACGGCATCAAGTAGCTTGCTCCGCCTCTGGTCTGTGTCCTTGATGGTCCAAATAGGTCCACGTGGACCCGTTCCAGGATCTCTGTCTCGTGGGTTAGCACTTCATCAAATGGGCATTTGGTTGCCTTGCCATACAAGCAGTCTTTGCACATCCCCTGCACCTTGCACTTGGTGATATTCAGCCCATCAACTAGGCAGCGGTTTTCCATTTGCAGTATCCATCGGATCGCAACATGCCCTAGTCTCCTGTGCCAGGTTAGTATATCTGCTGGTCTGTCCTGGGAGCACGAGTAATTTACTGTAATCTTTCCAGATTCCAGTACCTCGATTTCATACATCTTATTTCGCCCATACCCTTCCATTATTGTCTGGCCTTCTGTCATGCCTTGCCCCGGGACCGCATAGCTCACAAGCTCCCCAAATCCTGTGCTCGACTAGTTCCCAACCTCCTCATTATATCCCCCACTTCCTAAATAACCTCCACGAAACCATAATCTCTCAGGAATCCCCCCAGGAACCATGGAAACCTAGTCAACCTCCCGACAACAGTCTCAAGACTCGCGTACGCCATCGGACGATCTATCAATTTAGCCTCATGGGCTCCGCACTTCACGCCATCCCCATTAGATGCTCGTTTACTACAATGTCCCCTTACCTATTCATCCCACCTATATAAGTATCCTCGGTAACATAAACGTCCCCAGCTTGGTATATTTTGAACACACACCCTTTACATAGGTCCAGTCCCTGTCCCTTTGTACCTGCTAACCATACGGAATTCTCTCTACTCTCTGTTTCTCTATCTCTGTTTCTCTCTATTCTTGTCTACTGTTTTGACGATTGTCTACACGATCCAATATACGCTTTTACTCCACGTCTAAGCAATCCGAGTGAGTCTCCGAGCTCCCTTGAACAAAACTAAAGCTCCCCAACGCCTAACGCCTTGGAGAGCTAACCTCCCCAACACCTCCTCGAGCTCCCCCATTGCTCCCTAAGCTACGGGATCTCGATCTAGGTAACGTTGAACTACGTACCGCTTCGCCGTTACAACCTCCCACACTCGAGGACGTCCACCCTCAATCCCAGTCCCCAGGAACCTACCCTCCCGGGCGTATATCTTCTCAGGAGCTTAAACAGTCCATACCCAATTCCAATACGACCTATTTGATCCTATATTGACGTTCTAGCGAGTACAACTCCTACCACGCAATACTACTAGGTTCCGTACATCCATCCTCCCTACCTACTGTCATGCCCTGGCTACAACCAGACCCGCCCCAGTACCAGCTATCACCTCCTATTGACCTCCACACCTCCCAAATACCACCACGCACCTCCCTAACTATCACCATTCCCCTGTCATACCTACCCAAACGTCCCGACGTTCACCCCAATATGCATACAACACCCTCCTAATAGCCAGCCCCTTTAAGTACTAAATCTCGATTACCTCCCTCCCTAGATTAGCTACCTCATGTTCCAGATGTTCTCTTGTTCACTTCCCGTATCTACTTAAGTAGCGCCGCAACGTCCAGAAGCCGCAGCTTGGTATATTTTGAACACACACCCTTTACATAGGTCCAGTCCCTGTCCCTTTGTATCTGCTAACCGTACGGAATTCTCTTTACTCTCAGTCTCTTTATCTCTGTTTCTCTCTACTCTTGTTACTGTCTCGACGATCGCCTACCCGATCCAATATACGCTTTCACTTCACGTCTAAGCAACCCGAGTGAGTCTTCGAGCTCCCTCGAACAATACTAAAGCTCCCCAACGCCTAACGCCTTGGAGAGCCAACCTCCCCAACACCTCCTCGAGCTCCCCCATTGCTCCCCAAGCTTCGGGATCTCAATCTAGGTAACGTTGAAGCTACTTCTCACGTCGAACTACGTATCGCTTCTCCGTTACAACCTCCCACACTCGAGGACGACCATCTCCGAGTCCAGTCCCCGGGAACTTACCACCCCGGGCGTATACATCCTTAGGAGCTCATACGCTCTATACCCATTCTCTCTACGACCTATTCAATCCTACATTGACGTTCTAGTGAGTACAACTCCTCCTACGCAACGCTATTAGGTTCCGTACCTCCACCTCCGCTACCTACGCCTTAGGGACCTCCTTGGACCTTACAGGAACCTCTTCAAGGGTCACATCTCCTAACTCTAACCACCACTAGGTCATTCCCGTCCTCGGTCGCGGTTTCCGTAGCTCCCTTTGAGCTCCAGCCTGCTCCTAGCATGCTACAACATAAACTCATCATACCAAAAACCTACCCTAAGACCTATTCTGACCCAGGTCTTACACCTATGCCTTAGGGACCTCCTCCAGGGTCACACCTCTCTGTCTTATCAACTACTAGGTCATTCCTGTCCTTGGTCGCGGTTCCCGTAGCTCCTTTCGAGCTCCAGCCTGCTCCTAGCATGCTACAACATAAACCTTCATATACCAAAACCCACCCTAAGACCTATTCTGACCCAGGTCTTACACCTTTGGAGGACCTGACAGTCATGATCCCTCTTCCCCATTCACCCTGCATACCGCAGCTGTCTAGTGTCATTAGGGAGATGAGGTTATGGCCAAACAATGGGGTATGCTTCACCCCTCGTAGCTGTGTCACTCTCTCCTCGTCACCTATCCGCGTTACAAATTGCACTGTTCCCACTCCCATGATCTGGAATCTCCCCACCTCGCCTGATACTGCGCTGCTTCCACCTTGTCTCAGCACTTCTGTATACTCAATGAAGTCGGTCTTACTGACCCAACAGTGTTCCAATGCTCCGGAGTCAAGAAAAGTTTTTATTGCGGGCCTCGGTGGTGTTAAGATCATGTACACCGTGTAACTGTGCCAGAGGCCACAAGGTGTCTAAGTGCGGAGGGTTGAATGGGACAGTAGTGAAGCTATTAACAACACCGCCGTTACACTATTAGTCCCTGGAGATCGAGAACAGAGAAGGCAAGAACTAGTAGCAGCCAAGTTGGGGCGGCGGTATCACCAACGACAGGGAGTGAACCAAAGAACTTATAAGTCCTAAGGTCAGAGTAAAGAAGACTTCAAGGCGATGAGCCTGAAGACTTATAGACCAGAGAGGACGAACTAAGTTGGAGAGGAGAATCTAAGTTAATAATTAAACTGAGGAGCTACAGTATAGTACAGGCAGTATTTATATCTACGGATTGGCGCATCGGGACGGAGTGCCAGACTAACTACTAGGAGTTATACGTGTAGTACCTACAGGGTAGAGAATAAGATAATAAGGAGAGACTAAAATGAATGGGTATGTGTAGCGAGAAAGAACAATAAAGGATAGATCTCGGACTAGCGAGCAGCGGAAATGAGGCATTGCGGCATGGGCTTGACAGGCGGTGAATACAGCGAGGTGCTGTGAGGCCCTGGCACAGAAGGCCTGCTCTGGTCTTACCCAGACTGGGCCTAAGCAAACGCGGTAGCTGCCTAGGCCGTACGAGGAGGTGTGGGAAGTGCCGATACTGGTGAGGGGAGCCTAACCAGAGGTAGTTGTGGAGCTTGGGTAGACCTAATAGAGGGTCCTAGAGGTGTAGAACGTAACACGTAACCACCGCTTCGATGTGGAGGGGAGGTGTAGCCAATACGAGTGGGAAGGCCGTGGGGAGCTTAGGGAGCAATGAAGCGGAATTGGGAACCTAATGGGAGGTTCCAAAGGATGAAAGACGAATTGTAGAGCCTCGACGTAGATGGTGAGTCGAAGGAGAGGCGTAGACAATACGAGGATTGACAGAAAGAGGCCAGAGATGGGGAACAGAGAGGAGAAATAGAGTTGAGGTGAGACAGAGATGAAGGAAACAGATAATGAGGAAATATATGACAGTTGAGACGCGTCAGGCCCTGTTAGCAAGTACTAGTAGACTGTACTAAAGGGACCAAGCCAGGTAGGAAGAGTTTCCAGGTAAGATTTGACAATAACACGCTGGGGAGCTCCGAGGGGAGTCCCCAGCCTATATACTGTACATGAGGCTGTCAGGTACATATGTCATATGGCTACTGGAGTGACAGGTAATATGTATCGTGAAGATCGTAAGGATGGTGCATAGAATATCGGAAACA
This sequence comes from Lentinula lateritia, assembly GCA_028011325.1. Lineage (NCBI taxonomy): Eukaryota > Fungi > Basidiomycota > Agaricomycetes > Agaricales > Omphalotaceae > Lentinula > Lentinula lateritia. The sequence continues at coordinate 144,564 of JANVFT010000052.1, forward strand.
TGTATAAGTGATGACCTGGAGCTCTGGAAAGGAAAGGGAAAGGTCCGGAGAAGCAAGGCATGACAGGTGCGACCACTGCATATGGTGCAGTCTTTAGGCAATACTACTGAGAAACTATGTTCATCCTCTATTCCATTCCCAGTCTCCTCGCGCTAACGAGCTTGCCTTGTTTTTGTGTGAAAGAGAAAGGAAGGAATCTAATGGGCACTCCAACCAACCAATCTAATACACAATATGCGAGTTCACTGCTATCAAATTTATTTAATAGCAAAGGGTAGCGTTGGCAAAGGTTCCGCAAAGCTTTGAGAGCTAAGTACGAAGCTTCGATCAATCAATTTGAATCGTTCTAAGGATTCGGTATATTCCTTTGATTAAGGTAGATTCAGCATGATTTGTGCTTTGATTGTGTTGATATGGGTATATCAAGAACCGGGGGTTTGAATCAAAGTAAATTAAAACCGAAACACACAGACCCCTACGGAGGGCTAGAACTATGTGCTGGCACAACCACACAGTGTGATTTGCCCTTAAGACCAACAACTGATCCTAAGTTCGAAGAATACCCAACAACTGGATATACTTCTCGCAGTCACAAGGAGCAGAACACGACATTCCTATACTCACAAGTGCCGGGCCCGAATGGCTGCTAGCGAAGAGGTTTCAGTCTGGCGGGAGTGTGTCTTTCCTTTTTACGGATTAGCACTGCAACGTCGTCCCAAAATCACTTGTATTCCAGATACATCGGATCGCTATTTATACATATAGAATATCGAGTCACGCAATACAATTAATTTAATACAATAAACGTTTGGAACCGCAAGGAAACTTCTACAATCGGTCAGATACCATTTAATTTGAATCTTCATGTCCTTATTTGGTCCATAATGGTTCCAAGATTCTAGTATACCTCCAAACATAGGTAGGTACTTCGATGTTCATTTAATTTAATTGTTTTGGAGAATGACTCGAACGGTGTTCAGCTGTCACTGCTGTTCAACACTTACTTCGATCATTTGTTATCTCGCCCGGAGGCAAATCAGCTCTCCTTGATTCTAATCCTATCAATCTGATTCATCTGGATTAAACTAATTGCTTCTCTCTTTCAATAGACACCCATTGTGCCTATACTATATCAAGGGAGTTACACATAGTATTCATTTAATTGCATTCTTCAATATTTTCTACGTCAGGACTCTTTGACATTCATTTGATATGTCTTCGGAGCCTCGCAGTACTTCAATCGTTCTTCTAGTCATTTTCCTCAATCATGCAACCTGATTGGTCTATTAGACTAAATCGCAGTCATTTAGATTAATGCATGATCTCGTTCTAGAAGGAGTATTTGCTAATTCCTGAGTTCTAGAAAGTCATTTCGAGTCAATCCTCGGCTCATGGTCACTTGAGTAAGTTCTTCCAAACTCCTGCCAGTGTAAGGTCCAATAAGAATACCCTTGGTATGTCATATGTGAATGGTCATCCTTCGGATGTAGTCCGAGTCTGGTATAATCCTGCTTGACAAACAGGTAGACTTTTATCCGAAGGTAGTATCGAGGATGGGTAAACTAACCAACTTGTGGTAGTATGGGTATAGGGTCCCTTCAACTATTAGACTGATTCAGTATTGACTTTGACTGTCAATCTGGGTCTCAATTACAGTCCTCTTGATACGAATCTATACGTGAAAATGTCACAATTCACAGCATAGAAGTCTAGCCAAAATTTAGGTGTGTCAGCGCTGATACTCTCCTTGTAAGACCTGGGTCAGAATTGGTCTTAAGATTGGGTTTGGTATGAGAAGTTTATGTTGTAGCATGCTGGGAGCAAGCTGGAGCTTGAAGGGAGCTACGGGAACTGCAACTGAGGACTGGAATGACCTAGTAGGAGTTCAAAAGTTGCGAGATGTGACCCTTGACGGGGTTCCTAGAAGGTCCAGGGAGGTCCCTAGAATGTGAAAGGAGGAAGGTGAAAGTAATGGGAACCTGTAGATGTAAGAGCGTTGCATAGTATGGGTTGTAATAGCTAGGAACGTCAATGTAGGATCATTGTAGATTGTAGTGGATGGGGAGTTTCGAACATGAGAGCTCCCGATAGGGTATAATCCCGGGAAGGAGGTCCCGGGAAGTGGGGGTAGCGGTTGACGTCCTCGAGTGGTGGAGGTAGTAACGGAGCAGCAACATGTAGTTTGACGTAGGGGGTAGCTTCGACGTTACCTAAGTCGAATCCCAGAGCTTGTGGAGCAGTTGGGGAGCTTGAGGAGGTTTAGGGGAGGTTGGCTCACCAAAACAATGGACATTGGGGGAGCTTTAGTATTGGTTGAGGGAGCTTGAAGACTCACTCGGATTGCTTAGACGTGAAGTAAAAGTGTGTATTGGATTGTATAGACGACCGTAGAGACGAAAGACAAAAGTAGAGAAACAGAGATAGCAAAACAGAGAGTAAGGAGAAATCTGTATGGTTAGCAGGTACAAAGGAACAGGGACTGGACCTATGTAAAGGGTGTGTGTTCAAAATATACCAAGCTGGGGATGTTTATGTTCTGAGGACACTTATATGGGTGGGGTGAATGAGCAAGGAGACATTATAAGAAACAGGAATCTAATGGGGATGATATAAAGTGCAGAGTACATGAGGCTAAATTGATGGGAAGTGTGCTGACAATCCTAGGCCAATGTACGAGGATATCTTGACACTACTGCTTTAGGTTGGAGGTCATGGATATTGGGGTTGGGAGGTTTGTGGGAGGTTTTTAGAGAAGCGGGAAGGGTCAAGGTATTTGTGAGGCAGTTCTGGGAGGTTTAGTGACAGGGCATGACAGCATGCTAATCTTTTGCTGCAAGTTGCCTTTCTTAATTTTTGTTAACTTCACTGTGTTCCTCTATAGCCTCCATCTCTATTTCAGCACCATTTTCTTCCTCTTCATCTTCTTTCTCCGTAAAAGATGTACCATCTAATGGAGCACCAATGTTTCCCAGCATCTGACTAGAAGCAAAGTTCAATGATGAAACACTGCTTTTGGTCCTCTGGGATATTACAGTATTCCCAGATTTGGAAAATATCCGCAAATTGAGAACAAGGTGACTAATGAATAGGTTGGGCAGTCTACAGAATAAATTAGTAAAAAAAAGATCACATTGCTAGATAAAAATTGGTCCACATAATAAAGAATGGAACAATGACTTCCAAAGAATTCTGTGAATTGTGACTTTGGAAAAATGCTTGGAATTCGAGTGAAGCAATTTCAGACATACTGTTGTGGTTTCCTGCTTCAATGTAATCTAGAGATACTTTATGAATTAATATGTGCTTCACAACTTGATAAATGAATGAATACTAACCAATGTATAGATAGTGTCAACAATTGCTAATAAAAGCACAACTCTAAGCAATTCATTATTAGTAAAAACTGAATCTTTTACCAAAATCAAACAAGATAGAATTTACAGGAAATACAAAGACCCTATAAGAATTTTGAATTTTTTTTTCTAGAGAAACATGCAATACTTGCCATCAAGAATGATCAATTTTGTGATACTGGATTGACCAAGTCTGTGCATAGCCATTGCCTGGTGTATAGTCTTTACAGCGGTCAAAACAAAGATGAAAATGTCATATCCCAATGCATGAAAAGGCAAGGCAACTTGAACTAGAAAAAAAATTGTATTCAGAATGTCATTGTAGTGCCATAATCAAAATGCACTTCTGGAAAATATAAAATCTCTCAAGAAAAATCAGAATGAATATGCTCAGCTTGTGCTTACTGATCAAATTCATTAGCCTTTGTAACTTCTATACCACATCTTGAGAAACTGTGAAATGGAGTTCCAGTTGCTGAAGCACCAAATGATAGTGGTATATCCTGTGAGTTATGGATGAATTTTGGCCTTCTTATCCTCTTGACTGTTTTAGAGACTACTCACCAGTATATCAAGAAAAAATCTTGAGAGAATAAATCCAAAAGCTATCCCAAGAATTCCCTTGTTCTTGTTGAAAATTGCATAAACTCTAAAAGCAAGTAACACTTCAGATAGGTAAGTATAAATTGCGGGCATAATGATATAGATAACAAAAAACATACCATTGGTTGTGAGCATGGCTACAGATTGGCACAGTTGGGATATTACATGGATTGTGAGGCATCTTTCATTGCATAAGCATAATGAAGCAAACAAAATTAGCACTGAAACTTACTGCTTATTAGTTCCATGTCCTGGAAAGCATTCCACTCCTTTGAATATAATATACAAGATGAATATGTATCTGTTAATTAGGAATAAAATTGATGTTCCGGTTTTGTTCTGCTTCCATATAGAGTGAATTTCTGTAGGCAATGTCTCAACATAGTCTACAGTCCACAAAGCTTTAAACAAGATTTGGTCAATCAGAGCAACAGATCTCCAAGTCAAATAAATGTTACTGAAAGCAGCAGCCAGAGCCCAATTTGTTGCAATCCTGATGATTGCCCAGTCATAGTCAGAAAACATAAGTATCATATGCTTGTTACTATGTTGAATATTTCTCACCATGCTGTATCCATTGAAACTATACTATCCATTGAAGTTGAGCTTATAGGATACAAACTGTAGAGCTCAGAGTCACTGTTCAAGTTGAATAAATGGTGGCAAGACTTGAACTATGGGCAACAAGGTATTGAAGAAGGGTATGAGATTAATTATCCTCTCCAATTTTTACAGATTTGGTTTATAAGTTATGAAGACTGGTATATAAAAGTCAACTGAGGTGAAGTTGGATGATGCTGTGATGCAGATATCAAAGGAGTTGACAAATTGGGGGACTTGCTAGAAATTTCAAACAGCATAGCCAACTGATAACTCTCAAGGCCATTGAACTACTGGAACTGAGGTGAGTCCAAAGCAAAAAAAACCCTCAGTCCTGATATACTGGTTAGAAAGTCATGTGGCTAATTGTTCTCTAACTTTCTCTGGCATTTTATCTGAAGGGTAAACTTTGAGACTAGCAATATGCATATGACATATGGAGGACAACTTTGAACTGAGGTTTGTATAATGCAATAACCTCTTGTGATTAATTACTACTTCATTGATACTATATCACAGTGAGAACATGTGATTGCAGGCCACTGCACCACTGTGCATGGCAAAAACTTGGCTGTTTCCTTGAGGGTTATCAAATATTATAGAATTAAGAAAACGGAGTGCCTTTTAGGTGCCTACACAGAGTTTTTGAGAAAAGCTGAATAAAAGCAAATTTATATAAACTATTTATGGGAGTGACTGAGGTTACAAGTTGGTAGTGGCAATCACACCAATGACAAGGAGCAAACCAAAGAACTATAAGTCCCGAGGGCAGGGTAGAGTGTACTTCATGGCAACAAGCCTGAAGACTTAGAGGACAAAGTGTAAGACCGGGGTCAGAATTGGTCTTAAGGTTGGATTTGGTATGAGGAGTTTATGTTGTAGTGTGCTAGGAGCAAGCTGGAGCTCGAAGGGAGCTATGGGAACTGCGACCAAGGACAGGAATGACCTAGTAGTGGTTTGAGTTGCGAGATGTGACACTTGAAGGGGTTCCTAGAAGGTCCAGGGAGGTCCCCGGGATGTAACGGGGGAAGGTGGAATTGACGGGAACCAGTAGATGTAAAAGTGCTGCATAGTTGTCATGCCCTGGCCGCAACCCGACCAACCCCAGCACCAGCCCACACGTTCTCACATTCCTGACTCTCTTTGCACCTCCCCAAGACATCCCTGAGGCAATACGCACCTCCCCAAGACAGTACCACCACCCCCCTGAAAACGTCCTGACAACCATCCCAACACACGTACGAAGCCCTCCTACACCAGCCCCATTAAGTACCAATCCCAATCACCTGCCTCTCTTGATTATCTGCCTCATGTTACCTAGATTCTGATGTTCCCTTGTTCACTTCCCGTACCTATTTAAGTAGCTCCGCAATGTTCCCAAGCCCCAGCTTGGTATATTTTGAACACACACCCTTTACATAGGTCCAGTCCCTGTCCCTTTGTACCTGCTAACCGTACGGAATTCTCTTTACTCTCTGTCTCTTTATCTCTGTTTCTCTCTACTCTTGTTTACTGTCTCGACGATCGCCTACGCGATCCAATATACGCTTTCACTTCACATCTAAGCAATCCGAGTGAGTCTCCGAGCTCCCTCGAACAATACTAAAGCTCCCCAATGCCTAACGCCTTGGAGAGCTAACCTCCCCCATTGCTTCCCAAGTTTCGGGATCTCGATCTAGGTAACGTCGAAGCTACTTCTCACGTTGAACTACGTATCGCTTCTCCGTTACAACCTCCCACACTCGAGGACGACCACCTCCAAGTCCAGTCCCCGGGAACCTACCCTCCCGGGCGTATACATCCTTAGGAGCTCATACGCTCTATAGCTATTCTCTCTACGACCTATTCAACCCTACGTTGACGTTCTAGCGAGTACAACTCCTCCTACGCAACGCTACTAGGTTCCGTACCTCTACCTCCGCTACCTATGCCTTAGGGACCTCCTTGGACCTTACAGGAACCCCTTCAAGGGTCACATCCCCTAACTCCAGCCACTACTAGGTCATTCCCGTCCTCGGTCGCGGTTTCCGTAGCTCCCTTCGAGCTCCAGCCTGCTCCTAGCATGCTACAACATAAACTCATCATACCAAAACCTACCCTAAGACCTATTCTGACCCAGGTCTTACAGTAGTATGGGTTGCACTAGCTAGGAATGTCAATGTAGGATTGTTGTAAATCATAGTTGATGTGGGTCTCAAACGTGAGAGCTCCCGATAAGGTATAAGCCCGGGAAGGAGGTTCCGGGAAGTGGGGGTAGCAGTGGACCTCCTCGAGTGGTGGAGGTAGTAACGGAGAAGCGACATGTAGTTCAATGTTGTCAAGCCCATGCCTCGGCGCCTCGCTCCGCCACTCGGTATCCCGAGATCTACTCTTTATTGTTCTTTCTTGCTACACATACCCATTCCTTCTAGTCTCTCCTTATTGTCTTTTGCTCTACCCTGTAGGTACTACACATATAGCTCCTAGTAGTTAGTCTGGCGCTCTGCACTGATGCGCTGATCCGTAGATATAAATACTGCCTGTATGCTACTGTAGTCCCTCAGTTTAATTATCATCTTAGATCACTCTCTCAATGTCCTCAACTTGAGTCTCCCTCTGTACTCTTGTCACTTTCTAGTTTTCAGGCTCGTCGCTTTGAAGTACTTCTTGCTCTGACCTTAGGACTTATAAGTTCTTTGGTTCGCTCCCCATTGTCAGCATTCCCGCTGCTCCGACTTGGCTGCTCCTGGTTCTCACCTTCTCTATTCTCATTCTCCGGGGACTAACAGTGTAACGGCGCTGTTGTGATTAACTTCACTACTGTCCCACTCGACCCTCCGCACTTAGACACCTTGTAGCCTCCGGCACGGTTACATGGTGTACATGATCTTAACAGACGTTACCTAGGTCGAGGTCCCAGAGCTTATGGAGCAATTGGGGAGCTCAAGGAGGTTTGGGGGAGGTTGGCTCACCAAAACGGTAGACATTGGGGAGCTTTAGTACTGGTCGAGGGAGCTCAAAGACTCACTCGAGTTGCTTAGATGTGAAGTAAAAGCATATATTGGATTGTTTAGACAATCGTAGAGACGAAAGACAAGAGTAGAGAAACAGAGAGTAGAGAGAAATCCGTATGGTTAGCAGGTACAAAGGGACAGGGACTGGACCTATGTAAAGGGTGTGTGTTCAAAATATACCAAGCTGGGGATGTTTGTGTTACAAGGGTACTTATATAGGTACAGGAAGTGAACAAGAGAACATTAGGAGTCTTGACTGTCAAGTCGGCTGTAATCTAGATTCACATGTCTGTCAGACAGGGAGGCGTGTTGATGGAGGTCTTGGGTGTGTTGACGGGATTATCAGGCATGTCGAGGGAGGTTCCGCCGAGTTGTGACAGTTGTGATAGGGGGAGGTGATGGTTCCTTGAAAAGATGTACCTTCTTGGGGAGGTACAGAGATGGTCCTGAGGCTAAGGGTGAGGGACTTGTGTGATCTACGTGTCATGCCTTGCTTCTCCGGACCTTTCCCTTTCCTTTCCAGAGCTCCGGTTCATCACTTATACATGTTTCCGATATTCTATGCACCATCCTTATGATCTTCACAATACATATCACCTGTCACTTCAGTAGCCATATGACATATGTACCTGACAGCCTCATGTACAGTATATAGGCTGGGGACTCCCCTCGGAGCTCCCCAGCGTGTTATTGTCAAATCTTACCTGGAAACTCTTCCTACCTGGCTTGGTCCCTTTAGTACAGTCTACTAGTACTTGCTAACAGGGCCTGACACATCTCAACTGTCATATATTTCCTCATTATTTGTTTCCTTCATCTCTGTCTCACCTCAACTCTATTTCTCCTCTCTGTTTCCCATATCTGGCCTCTTTCTGTCAATCCTTGTATTGTCTATGCCTCTCCTTCGACTCACCATCTACGTCGAGGCTCTACAATTCGTCCTTCATCCTTTGGAACCTCCCATTAGGTTCCCAATTCTGCTTCATTGCTCCCTAAGCTCCCCACAGCTTCCCACTCGTATCGGCTACACCTCCCCTCCACATCGAAGCGGTGGTTACGTGTTACGTTCTACACCTCTAGGACCCTCTATTAGGTCTACCCAAGCTCCACAACTACCTCTGGTTAGGCTCCCCTCACCAGTATCGGCACTATCCCATACCTCCTCGTACGGCCTAGGCAGCTACTGCATTTGCTTAGGCCCAGTCTGGGTAAGACCAGAGCAGGCCTTCTGTGCCAGGGCCTCACACTACGGTCATGGAGCTGGTATTAGACTGGCCTGGTTATGGTCAATGCATGACACAGAGAGAGACAAATAAGGGTGATCTAAGTTGATAATTGAACTGAGGAACTGCAGTACAGTACAGGAGTATTTATACCTACAAATTGGTGTATCGGGGCGGAGTGCCAGACTAGCTACTAGGGGCTGTATTTTTTTTTTTTTTTAATATCATTTTATTGCACGCGGAGGCGGACCCCATGATGCGCATAGACTATCTATATGGCCCCTGGCCTGCTCTAATTCCTCCAGGTACGAAAGCCCCACAGACGGATCTACATCCCCCTCTGGTCCAACTCATCCTAGCGTTGTTTTTGTCATCTACCTTTGCCTAGGGCTGGAGGAATTGAGCTATACACATTTGTAGTACAGGGAAGATGTTTGTAATCAGTGATGGGCTCAGTGGAGCCAACGAAGCGATCGGTGGCATAGGGAATAGAATGGGATGGGTGTAGGTTGTAGTGTTAGCTCATCTTTTGTGGTTAGTAGCACTGTCTTTGACTGCAGTTGTAATCCCTGATCTGTTCTGTGTGCATGCCAAGCGAGGGTATTTGTTCGTTGTTAGGCTCGAGTGGTTAAGGGTGAGTTGTTTGTGTCTGCTGGGGTCATGTCCCCGAAGGTTTTTTTGAATCGTTTTGTCCCCCCTACGTATTGTAGCAAGTGTGGAATGGATTTTTTGTCTGATAAGAGGTATTGAAGTGACCGGGTTTGTCTTCCCAGTTTTTGTCGTAGGCAGAATCGTTCCTTTCTGTAGGCGGGGCATTCAGTAATGTAGTGTTTTACGGTTTCAATGGTTGTCCTCCCTGCGGTGTCGCAGTGTGGGCAGTTCGGGCTGTCGGCCTTTCCGATTCTGTGGAGGTGCGAGTTTAGGGGCACATGTCCTGTTCGCAGTTGGAATAGGATGCTTGTTTGCTTCCGTCGCAGCTCCCCTGTATTTTCTGCAAACTTTGAGTTAGTTCCTCTTGGGTCACTGATAGTGAACTTCCCGTGTCGCGGTGATTTGGAGAATCGGTGCGCCCATCTTGTTTTCAGACTGTTGTGGAAGTGTTGCCATATTGCTGATGCCATGGCAGGTAGGTTTCCATTCCTCAGGTACGCAGGGAGGTTTTCCTTTGCGCTGGTGTTTCCTTCTGCTGCTTTCTTTGCCTCTCTGTCAGCTTGCTCATTACCCTCAATTCCGCAGTGTCCTGGTATCCATGCTATTGTCGATATCTTCTCTGTACTGTTTGCCTTGGCCATCTGTTTTGCCGTTCGTAGAGTCGCTTTGATTATGTTCTGGCCAGATTTTGGGAGGCAACTCTCCAGGGCTTCTATGGCCGAGCGGCCATCGAGGCAGATTAATGAACTTAGATGATTAGGTTTGTTCACGTACCTATCTATTAGTTGTAGTCCCAGCAGTATGCCTACTCCTTCTGCGTCATAGGTTGTGTGTTCCGTTATGGGTCCTAGTGTCAAGCCCATGCCTCGGGCCTCCACTTCGCCGCTCGGTGTTCCGAAGATCCACTGTTTATTGTAATCTCTCCTTATTGTTCTTTCTCGCTACACATACCCATTCATTCTAGTTCCTCCTTATTGTCTTTTACTTTACCCTGCAGGACTACACGTATAACTCCTAGTAGTTAGTTTGGCCCTCCGCACCGCTGCGCCGCTCCGTAGATATAAATACTGCTTGTACGCTACTGTAGTCCTCAGTTTAATTATCAACTTAGATCTCCCTTCTCAACTTAGCTCCTCTCTAAGTCTTCAGGCTCAACGCCTTGAAGCACTCTCTCTACAGCCTTTGGACTTATAAGGTCTTTGGCTCGCTCCTCGTCACCGGCGATACCGCCGCTCCGACTTGGCTGCTACTTAGCTCCTCCCTCTTATACTCTTGATCTCCGGGGACTAATGGCGTAACGGCGGTGTTGTTAATAACTTCACTACTGTCCCACTCGTCTTCCGCACTTAGACACTCTGTGACCTCTGGCACGGTTACACGGTGTGCATGATCTTAACAGCATAATTAAACTCAATCTGTTAACGTCGTACTGACATATCATTTTTATGCCTCCAAAAACCCGAGCTCAATCTAGAGCTAATTCCGAAGAAAATACTTTCTTCACAACAGCCCAATCTTTCGCCCCTTTCACCGAATCCATCTCAGCCATCGGTCAACCACGTCGCCGTAATCGCGGTTTCGGTCCAGCCACAGTTCCAACTACGTCGACTCTTCCTGAAGCCATGGAAGAGGAACAACAATTCGAGTACAGTACTTTGTTCACTAGTGACGGACATCCTGTCCAAGTCCTGACCCCTCGCCGTGGACAACCCCCCGTGGTCGCTCCGGCTCGGGGCCGATCTACAACTCGAATTGATTCTCCAATTCTTCAAGCCATCGCTCGCCGTACGGGGAAACAACCCCAACGCAGAGCAGCTTCTGAATCTCCTCGTGACCCACCTCCTCATTTCGATTTGGATACTGGTGATCACGATGATCAAGACCCTCCTGTCGACCCCGATGAACCGGGCGCCGACAACAATCATGACGACCTGGATGACGATTCCGGCGGTTTACCGCATGGTGAGCCTGGTGACCCCAGTGGACCTGGCAGTCCCGGCGGTCCCAGCGGACCTGGTGGACCTCGTTCCCCAATTTCTCCTGACATCCCCAACGAGCAACGTGCTATGTTGGATCTCCTCTCGGGGTTTAAGGTTTCTATGGAAACCCTCGGTACCGTTCTCGCCGCACTCGGCGGTTCCTCTGACAGCTCTGAATCCAAGAGCAAGGTCAAGGAGCCCGAGGTATTCGACGGCTCGGACCCCCGAAAACTCAAGACGTTCTTCGTCAATCTCGCTCTGGTCTTCAATGACCGTCCCAAGTACTTCACCGACCAACGGAAGGTGAATTATACTCTTTCTTATCTCAGTGGGTCAGCCAAAGAATGGTTTGTCCCTGATATCCTTGACCCGGACCTCGACTCGCTGCCAGCCTGGACGTCGTCCTTCACGGCCCTTGTAAAGGAGCTTCAGGACAATTTCGGCGTTTACGACGCCCAAGGCGAGGCCGAAGACTCTCTTGGTAACCTGAAGATGAAGGAAACCGAGAACATCCGGTTCAACACCCTGGCTGCTAGTACCAACTGGGATTCTGCCGCCCTGAAATGGGCTTATGGACGAGGCTTGGCTGAACGCATCAAGGACGAAATGGTGCGGTTGCCCGAGCCGGCGACGCTCACCGCTTATCATCTGGAAGTTCTTCGTATTGACAACCGTTACTGGAAGCGCGAAGAAACCAAGAAGCGTGAGGCTGGTAAGCCTTTTATTGCTCGGAACCCAAAGAAGGGTTCCTCGGACTTCAAGACTGGTTCTACTAACCAGCACAACAATTCACAGCCTTCGGGCTCTTCGGCGCCGTTCACGCCGAAACCCAAACCCTTCTCTGGTGGTAAGCCTAACAACAATGGTAAGCCCCAGAACTCTTCGAATTCCGGCCAATCCGGCGGTCAGCGCCCCGCGTTCAACCATCTAGGAGCAGATGGTAAGGTACTTCCCTCCGAACGGGAAAGAAGGATGAAGAACAACCTTTGTCTCTTCTGCGGTGGTAAGCATCAGATTGCTGACTGCAATAAGCGAAAGGCCCGAGAATCGAAGGGCCATGCGGCCGAGGTTGAAGAAGCCCCCGAAGCAACCATTGAGATTGTTGAAGAGGATTCGGAAAACTAATCCGCAGCTCTTGTTCCCCGGTACGAAACGGGAGCTGCGTTGATCAGGTTCGTACCTCACCTGGGGAGTTATATCTCAACGCGTCCGCTCTTTCTTCCATTGAACGCTCTCTTGTAATATCGTTAACTACTGAATTCTCATTATCCGATTCGGCCGCGCCGGCCAAACCTATTTCTGCTCTTCTTAAATTTCCTACTCTTGTTGATTCTGGTTCTACTGACTCTTTCATTGATACTCGTTATGTTTCTCAGAACGCTATTCCTACGACCAAAATCTCTCCTGTTAATCTTTGTCTCTTTGATGGTTCATTATCTTCTAAACCCATTACCGATATGGCGAATATCGCCGTTCAGTTCCCTTCTGGCGAGTGTCAAGCCCATGCCTCGGGCCTCCACTTCGCCGCTCGGTATTCCGACGATCCACCTTTATTGTAATCTCTTCCTTATTGTTCTTTCTCGCTACACATACCCTTTCATTCTAGTCCCTCCTTATTGTCTTTTACTTTACCCTGCAGGACTACACGTATAACTCCTAGTAGTTAGTCTGGCGCTCCGCCCCGCTGCGCCGCTCCGTAGATATAAATACTGCTTGTACGCTACTGTAGTTCCTCAGTTTAATTATCGACTTAGATTCCCTCCTTAACTCTGTGCTCCTCTAAGTCTTCAGGCTCACTGCCTTGAAGTACTCTCTACTCTACCTTAGGACTTAAACGTTCTTTGGTTCGCTCCTCGTCACCGGCGATACCGCCGCCCCGACTTGGCTGCTACTTAGCTCCTCTCTTCTATACTCTCGACCTCCGGGGACTAACGGCGTAACGGCGGTGTTGTTAATAACTTCACTACTGTCCCACTCATCTTCCGCATTTAGACACTCTGTGACCTCTGGCACGGTTACACGGGTTGCATGATCTTAACAGCGAGCTGCTTCTATTACCATTTTATGTTACACCTTTAGATTCATCCTGTAAAGCAGTATTAGGTTACAGTTTCTTATCCCGCTACAATCCGTTGATTGACTGGGCATCTCGAAACACTACGTTCCGTAACACTTCACATCTTGATTCTCCACAGACGTCTGTGCCTTCTGCTATCAACCCTGTTGTTGCAAAGGTCGCTGTTCCACTACCGGAACTTTCGCCGTCGGTTTCACCGACAATTCTGGAGACCCTTTCTGGGGACTCACTTCGCTCTCGCTCTCGCTCTCGCTCCTGCTCTCGGACGTCACGGGCCAAGCCCCTTTCGTCCAAATTCCCCTTTGAACCCATCTACTCTTATCCTACGGTCTCTCAATTCGCTGCTCAGCTGGAAACTCCCGAGGTCGACATTGCACTGGTAAGTGCTGCAGTCTTTAACAGGGCTTGCAAGGACGCTGGTATGGAGCCTATACTTCTTCGTGCTATTCACTCTCCGGTCGCGGCCCGCGCCGCCGACCGCTCTTCCACCGTTCCTACTGTCCCTCTACTTCCTCCTTCCATCCCAGCAGAGTATGCTGAGTTTGCAGACGTCTTTGACGAGATTGCTGCAGATTCACTTCCTGAACACAGACCTTACGACCTGAAGATTGACTTGGAAGAAGGCGCTCCGCCGCCTCTCGGCCGTATTTACCCTTTGTCTGAAAAGGAGTTAGTCGCCCTTAAAGATTTTATTGACAAACAGCTGGCTACTGGTGCCATCACCCCATCATCCTCGCCTCACGGCGCTCCGGTCCTTGTCGTCCCGAAGAAAGACGGCAAACTTCGCCTTTGCGTCGATTTCCGTGGACTCAATCGTATCACCAAAAAGGATCGTTACCCACTCCCACTCATATCAGATCTTCTCGACGCTCCGACAAGAGCTAAAATATACACCAAATTGGATCTCGCTCACGCTTATCATCTCGTCAGAATCGCTGAAGGTGATGAATGGAAAACCACCTTTCGGACCCGTTACGGCTCCTATGAATGGAAGGTTATGCCGTTCGGCCTTACGAACGCCCCTGCGGCTTTCCAGCGGTTTGTTAATGACATCTTCTCTGACATGCTCGATGTTTGTGTCATCGTCTATTTGGACAATATTCTGATCTATTCTGATACGCCAGAAGAACACCAAGAACACGTCAAGGAGGTTCTTCGGCGGCTTCGCCATCATCGGCTGTACGCCAATCCCGAGAAGTGCGAATTCAATATGGATACTGTTGAGTATTTGGGTTATATTCTTTCTCCCGACGGATTAACTATGTCCAAGGAGAAAGTTCAGACAGTTCTAGAGTGGCCAGTCCCGAGGAAGGTTAAGGACATTCGGTCCTTCTTGGGTTTTGCAAATTTCTATCGTCGTTTCATTTATAATTATAGCGATATCGTTGTGCCGATGACTCGGCTTACCCAAAAAGGCGCTCCCTGGATCTGGGACAGCAGCTGTCAAGAGGCCTTTGAAAACCTCAAAATCGCTTTTACTTCTGCGCCGATACTGGCCCATTGGGAGCCGAATCGCCCACTTATCGTGGAGACCGACGCTTCCGACTACGCCATTGCGGCTATTCTTTCCATCCAATATGCTGACGGTGAAATTCATCCTCTAGCCTTCCTTTCCAGAACGCTTCACGCGGCGGAACTCAACTACGATACACACGACAAAGAGCTACTGGCCATCTTCGAGGCCTTTAAAGCTTGGCGTCATTATCTGGAAGGTTCGGGTGATCCGGTGGACGTCGTCACCGATCACAAAAATCTTGAGTATTTTTCTACTACCAAGGTTCTCACCCGCCGACAGGTCCGATGGTCAGAATTTTTGCATCAATTTAATATGGTCATTCGCTTCCGGCCGGGGAAACTCGGCGAGAAACCCGACTCGATAACTAGACGCTGGGACGTCTACCCTAAAGAGGGGGATATCGGCTACACCCAAGTGAACCCTCATAACTTCCGTCCTATATTTACTAACGAACAACTCACTGCGTCTCTTCGAGCTACCTTCCTGGAAGGCCCGGTTTTACGAGCCTCGATTATCATGGATATTGAAGCCCTACACCAGGCTATCATTCTCGCTCTTCCCGCCGACCCGAGCTCCGTTGTTGGATTGGAACTTGCCAAAGATCCTTCCAATGAACGTTGGAGCTTAGGTAGTGACAAGCTACTACGCCTTGATGACCATATTTATGTCCCTAATCACGGCGATCTTCGCCTTCAAGTCCTTCGCTATTTCCATGATCATCCACTCTCCGGCCATTTCGGCCAGAACCGAACCCTAGAAGCTGTACGTCGTCAATACACCTGGCCCAAGGTCAGAGACTTCGTCCGTGACTATGTCACCTCGTGCACTGTTTGTGGTCGCAACAAACCTCGCCGCCATCGGCCTTACGGGTTGTTGAAGCCTCTACTGGTTCCGGTCCGACCATGGGATTCCATCTCCATGGACTTCATTGAGCAACTGCCAATGTCGAATGGTTATACAGCAATTCTCGTCGTTGTGGATCGATCTTCCAAACAAGCTATATTTATTCCAACTCACGACACCATTACTTCCGAACAACTAGCTGAGCTTTTTGTTATTCACATCTTTTCTAAACATGGTGTTCCTAATCATGTCACTTCTGATCGTGGTTCTGAATTTGTTTCGGCGTTTTTCCGGGCTCTCGGTAAAGCGCTCTCCATGGAACTTCACTATACCTCTGGATACCATCCGGAAGCCGATGGGCAGACCAAGCGTGTCAACCAGACTCTCGAGCAGTACATCAGGATCTATTGTTCCTATCAACAAGATGACTGGTCGCCTTTACTTCCGATCGCCGAATTTGCCTACAACAACGCTCCCAATGCTTCCACTGGTATTACTCCATTCTTCGCCAACAAAGGATACCACCCAAACATCACCGTTCGGCCCGAGATCGACATGAAATCTGATCTAGCCAGAGACTTCGTCGTCAATCTCGATGAACTCCATGCTTTCCTTCGAGAGGAAATCCTTTTAGCTCAGTCTCGTTACAAGGAACAAGCTGACAGGAAAAGAATCTCGCACCCGGAGTTCCCGATCGGTTCCGAAGTATTTGTTCTTGCTAAGCACATTCGTTCTACTTGTCCTACGGAAAAGTTCTCTGAAAAATATCTTGGTCCTTTCAAGGTCATCAGTCGACCTGGTACTCTGTCTTACGAGCTCAAGCTCCCGGATTATCTTTGCCGTATTCACCCGGTTTTCCACGTCTCACAGCTGGAGCCGGTTACGCCGAATCCTTTCCCGAATCGAACTCAATCTCCTCCACCTCCAATTGAAGTTGATGGTGAAGAGGAGTACAACGTTGCCGAAATCCTCGACTCTAAGCTGGACAGAAGGTATAAGCGTTGTCCTCTACGTTATTACATTCGGTGGGCCGGTTACGAAGGTACCGACGATGAGTTCTCTTGGGTTGCTGCTGATGAATTACACGCTGACGAACTTGTACCGGCATTCCACGCCCGATACCCTCACAAGCCTGGACCTTGATCACAAAAAAAAAACATCCTATCCCTTTTCCCCGTTTTCGCCATGCTCCGCCGAAGTTTACTTCATGTGTTTAGAGGGTAAACACAATGATAGCAAATTGAGTGTTTACCTCTCTTTCTCAAACTGCTTATTTTGTTTTTTTAGTTACTATTTTACTTATTCTTCAATCACACTTGAGCTACGTATAATTACTTCTTACGCCGCTTCGCGGCCCATTCGCTTTTCGATTCAAATCGCGTTAAAATTTTGTATATAAGCAAAAAGAAAATAATGTAAGGAGGACAGGAGGCCACAAGAAGACTACAAGAAATACAAGAAGGGCCGAGAGGCCGATGTCCGATGTCCGTGTACCCTACTCCTCCCTCTCTTTCCCTTTCTCCGACCGGGCCTTCTTCGGCGCCGGTTCTCCCCCTTCCTCTTCCTCCACTTCCTCGTCTCCTTCTCCATCCTCATCTTCTCCTATTCTCCTATCCTCTTCTTCCTCCTCACTATCCACGACCCTCCTTCTCTTCTTCGGCAGCCGCAATGGTCCTGGCTCTGGCATCTCCGGCAGCGAAGTCCTCCTCCTCGCGGCGTCCATCATCAACCAGTCCAACTTGCGGTTGAAGTGGCGGTTGTAGTTGTTATCCTTCAACTGCCCTTCTCGAAGCTGTCGGTTGTCCGCTAGCAGTTGAGCCATCTGGCTCTCCAATATTGCCAGACGCTTGCCGATCGGCTGACCTCCCCCCTCCCGCTTCACCGTCGAAGGCTGCCCGGAGTACGAGCACTTGACCTTCGCATCGTGGCAGGGTTTGCATATAATCGAACTCCTCTTACCAGCCTGCATCTGGCAAGGGATCTTCTTGCTCCTGCATCGTTCGCAAGGAGCCCGTTTGCCTTCATTGTCTTCATCGTCATCGCCATCGCCGCCGTCGTCAGGATCGCTGCCAACAGGCTACAAACAAGTTGTCAGAAAACTGAAAGAGAAATTAGAATGGGACGGTGCTCACCTGAGCCTTGGCTTTGCCTTTCCCCTTTCTTACCTCCACCACTGGCCGTCGTGGGGATACCGAACTCCCTCCTGGCAAAGAACCCCGCCGACTACGAGCGGCGGCCGCCTCCGCCATCACCCTCCGGCGCTCCTCCAACTCTCGCGCTGCTGCTTCCTTCTTCCTCTGCGCCTCTTCTGCAGCTTTCTTGGCCGCTTCTTCTTTGGCCTTTTTTCTTGCCGCCGCCGCCGCTTTCCTCGCCTTTATCCTACGGACCTTCTCTTCTGCCTGCCGAATGGCTTCGTCATCGTCTTCCTCCAGGGCCTCGTCGTCGTCGTCAACCGGGTCGGCGGGAGACGGGTTTAGGGGGCGCGACCTTGAAGGGCCGGCCGCAGTAGAAGAGGGGGTGGTGATTGTTTGAGTTCGGCTAGTCGACATTGTGGACTTAGGAGAGTGGGAAAAGTTACGGCCACAGCGGCAAAATCTGGCCCTTTTTATAGGGACAAAATGTTACGATCACTTCTTTTTCATCTTATCTTTTCCTTATCTTGTCTTATCTTTTATCTTTTGTCTTATCTTCTATCTCCCTTATCCTATATCTTGTCTTATCTTGTCACCTGACCTATTATTTATGCTTACTGATACAACATGCGCTTTTCATTTACTTATATTAAACAAAGCAGTCTCACAACACATATACAGCATGACGATCGAGCTTTCATTACTTACACATTGCTTTACTTATGTTCTACTCATGTTTACCACTAACCCAGGGCGTTGGGCATTAGTAGGGCGGAGGGTTGTTTACTCGTATATAAGCTGTAGTTACTTGCTGTATTTCCTTAGCTTTGATCTCGTCTATTCTACCTGGTTTAGCCCAGAACTTTGCTTGTTCCCTTTATCACCCCGCTGTTTGAAGTTTTCTTGAGTGTGACGCCTGGTGACATCCGTTACTAGAACCAGTCGCTGACAGAAGATCAAAGCTATTCTTACCACCTGTCACACGCTACGCAATCATATCCCTATCACAGTTATCCCCGCTCACATTTTTACCAACCCTTCACAGACTTCTACTCTCTCTTCGAGCAGTGTCGCCTATAGTACAAAGGTGTAACGTTGAGTCCGACACCGTACTGGCAGACGAAAGCGTCGACTGATCACTAATCTTCGGAGAGGGGTCTTCGCGTGCACATCGAGCTCCATTCCTAGACAGGGAGGGTGCATCTGTTCATCAATCGAGAGTGGAAGGCTGCTTCCCACATCATCGTACTCTTCTTTCGAAATCTCTCCCACATTACTCCCGACTTCTACGAATCCAATCATACATTTTCCCATCATCACCACCGAGTTGCATTAGTAACTCGTCTTCCTTACAACGGATTCTACCTCAAGACTAGGACGACCTAGGCTTTCGGTACAAACCGATCGTCCCCGCTCCCCCAACTCATCTGCTCCATCCACTTCATCTTCAATTGAACGAAACATCACCTCATTCAGACCTGCCTACATATCACCCCACTACAGCATGTCTAACCCTACTCCCGATCCTATCCCCATGACTCCTGTCCACATTACTCCTGTCACCACTCCTCATGTTCATGGCAAGTCATTACTCAGAGAACCCAGTATCTTTGATGGCGATAAAACCCAGTTCAAAGAGTGGCGCCGTACCCTCTTTGCTTACATTCGCGATCCAAGGAACAGAGTCACTACAGACAATGAGAGAATTGACATTGCAATCTCGTATATGCGAGGTCCCAAAGTCAGTAGCTGGGTCCAGAATTACACGGATGATAACTTCGACGATGATGAGGAGGAATGGGCTAGCACGTGGAAAGGATTCAAGGACGCATTGAATGCCTCCTTCCTAGACAAAGGACTCACAGAGAACGCACAGGAGAAGCTAGAACATCTCCGTCAGGGCCCCAGTGAAAGGGCAGAGGATTTCTTCAAGGAATTTGAAGTTATCATGCGAGACGCCGGGTATGCTAAGGACGCCCCCTACGTCATCAGGCTGATTGAAATGAACGTAAAGCCGAAGCTGATCGACCAAGTATATGGCACCAGTAATGAGCGAATCGAGAAGTTTGACGAGCTCAAACAGAAGATTATCAGCATCGATGACATGTGGTGGCGTCGTGAGGAAATGCGGCGCAACTGGTCAAACAGATACCAGCGGAATGCTGGGCAGGGACCTAGTAACCAGAAATGGCAACCACAGACACAGGCTCCAGTACCCAAGACTCCAACCCCTGCGGTACCCACCCAGGATAGGAAAGATGGGACCGGAATTACTTTCAAAGGTGCAGGCAGACCAATGGACATTGACGCTGCGCGTTGTAACAGGGAATGCTTCCATTGTGGCAAGCAAGGCCACATTGCAAAGTTCTGTCCAGAGAAAGCGCCGAAACCGCAGTTTGTCAGAGGCATGTGGAGCCGGATGACACAGGAGGATCAGGAGGCTATGGCCAAGGAATTGGGTTTTGTCCTGCCCCAGCAGTAGACGCAGGTCTGCCGGGGCCAATCTCAGAATCAGTATCGGACTTTTCGTCATCGTCATATGTAGACAGTCAATTTAGTTTTGAAATTGGTAGTACTGGTACATCCAATAAAAATAACTTATCTACAATGACGACCTGAACTGAGGAAAAACCTGTGAGATATGAACCGAACACACCTGAATGGGTGGCGCAGCGGTTACAAATGGACAAACTCCCCATGGCTATAGGAATCCTTAGAGCCTGGATGCCTGAAAGTCGTGTCAGAGAAGCATCGGAAGAAACGGTATTGGCTATACGAAATCTGAATCATGCTACCGCAACTGAAGCAGTTACCAATCTCAAAAGTCGTAAGAGATTCGTCCGAGGTACCCGAGGACGTGAGCTAAAGTTGCGAACCACTATTGAGAATATCAACAATGGTGTGCAAATTGAAACGGAAGCCCTCTTAGACAGCGGAGCCACAGGATCCTGTATCAATAAGGATTTTGTAGAACAGCACCAGCTCACTGTTAAGGAGTTACCAGTCAAAATGCCGGTCTATAATGCCGATGGCACTCTGAACAAAAATGGTTCCATAGAAGGCTATGTACAAGTCCGAATGGTGATAGGAGATCATGCCGAACGAATAGATTTGGCAGTTACCAATTTAGGCAAGACGGATATCTTCTTAGGCATAGATTGGCTACGTTACCATAATCCCAGCATTGATTGGAAGGAATCCACGTTGACGTTTGAACGTTGTCCTGACAAATGCGGATATCTGCCACACTATGAATCACCTGAGGATGATGGTACAGGGGAAAAGCTTCTCGATGATGAACGGATCTTCTGGTTCGATTGGGATGGGTATCTTTCCGACCAAAGTCATATCAAAGTACAAACTGCTACTACAGATGCCGCTGCTCCATACCTTGCTGAGTATGCTGATGTATTTAGTAAAAAGGACTTTGACCAAATGCCAGAAAGACGCCCATGGGATCATGCCATAGAACTAACGCCAGGTTCCAAGCCAGTCGATTGTAAAGTCTATCCCCTCAGCCCGCCAGAACAGAAGGCTTTAGATGAATTCCTAGAGGAAAACCTTAGATCAGGACGAATACGGCCATCACGTTCACCCATGGCTTCACCTTTCTTCTTTGTCAAAAAGAAAGATGGAACACTACGGCCCGTACAGGATTATCGAAAGCTAAATGACATGACTGTCAAGAATTGATATCCACTCCCGTTAATCCAGGAACTCATCGATAAACTGAAGAATTCCAAGGTTTTTACCAAAATGGATGTCCGATGGGGATTCAATAACATCCGTATCAAAGAAGGAGACGAATGGAAGGCAGCGTTCCGAACAAACAGAGGCTTGTTTGAGCCTACGGTCATGTTTTTCGGACTTACAAACTCACCCGCCACGTTCCAAGCATTCATGAATCATATCCTTCGAGAACTCATTGATCAAGGACACGTCATTGTCTACATGGATGATATCCTTATCTTCACGGACAACATTGAGGAACACCGAGTCATCGTCAGAAGGGTCCTTGATATCCTAAAAGCCAACAAGCTGTACTTGAAACCTGAAAAGTGTACCTTTGAGGCTAGGGAGGTCGAATATCTTGGAATCATCGTAGGCAATGGACAAATCCGGATGGACCCGAAAAAGGTTGAAGCAGTCCGAACCTGGCAGTCACCACAGAAAAAGCGCGAACTACAATCGTTCTTAGGGTTTTGCAACTTCTTCCGCCGGTTCATCCGAGACTTCAGTAAAATTGCCAAACCTCTAACACGGCTCACAGGGAATACAGCTTGGGAATGGACATCTCTTGAACAAGATGCGTTTGATCGACTGAAACATCAGATCATTGAAGATGTTACTCTCATTATCCCAAGAGAAACTGGAAAGTTCCGGGTTGAAGCTGATTCTTCTGATTACGCAAATGGTGCCGTATTGTCACAAAACGTTGACGGAAAATGGAGACCGGTAGCCTTCAGGTCCAGATCACTCAATGAGGTTGAAAGGAATTATGAGATTTACGACAAAGAGATGATGGCCATCATGGATTCTCTATCAGACTGGAGACAGTACCTGCTGGGCGCAAAAGAACCTGTTGAGGTCTTCACAGATCACCAGAACCTCCAGTACTTCCGGAAACCTCAGAAGCTGAACCAACGACAGGCCAGATGGGTAGTCGAAATCGCTGAATACCATATCGAACTCTTCCATAAGCCTGGGAAATCAATGGGAAAAGCTGATGCCCTGTCACGGATGTCAGGTCTTGAGAAAGGGGAGAACGACAACACCAACGTCACGCTACTAAAACCGGAATTTTTCATTTCTCAAATAACGGATCAGACATCTGCCCCTGAAGACGATCTGCTTAATCTCATCCGAAGAAAGAAAAACCAGCGAGACAAGTTAGTACAGGTTGCCCTCGAGTCTAAAGACAAGGAATGGCTTGAAACTGAGGACGGACTAGCGGTTTGGCAAGGACGCATCTATGTCCCTAAGGACAAAGAACTCAGAGGACGAATCATACAGGCACATCATGACGCCCAGACAGCAGGACACCCAGGTCGCTATAAGACTATTGAGTTGATTACACGCAACTACTGGTGGCCAGGAATCAGTCGAGACGTCAGGATCTACGTGGAAGGCTGTGAAAAATGTCAGGCCACAAAGACACATCGTACCAAACCTGTGGGACCGTTACATCCACATGACGTACCATCTGAGCCTTGGGAAATCATAGGAACAGATATGATTGGCGAATTACCGGAATCTGGAGGGTATAACGCCATCAGCGTGTTTGTTGATCACTTCACAAAGAGGTTACGGCTCTTTGCCACGCATACCACGATAACATCTGAAGGAATGGCACGTGTCTATCGTGACAAAGTATTCCCAGTCCATGGAATGCCCCGGAAGATTGTCCACGATTGCGGCCCTCAGTACCATGCCCGCTTCATGAAGGAACTGTACAAGTTGCTAGGAATCGAAAGCAACTATACAACTGCATACCATCCTCAGACTAATGGCCAGACGGAACGGATAAATCAAGAAATTGAACATTACATCCGTCTTTTTGTGAATCATCATCAGAGTGATTGGCACGAATGGCTTCCTATGATGGAGTTTGCATATAACGATCGAGTACACTCAGCTACGAAGGTTTCGCCCTTCTACGCAGACAATGGCAGACACCCATACAAAGGAACCACACCGAAGATGACGTCACAAAACCCAACAGCACAGGAATTTGCCGATAGTATGAAATTGATCAGGGAAGAAGTAGGATCGGCACTGAAAAAAGCCGCTGAGGACATGAAGCGCCAATATGACAAACACCGGAATGAAGCGATAGAGTATAAGGCTGGTAATAAAGTTTGGCTTGAAGGAACCAACATAACGACAGATCGCCCAATGAAGAAACTCGGGGATAAACGATTTGGACCGTTTAAAGTTCTTGAAAAGATCGGACCCAGCTCATACAAACTCGACATCCCTCGCACGTGGAAAAGAATCCATAATGTCTTCAACGAAACACACCTATCCCCGTACCATGAACCCCAATTCCCGACACAACCCCGAAACACTGAACCACCTCCAGACGTAGTAGGAGAAGAAGAAGAATACGAGGTAGAAGAAGTAATCGATTCACGCAAGTATCGGAATGGCATCCAGTACAAGGTAAAATGGAAAGGTTATGGACCACATGAAATGACGTGGGAACCTGCAGCTAATATGACGAATGCCAAGGAATCTGTTCAGGACTTCCACAAGAAGTATCCTAACAAGCCCAGGCCTCGAGTCCTTAAACGGATCGAGATTCCGATTGCTCAGTTTCCCACTGAATTATTCCGACCAGTCCCTACACCAGACATAGAACCGGTTCCAAGTAACATGCCAACTGAAGCACTTGTCAACCGACTTGCGCGTCATGGAATTCGCACCTTAAGAGGGGGGTAATGTTACGATCACTTCTTTTTCATCTTATCTTTTCCTTATCTTGTCTTATCTTTTATCTTTTATCTTATCTTCTATCTCCCTTATCCTATATCTTGTCTTATCTTGTCACCTGACCTATTATTTATGCTTACTGATACAACATGCGCTTTTCATTTACTTATATTAAACAAAGCAGTCTCACAACACATATACAGCATGACGATCGAGCTTTCATTACTTACACATTGCTTTACTTATGTTCTACTCATGTTTACCACTAACCCAGGGCGTTGGGCATTAGTAGGGCGGAGGGTTGTTTACTCGTATATAAGCTGTAGTTACTTGCTGTATTTCCTTAGCTTTGATCTCGTCTATTCTACCTGGTTTAGCCCAGAACTTTGCTTGTTCCCTTTATCACCCCGCTGTTTGAAGTTTTCTTGAGTGTGACGCCTGGTGACATCCGTTACTAGAACCAGTCGCTGACACAAAACGGCGCACGGACCAGCGAAAATTTTCCTTCGAATTGTGGTTGGTTTACGGTGAACCGAAAATTTTCATTGATGACTAACACCAATTCCCGGTACCAACGGCTTTTGAAAATTTTCCTACTGACTGATAGGCCGAATTCCCGATGCTGACGGCCTTCACAATTTTTCCTTGGTGACTAATCAACTCCCGGTATTAATGGCTTTCGAGGGCTCAAGCCTAAGAGGGGGATACTGTCAAGCCCATGCCTCGGGCCTCCACTTCGCCGCTCGGTGTTCCGAAGATCCACTGTTTATTGTAATCTCTCCTTATTGTTCTTTCTCGCTACACATACCCATTCATTCTAGTTCCTCCTTATTGTCTTTTACTTTACCCTGCAGGACTACACGTATAACTCCTAGTAGTTAGTTTGGCCCTCCGCACCGCTGCGCCGCTCCGTAGATATAAATACTGCTTGTACGCTACTGTAGTCCTCAGTTTAATTATCAACTTAGATCTCCCTTCTCAACTTAGCTCCTCTCTAAGTCTTCAGGCTCAACGCCTTGAAGCACTCTCTCTACAGCCTTTGGACTTATAAGTTCTTTGGCTCGCTCCTCGTCACTGGCGATACCGCTGCTCCAACTTGGCTGCTACTTAGCTCCTCCCTCTTATACTCTTGATCTCCGGGGACTAACGGCGTAACGGCGGTGTTGTTAATAACTTCACTACTGTCCCACTCGTCTTCCGCACTTAGACACTCTGTGACCTCTGGCACGGTTACGGTGTGCATGATCTTAACACCTAGCTGGTATCGGAGGACTGCATCAGTGAGTGGTTGACCATTCTTGTACAGTACCGCTGCCGCGCCTGTCATTCCTCCATACCCTGAGCCATCCGAAAAGATTTTGTATGTGGCCGAGTCCTCTTCCAGTGATTGCGATGCATCATCTTTCTTCACGATCCTAGTTTCAACTGGGGATGTCCACTGGGCAGTGCGTTGGGGAGGGGTTATCGTTTCGACTGTAGCTGGTGATGGGAGACCAAAGATTCTTGGGAGGAGTCTCAGCGGGGGTGCCATCTTCTCTATCCGCCGTTGCCAGAAGGCAGCTTGAGCGATTTTAACTACTGGATTCTCATCCAGGAGGGTGTATAGGGGCTGTATATATAGTACCTTCAGAGTAGAGAATAATACAATCAAAAGGGACTAGGTAGAAAGAAAATGTGTAGCAAGAAAGAACAATAAACAGTGGATCTTGGAGTACTGAGTGCCAGTGCCGGAGTAAGGTGCCAAGGCATGGTCTTGACAAAATCCCTTGGTGATTGTCTAGCCCTTCATTGCAGTGAGTTTTGCTTTAACAGAGGAGCCAGTGAGTTTCCCACCAAATTCTGCGGCTAGTTTTAGGTGAGAAGGTATTGCTGGGAGATGTGGATGCAGCAGTGCATGCACAGGAAATTTTGCTCTGGAGGGAGCATCTGCAATGTTGTCATGAGTTGATACCCATTGCAGTTCCACCCATATGTTATGCTTTTGCATTAATTCTACAATTTTGTGAAGGATCAAATTTTGCTGGGGACCATGCGAGCATCCCCAATGTGGGGCTCCTACGATGCCTTTGTTGTCAGAAAAGATTTGTACCCTAATGCCTGAGCAGATGGTGGAGATGAGAGTACAAATGGCCAGTTATATAGTGTGTTAAGATCATGTACACTGTGTAACCATGCCAAAGGCTACAAGGTGTCTAAGTGCGGACGGTCGAGTGGGACAGTAGTGAAGTTATCAACAACACCGCTGTTACACTGTTAGTCCCTGGAGATTGAGAATGTAAGACCTGGGTCAGAATTGGTCTTAAGGTAGGTTTTGGTATAAGGGATTTATGTTGTAGCGTGCTAGGAGCAAGCTGGAGCTCAAAGGGAGCTACGGGAACCATGACCGGGACAGGAATTGACCTACAAGTAGTTCGGATTGAAAGGGTTGACCTTTGAAGAGGTTCCTAGAAGGTCCGGTGACACGCCTAAATTTTGGCTAGACGTCTATGCTGTGAACTGTGACATTTTCACGTATAGATTCGTATCAAGAAGACTGTAATTGAGACCCAGATTGACAGTCAAAGTCAATACTGAATCAGTCTAATAGTTGAAGGGACCCTATACCCATACTACCACAAGTTGGTTAGTTTACCCATCCTCGATACTACCTTCGGATAAAAGTCTACCTGTTTGTCAAGCAGGATTATACCAGACTCGGACTACATCCGAAGAATGACCATTCACATATGACATACCAAGGGTATTCCTATTGGACCTTACACTGGCAGGAGTTTGGAAGAACTTACTCAAGTGACCATGAGCCAAGGATTGACTCAAAATGACTTTCTAGAACTCAAGAATTGTCAAATGCACATTCTAGAACAAGATCATGCATTAATATAGAAGACTGTGATTTAGTCTAATAGACCAATCAGGTTGCATGGTTGAGGAAAATGACTAGAAAGATGATCGAAGTACTGCGAGGCTCCGAAGACATATCAAATGAATGTTAAAGAGTCCTGACGTAGAAAATATTGAAGAATACAATTAAATGAATACTATGCATAACTCCCTTGATAGAGCATAGGTGCAATGGGTGTTTATTGAAAGAGAGAAGTAATTTGTTTAATCTAAATGAATCAGATTGATAGGATTAGAAGAAAAAAAACAAGGAGAGCTGATTTGCCTCCGGACGAGGTGACAAATGATCGAAGGACGTGTTGAGCATCAATGACAGCTGAACACCATTTGAGTCATTCTCCAAAGCAATTAAATTAAATGAATACTGAAGTACCTACCTATGTTTGGAGGTATACTAGAATCTTGGAACCAATATGAACCAAATAAGAACAAATTATCCAAATTAAATGATATCTGACCTATTGTAGAAGTTTCCTTGCGGTTCTGAATGTTCATTTTATTAAATTAATTGTACTGTGCAACTCCATATCCTGTATGTATAAATAGTGATCCAATGTGGAATACAAGTGATTTTGGGACGACGTTGCAGTCCTAATCCGTAAAAAGGAAAGACACACTCCTGCCCGACTGAAACCTCTTCGCTAGCAGCCATTCGAGCCCGATAACGAGCTTGCCTCGTTTTTGTGTGAAAGAGAAAGGAAGGAATCTAATGGGCACTCCAACCAACCAATCTAATACACAATATGCGAGTTCACTGCTATCAAATTTATTTAATAGCAAGGGGTAGCGTTGGCAAAGGTTCCGCAAAGCTTTGAGAGCTAAGTACGAAGCTTTGATCAATCAATTTGAATCGTTCTAAGGATTCGATATATTCCTTTGATTAAGGTAGATTCAGCACGATTCGTGCTTTGGTTTGTATTGATTTGGGTATATCAAGAATTGGGGTTTTTGAATCAAAGTAAATTAAAACCGAAACACACAGACCCCTACGGAGGGCTAGAACTATGTGCTGGCACAACCACACAGCGTGATTTGCCCTTAAGACCAACGACTGATCTTAAGTTCGAAGAATACCCAACGACTGGATATACTTCTCGCAGTCACAAGGAGCAGAACACGACGTTCCTATACTCACAAGTGCCGGGCCCGAATGGCTGCTAGCAAAGAGGCTTCAGTCTGGCGGGAGTGTGTCTTTCCTTTTTACGGATTAGCACTGCAACGTCGTCCCAAAATCACTTGTATTCCAGATACATCGGATCGCTATTTATACATACAAAATCTAGAGTCGCACAGTACAATTAATTTAATACAATAAACGTTCGGAACCGCAAGGAAACCTCTACACTCGGTCAGATATCATTTAATTTGAATCTACATGTCCTTATTTGGTCCATAATTGGTTCCAAGATTCAAGTATACCTCCAAACATAGGTAGGTACTTCGTTATGCATTTAATTTAATTGTTTTGGAGAATGACTCGAATGGTGTTCAACCGTCATTGCGGTTCACACTTACTTCGATCGTTTGTCACCTCGTCCGGAGGCAAATCAGCTCTCCTCGATTCTAATCCTATTAATCTGATTCATCTGGATTAAACTAATTGCTTCTCTCTTTCGATAGACACCCATTGTGCCTACACTCTATCAAGGGAGTTACGCATAGTATTCATTTAATTGCATTCTGCATTATTTTCTACGTCAGGATTCTTTGACATTCATTTGATATGTCTTCGGAGCCTCGCAGTACTTCGATCGTTCCTCTAGTCATTTTCCTCAACCATGCAACTTGATTGGTCTATTAGACTAAATCGCAGTCTTTTAGATTAATGCATGATCTCGTTCTAGAAGGGGTATTCGATAATTCCTGAGTTCTAGAAAGTCATTTCGAGTCAATCCTCGGTTCATGGTCACTTGAGTAAGTTCTTCCAAACTCCTGCCAGTGTAAGGTCCAATAAGAATACCCTTGGTATGTCATACGTGAATGGTCATCCTTCGGATGTAGTCCGAGTTTGGTATAATCCTGCTTGACAAACAGGTAGACTGCTATCCGTAGGTAGTATCGGGGATGGGTAAACTAACCAACTTGTGGTAGTATGGGTATATGGTCCCTTCAACTTATTAGACTGATTCAGTATTGACTTTGACTGTCAATCTGGGTCTCAATTACAGTCCTCTTGATACAAATCTATACGTGAAAATGTCACAATTCACCGCATAGACGTCTAGCCAAAATTTAGGCGTGTCACCGGCACTGGTGAATATAGGAACATTGTGTTCTGCTCCTTGTGACTGCAAGAAGTTATATCCAGCTGTTGGGTATTCTTTGAACTTAGGATCAGTTGTTGGTCTTAAGGGCAAATCATGCTGTGTGGTTGTGCTAGCACATAGTTCTAGCCCTCCATATGGGTCTGTGTGTTTTGGTTTTGTTTTACTTTGATTCAAACCCCCAATTCTTGATATACGCATATCAATACCACTAAAGCACAAACTGAATCTACCTTAATCAAAGGAATATACCAAATCCTTAGAACAATTCAAATTGATTGTTTGAAGCTTTCCCTAGCTCTCAAAGCTTTGCAGAACCTTTGACAATGCTACCCCTTGCTATCAAACAAATTTGATAGCAGTGAACTAGCATATTGTGTATTAGATTGGTTGGTTGGAGTGCCCATTAGGTTCCTTCCTTTCTCTTTCATACAAAAACGAGGCAAGCTCGTTACCAAGGACTAGCGGTGTAACGGCGGTATGTGAGAGCGTCTGTGTGACCGTGGAAAAGGAAGCTCAGTTTTCGAGTGCAAATTGAACTCTTGATCTCCTTCCATCACCATCACAGTTTTCAAGTATTAGGAAATACTCAATAATACCTACCATGTCTAACTCAGAATTCAATTTTGTATTTTCCCAGCTCGCCGTTATGGATATTCCGCCCCGTCTCACATGTGCTCATGCCAGAGTCACCCGGTCTGATGAGGACCTTCCCGCTCCTCACCACTCCGCCTCTCTGCGGCAAAGTATTCTGGGACCTCTGCCCGGCGATGCACCTTTTCCGGACAATCCTGGTGCAGACGGCCCTGCGACGCCTCCCCCCACTCAGGTGCAGCCGGCTGTCATGCCCTGACCACAACCAGACCAGCCCCAGCACTCGTCACACATTCTCACACTCCCTATCTATCGTTGCGCCTCCCCAAGACCTCCCCAAGACAATACCTCCACCTCCCTGAGGTACCTAACAAAACATCTTGATGATCATCCCGACACGCATACGAAACCCTCCTACTTTTAACCCCATTAAGTACTGATCTCGATCACCTGCCTCTCTCGATTATATGCCTCATGTCCTCTAGACCCCCTGATGTTCCCTTGTCCACTTCCGGTACCTATTTAAGTAGCTCCGTAACGTCCCCAAGCCCCAGCTTGGTATATTTTGAACACACACCCTTTACATAGGTCCAGTCCCTGTCCCTTTGTACCTGCTAACTGTACGGAATTGTCTTTACTCTCTGTCTCTTTATCTCTGTTTCTCTCTACTCTTGTTTACTGTCTCGACGATCGCCTATGCGATCCAATATATGCTTTCACTTCACGTCTAAGCAATCCGAGTGAGTCTCCGAGCTCCCTCGAACAATACTAAAGCTCCCCAATGCCTAACACCTTGGAGAGCTAACCTCCCCAACACCTCCTTGAGCTCCCCCATTGCTCCCTAAGCTTTGGGATCTCGATCTAGGTAACGTCGAAGCTACTTCTCACATTGAACTACGTATCGCTTCTCCATTACAACCTCCCACACTCGAGGACGACCACCTCCGAGTCCAGTCCCCGGGAACCTACCCTCCCGGGCGTATACATCCTTAGGAGCTCATACGCTCGATACCTATTCTCTCTACGGCCTATTCAACCCTATGTTGACGTTCTAGCGAGTACAACTCCTCCGACGCAACACTACTAGGTTCCGTACCTCTACCTCCGCTACCTATGCCTTAGGGACCCCCTTGGACCTTACAGGAACCCCTTCAAGGGTCACACCTCCTAACTCCAGCCACTACTAGGTCATTCCCGTCCTCGGTCGCGGTTTCTGTAGCTCCCTTTGAGCTCCAGCCTGCTCCTAGCACGCTACAACATAAACTCCTCATACCAAAACCTACCCTAAGACCTATTCTGACCCAGGTCTTACACCGGCATGGATCGTTCCTCGACCCAACGGTGAGGAGGCCTTGCGTGCCAGGGATGCTATTCGTTCCTCAAGGAACTACACTAGGCCTACTACTCCCGCTTCTGGCTCTCCACTTTCTCCAGATGTCCCTGCAGTCCGTAGCATCACTGCCTATGGCTCAGGATGATCCTCCTTCCGACGAGGAGTGGTTCAGTGTGTTGGGAGCCGAATGATGCTTCAGCACCTTCTGGCAAGGAGGGGACACTTCCTTCCGGGCGCCATTGTTCTTCTGTGGAATTTTCCACTCCAAGGGATGATGGTCTCCACCATCTCTCGCCCGGCCCCTGGGGCAATGTCCCCCGCGAGCCCATGGCTGATGCTCTGGAACTCTCTCCGTCCAGTGAGCTGTTTCCTTCTAGGGTTTCTTTCCACTCTTCCAGAATACTAACTCCCCTCTCTCGCTTTCTCCATCTAGTCCGGATGAGAGATTTTGCTGAGGTGGTTGTCCGTCCCGTGTCTGCAGTCCCTGCACATCACCGGCAACAGTTGACTTCCCATCGAGGTCCCTTCTGGGACCTGTCATTGGCCTCTGTTTCTGGGCATGGTCTCCAACCTGCCCCAGATATCCGTGCTCACAAACAGAGGGGGAGGACTAGCTATTCTCACCACTCCCGGTTCCGTGCTCGCACCCGAGAGCCTTCCCCGGGTCCCGATTTTGGTGCCCACCTCCGTCGTCCCTCCCGATCCCTCTCCCCTGTGGTGCGCTATCCTCCTGCACAGTTTGATGCTGCATCTCTCCGTGCCAGTCGGGACCAAGGACAACATCACCTTTCCTCCACGGCTTCTTCATCCTATCCTCCTAGCTATGGTGCTGCCACTGAACAGCATGTCCCAGTAAAGAACAGGCATCGTTTCCGGGACCCTAGGCAGGGTGAAATCTCTTTGACAGTTCCAGCGGCGATGCTCAACCAGGTCCACCCTCTGGTCATTTCCGCGCTGAGAACTGGGTGGCCTTCCTTCATCTCCCTGAACTACTTCTCCCGTCGCATGTCGGAGGTCGGCAAAAGCTTGATTTCCTCTGGGATGTGGATAATGCTGGACAAGTTAAGTTCAAGTCCAAATGCCTACGAGAGCTTTCCTTCAAGTCGATCTCGTGCCGTGGCTGGGACAGCATCTCAAAGAACATGCCCCACACCTTGATGGATTACTTCACTCCTCCTGGTGGATGCAGAATTCGCTCAGAGCTGGCCTATGAGATATCCCAGATGTTCAAGCAGTTCTTTGACATGCTCTCTGACCAACCAGACTTTTACGAAGCTTACAAATCCTATGTTGAATATGCGCACAAGATCTATTCATTTTGGTTCTCTCATCTGGAGATGAATCTACGCATTGACATCTTCCGTCCATCTTTCTTCAAGCGCATATGGGCCAGAAATGTCCACCGCAACAAACAGTGGTCTACAAACCTCGCTGACAACAATGGTTCCTCCTCCTCCAGCAACCAGACCTCCAAAGCTAGAAAGTTTCAGAAGGGTGGAAGCTCCACTTCTACTCAGTCCAAGTCCAACGCAAATGTTTGCCACATTTGTGGAAGCGACCAACATCATTGGTTGAAGCACAAACCAACCGGTAACAAATTCCTTACCCGGTCTGACTCTGGCTATTGGATACTCAAAGATTCCAAGAAAGGTGTATGCATCAGTTTCAATGGACTCAATGGCTGTTCCAGGGACACCAAGACCTGCAACTTCAAGCATCGCTGCGGGAGGTGCGGCTCCACTGCCCATGGTGCCCAGGGGCACAACTGATGCAGATTTCCCTATATCTACTCGCCTCCAAGCTGATGCATGGGAGACCGCGCTCCGAAGGGCAGGTCTTTATGATGAGTATTCGGATGTTCCAAAAGGCATCTGTGAGGGCTTCCGCATTGGTATCAAAGATGTTACTCTCTCCCACACATTCATCCCGCCGAATCATTTCCAATTAGATGTTGAAGCTGATATCATCCATTCCAAATTTGCAGAGGAAATTCAACTGGGCAGGCTTTGTAAGACCTGGGTCAAAATAGGTCTTAAGGTAGGTGTTGGTATGAAGAGTTTATGTTGTAGCGTGCTAGGAGCAGGCTGGAGCTTGAAGGGAGCTACGGAAACCGCGACTGAGGACGGAAATGACCTAGTAGTGGCTGGGATTGAGAGATGTGACCCTTGGAGGGGTTCCTGTAAGGTCCAGGGAGGTCCCTAAGGCGTAGGTAGAGGAGGTAGAGGTACGGAACCTAGTAATGTTGCGTGGGAGGAGTTGTACTCGCTAGAACGTCAATGTAAGGTCAAATAGGTCGTAGAGGGAATAGGTCTTGAGTGTATAAGCTCCTGAGAAGGTATATGCCCGGGAGGGGAGGTCCCGGGAACTGGGGATTAGAGGTGGACGTCCTTGAGTATTGGAGGTGGTAACGGAGAAGCGACATGTAGTTCGACGTAGGGGGTAGCTTTGACGTTACTTAGATTGAGGTCCCAGAGCTTGTGGAGCAATTGGGGAGCTCAGGGAGGTTTTGGGGAGGTTAGCTCACCAAGGCGTTAGGCGTTGGGGAGCTTTAGTATTGTTCG
This sequence comes from Lentinula lateritia, assembly GCA_028011325.1. Lineage (NCBI taxonomy): Eukaryota > Fungi > Basidiomycota > Agaricomycetes > Agaricales > Omphalotaceae > Lentinula > Lentinula lateritia. The sequence goes on from JANVFT010000052.1 coordinate 178,619, forward strand.
AGGGAGCTCGGAGACTCACTCGGATTGCTTAAACGTGTAGTAAAAGCATGTATTTGATCGTATAGATGATCGGAGAGACAGTAGATGAGAGTAAAGCGAAACTGAGATAAAGAAACAGAGAGTAACGAGAATTCCGTATGGTTAGCAGGTACAAAGGGACAGGGACTGGACCTATGTAAAGGGTGTGTGTTCAAAATATACCGAGCTGGGGCTTCGGGACATTGCGGCGCTACTTAAATAGGTACAGGAAGTGAACAAGAAAACATCTGGAGACATGAGGCGGTCAATCGAGGGAGGGAGGTAATTGAGATTATTACTTAAAGGGGTTGGCGGTTAGGAGGATCTTGTATGCGTGTCGGGGTGAATGGTCTTTGGGTAGGTATGTCAGAACACTTGGGGAGGTGCATGGTGGTACTTGGGGAGGTGTAAAAGGGGAACGGGAGGTGGGTAGGATGTGTGACCACGTCTGACGAGTACTGGTACTGGTCTGGTTGTAGCCAGGGCATGACGGGCTTTCACTCCAGAGCACCTAGAATCACTAATAGGACCTTTTTGTACTGCACAGATGGCGGTCTTAGAGCAGAAGCCTGGCAAATTCTGTATCATCATAAATCATTCCTATCCCCAGTCTGATTTCCCTTCTTCTGCCGACATTTGCGCCTCGCTTCCTGAATCCCTTGTTATTGACCCTTCAAAAATTTCAATAAATTCTCTGATTAATTCTGACGACTTTCCTTGCAATTGGGGTACCTTTGCGGACTGTTATCTTCAGGTTGCCAAAGCTCCCGGGGGTACTCAAGTAGCTGTCTTCGACGTAGATGCAGCTTTTTGCAATGTGTCTCTCCATTGTGAGACACGTCGGTTCATTGCTCTTTTTCTTGACAACCTCATCTTCCTGGACCTCTGCCTGAATTTTGGCAAAAGGTCTGCACCTGGGATTTGGGGTCGTATTGCCAATGTCATGGTCAAGATCCTACTCGAACGGGGGATTGAGGCCTTGCTGAAATGGGTTGATGATTTCATATTCTTCTGTTTTCCGAATTCCAGAAGCTCCAATGGCTCTTTTACATATTCCTACGATGAATCCCTCATTTAGTCTGTGGCAGCTGAACTAGGCTGGCCATGGGCTCCTAAGAAGTTTGTTCCCATTGCTTCCTCTTTTCTATACATCGGCTTCTTGTGGGATCTCAATGACAAGACCATACAATTACCTCTCAGCAAGAAAATCAAATACGCAAACAGGGTCCTTCCATGCACTGAAACTGATGCCTTCATGACACTCGAAAAAGTGGAGGAACTCATTGGTATGCTCAATCATGTCTGTCTCGTACTTCCCACTGGACGCACATGTCTCATTTCACTCTACAAATTTCGCGCTGGCTTCAAACACACTCATTCTACCAGAACTACACATCATATTGGGCTTTTGCTGAAAGAAGACTTAATCTGGTGGCTAAACACCCTTCAGTCAGAATTTGTAGGCATGTCTATCTTTACCCTTCCAGACTATATTCCAATATCTCTCTTTGTCGATGCTTCTACCTCTTGGGGAATCGGCCTCATTCTCAATGGCAGATGGCTGGCCTGGCAATACAAACCCAGTTGGAAATCACCGGAACGTAATATCGGCTGGGTGGAGATGGTAGCCGTTGAGCTAGCAGTGAGGACTCTGATCTCGACTGGAATCCGGGATGCCCGCATAGTTATACGCTTGGACAACGAAGGAGTGGTTGGCGCTTTAAGGAAGGGGTCCTCTCAGGGGTCAGAGCAGAATTTTATTCTCCCTAAGATCATCAAACTGATGCAGGCTCACCACATCTGGGTTGAATGCAATTGGGTATTGTCATGCCTCAACCATTATCCACAGCCCTCTTAATGGTGATGACCAGGACAGCCCCAGTATCAGCCATACACCCTCACCCCTCCGCACCGATCCACGCCTGTACCTACCCAAGACAGCTCCTAAACCTCCCCCGACACGCGTTGAAGCCCTCCTACACCTACCCCATTAAGATACTAATCTCGATTACACGCCTCATGGCCCCTGATGTTCCCTTGTTCACTTCCTGTACCTATTTAAGTAGCTCTGATACGTCCCCAAGCGCCAGCTTGGTATATTTTGATCACACACCCTTTACATAGGTCCAGTCCCTGTCCCTTTGTACCTGCTAACCATACGGAATTCTCTCTACTCTCTGTTTCTCTATCTCTGTTTCTCTCTACTCTTGTCCACGGTTTCAACGATCGTCTACACGATCTAATATACGCTTTTACTTCACGTCTAAGCAACCCGAGTGAGTCTTTGAGCTCCCTCGAACAATACTAAAGCTCCCCAACGCCTAACGCTTTGGAGAGCCAACCTCCCCAATACCTCCTTGAGCTCCCCCATTGCTCCCCAAGCTTCGGGATCTCAATCTAGGTAACGTCGAAGCTACTTCTTACGTCGAACGACGTATCGCTTCTCCGTTACGACCTCCCACACTCGAGGACGACCATCTTCGAGTTCAGTCCCCGGGAACCTACCCCCCGGGCGTATACATCCTTAGGAGCTCACATGCTCTATACCTATTCTCTCTACGGCCTATTCAATATTACGTTGACGTTCTAGCGAGTACAACTCCTCCTACGCAACGCTACTAGGTTCCGTACCTCCACCTCCGCTACCTACGCCTTAGGGACCTCCTTGGACCTTACAGGAACCTCTTCAAGGGTCACACCTCTCAACTCTAACCAGCACTAGGTCATTCCCGTCCTCGGTCGCGGTTTCCGTAGCTCCCTTCGAGCTCCAGCCTGCTCCTAGCATGCTACAACATAAACTCATCATACCAAAAACCTACCCTAAGACCTATTCTGACCCAGGTCTTACAGGTATCTACTCATGACAACCCGGCCGATGGCCCCTCAAGAGGTGTATTTCTGTCCCGTCGTGAACTTCATCCTCATCCTCCATCCATACCTAGGCACTTGTCTCCATGCTTGAACAACTCTGTTACTCCCTCAGACACACGCATTAAGTAATCACAGTATTACTCTGTATTTATATCCTAAATCCGATTGTTGGCCAAACATCTATGTGACTTCTTTACCTAATTGCGACTGCAATCCTATATATAACAGGCTGACCCAATAAGTACAAACATTTCCTTTATTTCTAACCATCATTGCTTAACCTTCTTTGCCCTTACAATGCCTCCATATTGTTTCTCCCTCCAACAGTTACATGACCACACTTGCAACCGCCCCGGTCCTACAGCTACAACTACACATGGCGATTTATCTGATGCAGCAAAACATGCCATCCAGTCTTCTGTCACCAAAGGAACGATTCTCTGACAATACAATTATCAAGCTCATTATGTCGATTGGTGTGAAACTAGTCAACTCAGCACAAAACACATAATTGACCCATCAGAGATGACACTTTGTAACTACGCAGCGTCTTTCATGGGGAAGGAAGCTGGAGGAACCGTTAGGTCAAAAATCGCGGCGGTGAAGAACCTGGTGTCAGCCAAAGGACACGGTTGGCATGGCAGTTCACGTCTACATGAGGTTCTCAATGGTGTCGAAAGGGCCACTCCTCTTTCTTCTTTCTGTCCTGAGCGAGAACCTGTCAAAGTCGAGTGGTTAAACATGTTACATGACAAATTGAATGCATCAGGTCGCACCCCTCTCAACAGTTGCGTTATAGCCTGCGCCGATGCAGTCTTCTACGGTCAGCTGAGACTTGGCGAGGTGCTACCACAATCCTCTCTGGTGTCCAACTACATGGCTTCAAAGTTTCCTCTTGTTAGTGATTTGAGCATCCCGGACAGATTTGGACAGGGTCATTTGGGCAAACTACGTCTTCCATGCACAAAAACACATCAATCAAGGGGAGAATCAGTCATACTTATCAACCACAATGTAAAGTCCAATGCAGTCCAAGTGCTAACCCATCATCTTGAGGAGAATCGGCTACTGCCCTCGGACCCACTCTTTTCCTATCGACTCACCAATGGATCTCTTCAAGTGCTTACAAAGAAAGAATTTTCGAAGTTCTGTAACAGGATCTGGTCCAGAACAGGAATCAAACGTATCACCGGTCATTCTTTCAGAATTGGAGGCACGACCCACTACCTCACCAGAGGCATCCCACCCGATGTGGTGAAGGCAATGGGCAGATGGAAGTCAGATGTGTTTCTCAAATACTGGCGAAATCTGGATACTCTGGCCTCCATTCACATACACCGATTACATTCCAAGAACAATCTACATAAGCATCTTCAAAGACGTCGCACTCCTTACTAGGTATATGACACAGTTTCGATGTTGTTCAAGCATTCTCACCAGATTCAGTTTCCACAGGCTTGGCTTTGCTCTTTGGGTTGGCCCTCTCCTTTCACCTCGTTTGACACGCCAGTGGCTTCACCTGGTCGAGTTGGGTTCAGTCTTCACTTTCGGTTTTACTTGTGACCCCGGAGCGAAAGTTTATCCAGCCTCTCATCTAGGTCACTGAATAAACTTTCCATGCCCAAGCCCATCACATAGCTATTAGTACCATTCGTATATACTCGTGTCTCATTGTACACACTTCTCGATTTGTGAAATATGCATTTCTTGATTCAGTTAGCAACATGCGATTGAAGGCCACTGCACTATCGTGCATGGCAAAACTCGGCTGGTTTTTTTTGTTGTATTGAATAAAAATAGGTAACTTACTTGATAATTGATGTCTGCCATAACTAATTGTCAGTCCTGGAATAAATCACTGCAGAAGCTGAACCTGACTGGCACGAGCAAAGAAAAGAAGTACAGAGGTGGGGAGCAGTATAGGAAGCACGGGAAATATTAATGCCGGCCATAACACAATATATACTCGAAAGGTGAAGAGACCGCCAAACGAAGACAACCCCAAACCGGTAGCAAAATACGGGCGAAAGGCGGACGCAACAGAGACACAGATATAGAAGAAAAGGTGCTATAGAATATACCCTCGTTTGCTTGCAAACAAAGTACGAATCGAAAAAAAAATGGACAACAGCTATGACAGCAAAAATGCAGGTGAGTAAAAGCACATAACAAGACACGGACAAAGACAACTTACTTTGATAAAAAGCTGAAGCGTTGATTGAAATGAGAACGATATGTCTAGGCAACGAAATACGGCCACACATCAGTAACTTTGTCAAGGTAAGTAGAATGAAGACTTACCTGGATATGGATAGTGAGCCTCCTCAACACTCATAGATGAAAGGATGGGAAGATGGCATAGAGATTTGCAAGTTCGAGGAGCCTAGTTGCTGGCGGATGACCCAGAGTGATACAAACGGAATTTTCGAAGTGATATTGCACATGCAAGGTGTAATCGAGGACAAAAAGCTTCCACCTATTCGTGGTGAACTGTAAGTGCTAGTCAAGTGGAAGGACAATTCACTAACCATGAAATGGGCAGCAGGAAGAAGAGGATGCAACACCTACGCCAATCCATCACGGTGAGTGGATTGGGAAGTAAAGACTTTGCAGGAGATGTAGACGCCGTGTATGACATGTACATGCTCTTTTCGCGACACGTACCCGGCCTGAAGATCATGGCAACAAAGGGGACAGTAGAACAGCCGATGCTTGAAATGTCGAATAGGATATTTACGCCGAAGATAGAAGCTCCGAATATGAACCCAACCACAGTGAACCCGGAGATGGATGAGAATGGCCTAATTGCAAGGACGAACACGACAGATGCGATGTTTATATATGGGGAAGAGAATGTTGTACTATATGGAGAAGAGAGGATGGACAGTAGTGGGCGCAAAAAGTGAGTAATATTAACATGACAGTGAATATAAACTCACCAAGATGTAAGGACTGTCCGTATTCTGCCTCAAAGACTGCATGTGGGTGACATCGTCGATGTGGCATTCAGTATGGTTGCATTCGGAAGAGGGAACAAGTTGAAAGCAAGACTATTGCTCCGCAATATCACACTGTTGGATGCGACACACACACAAGTGAGTACATACGTAAGGAGTAAGAACGAAAGGAGCTGACCTTGTGTAGAAATGGCTCAAGGAAAAGGTCAAAAACCAATCCATGAACGTGAAAGTGCCACCAACGCTCAAGCGACGTTTGGAGTTCGAAGATGACGAAGAAGAGGCCAATATACGAATGAAACAAATGGATATAGAAGGTGGGGACAACGGAAGAGAAGGAACGTGTGACTAGTAATGTGAGGACAGTTGTGTAAGGAGGGAAGGAAATGAAATGTAACGGAAAAAAAGAAAGAGAAGGGACGTAGGATGAACGGTCACATAGTCACTCAGATGATTAATAAGGTCCCGTGCAAGTCACATTAATTGAATGTATTTCAACTCAGTGTTACATTTGGATAAATAAGGTGAAACTCTTACCATATAAGGAAACCAAAATTGTATGGAGTGGCGTATATAAGGACGATACTTCCGTAAACTACAGCCTTGTAATCTTGAAATGTTAATAACTTCACCACTGTCCCATTTGACCCTCCACCCTTAGACACCTTGTGGCCTCTGGCACGGCTTCACAGTGTACATGATCTTAACACCCTCTCTGTATCCCACTCCTCCTCTTTTTGTTCTTCCTCCTTCTCATACCATAGCATATGGAGGTATGTGAATGCATCTGCACTCGACCCTCCCAGGATGCTCCTAACATCCTGTCTTCAACCCGATGGCATTGACAAGATAACAATCTTGCGGAACTGTGCATCTGTCACCATTCCTCCAAGATCATGCACTTTCTTCAACAGATTGCGCATCTTCTTTTTGTGGTCCTCCATTGTATTCTCTGGGTTGTATTTCTCTTGGTGGAGATTTGTATTGGCTAGGTGTATATGCTGTTCATCTCTCTTTTTTAATCGCTCAATGAGTTCCTGTCATATCTCCAATGCTCTTTTAGTCTCATCTATTCCCAGACCAACAGGATTGATGATATTCAATACAATGGCTCCAGCGGCTAGCCTATCGCGAGCCTCCCATTCTTCCGGGTATGGAGTTGGGCTGAATAGTGGAGTTGTAAGCTGTGTAGGTAGATATATTGGCCCAGGGTATTTGTTTGGGTGAGTGATTGTTCCGTTGAGATATCCAGTTAGGCCCTTCGATTGGAATGCAAATGTGACTTCCTGTTTAAATGGTCTCCAATTGTCTTCACTGATGAGCTGTTTCTTTTCCGGGAGTCTCGGTATATTCAGGCTGTTTCTGAACAACATTTTTATACTTTTGTATCTCCAATTTGAATACCTTTCTTTTGATAAGCTTTCCTTTGTCCAGTTTGGAGTACAAGTCTCATAATCTGTTAGGATATGTTAAACTCAGTTGTTATTGTAGCAACTCCTGTATCTACCTGTTAGGATATGTTAAACTATTATGAGTTAGTATCGGTATTGTGCATATATGTATCTAGCAGGCTCACCTCAGTTGTTATTGTACATAGCAACTGAGGTGAATCTGCACCGCCAACTGTGTGACCTATCTAAAACTGTACAGTATCAGGTAATAACGCCGTCTCTCATTTATGTGATCCCCGAGAGGCGGTCAGTACGTACGGAGTACTCTCCCAACAGTCCTCAGCCAAGGTTACTCTGACCCCGAGAAAACCTTGCAGGGGACATTCCACATTAGGAAAATGAATGTCAGACTGATCAGCTGGTTTGGTGGTATAGTTATGTATTGATGGTGTTGTATCCGTAGTCCAGCGTAGTTATCACGCAAATTATACATAATACGCAAAAGATATCTCAATAAGCGCCCGTCTTCTCCCCACAACCACCACCAATACCAATGCACCGCCTAAACGGCGTCGGCCTTGCGGCCCTCGACCGGCATACCACCACCACCAACTCCTACACCACCCTCTCTACCACCCTCTCCCACGCCCAAATCACCCACCTCCATGCCCAACTCACCCTCTTCCGCACCGCCCTCAACGCCTTTGCCGCAAAACACCGGACCGCAATACTCAACTCGCCGTCGTTCAGACATAAGTTCACACAGATGTGTTCGAGTATTGGGGTTGATCCCCTTGCTGGACCGCGTAGAGGCGGGTGGTGGGCGGAGGTAATACCGTGGGTGGGGGATTGGGATTATGAATTGGGGGTACAGATCGTGGATGTGTGTGTTTCCACCAGGGAACGCAACGGTGGTATGATCGAGGTTGCTGATTTGTGTAGACTCCTAAACAAGCTACGCGGTTCTCCTTCCCCTTCTTCCTCCTCTTCAAATTCCTCTCCCCCTTCCTCGAATTCCTCCCCAATAACAGAACCCGACATCCTCCGCTCCGTCAAAACCCTGCACCCCCTCAGCGCCGGATACACCGTCCTCACCCTCTCCGACGGGCGGAAATACGTACGGAGCGTCCCGAAGGAGTTGGATCAGGACCAGGCACTGATTTTGGCGTTTGCGAGAGGGTCTGGGAGGTTTGGGAGGGTTAGTGTCGGCGATCTGGTTGGTAGTAGTTCTGCTACCTCTAGCACTTCTACTTCCGATGACTCCGTCTCTACCACCCTCCCTTCGACCTCCCTCGTCTGGACACGTGCACGCGCTACAGCTGCGCTGGAGAACATGCTACTCCGGGACGGCCTGTGTTGGGTCGACGAGCAGGATAGGGAGGCGGAGAGGGTGTATTGGGTTACAAGTGCGATGAGGTGGGATTGATAGGTTAGGAGTGGGATGAGGTGGGACTGATGAAGTAAGATGGATGGATGGCATGGAATGGAATGGGGAATCAGTCAATTACAAGTCTTGAATGATGTACGTTGTACCATCTGATCTTTCCATTAAGGTATGCACTGACTAGTAGCACAGAATGTAGTGACTACAATGTGAAGCATTCAGGCCCAAGCAAGGTGCTGTTCATGACAGTGGAGCCGATGTAGTTGCAGTAGTTTTGATGTTTCGAAGCCGGGACAAGACATCTACATTCTCTGTGGTCACACCTTTCATATTGTCCCCGAGTCCTCCATCCTGTGATATAGCCTCATGGTGGAATAGCGGAAAGTTGTTATAGGCAATGGGGGTATCGGCAATCACTCATTAGCAGGTGTTTCTTTCTATATAAATAAGCCTTCCCCTCAGGTATCCTTCATACCATGGCTCTGCCTCCTAAGATCCAACTCCGATTCAGCGAAAAACTAGGCTTGAACCTTGTCTTACTTCAAATCCGTGAGTCACCTAGCATGCTGATCTTGAAGCAAGAATGCTTATCATGGTCCATTAGCTTTTCTCTTGCTTTACACGCTCCTTGTTAGTCGTTGGTCCAAAAGCAACAAAGGAAAACCCACAAATCGGCTTTTGTTTGACAGGACTGCACGATTTGTCCTAGAAAACCTCTCTGTCCGTCAACTCCCAGCTGCTTCTCCCATATCGGAGGAAACATACCTCAAGTGGATGAGTGAGCAGAAGTTGAAGCCAGTCATTGACAAGCTCATATTAGATGCGAGTCTCATGTGGGTTGGGAAAGAGGGAATGAATTATGCGATGATTTACTGTCATGGTCAGCACATACTCAAAGCTTATTTTTCTGCATTGACCAAGCAAATTCACCAATCTCCAAACCATAGGAGGCGGCTATATAGGCCCTCTCTCTGATTTTCAAATTGAGTTCTGGCACCGTCTTCAAGTCTCCTTGCAAGGTCAAGAAGCAGGAGTGCAGCTAGGTGTTGCTGTGCTAGACTATTGTAAGTGATAACGACCCTTGCACACCCCCACCAATGATGGTCTATTGATGGAACATCAGCTTTATACCCTGCCGGCTTTCCGACCCAGCTACACCAGTTAATTTCTGCAATCACCCAAATCATATCATCTGGTCTTCCACCATCCCATATCTTTCTTGCCGGAGATTCTGCCGGAGCCAATATCATCCTCCAACTCATCGGTCATCTCCTTCATCCATCTTCCCAAATCACTGAACATGTGGAATTTCCACAAGGTGGTCACGGTGGATTTGGATTTGCTGGAATCTGTCTAATTTCTCCATGGGTTCTCTCGAACACCGAATCCGAATCCGAACGCATCAATGATGTGTTCGATCTTTTACCCACCAAATGTTTGACTAATTGGAAGAATGTCTACATGGCATCTGTACTGGATCCCTCAGATCAGTTTCTTGTGCAACCAAATGATGCAGTGGATGGGTGGTTCAAAAATATCCAAGGGATCTGCAGCTCTGTGATGATTACTGCTGGTGGAAGAGAGGTCCTTCATGATTCTGTGGTGAAATTATATGAAAACATGGTGCTCCATCATCCTCAGGCAACACTGTATGTTCAAGACACTGGTCTTCATTGTGATGCCATGTTTGATATTGCTGCAAAGTCCAAAAATCCTCATCCTATGGAGCAGAGAGTGTTCCAGTGGTTTTATGCAAACATTTTGGATAAGAAACTTGGTGGTGATTGACAATGAAAGACAACTACATAGTTAGAGATGTTTACTTAATAGCCTCTAGTAGTAGTTGCTACCATATGCTTAGTGCAAGAACTTTTTGCTATCTATGTATATGCACAACTGTCTAGGGTGCTTGACAAAAATATAGTCACTTAGGTGCTTTCGAGTCAGATTAACATTGCGTTACGCGGAGAAAGTTCTTTAGAGTTTAGTCCTGGACCTCAACGAAACACAAACTTGATTCGTCCTTCAGCTCTCCATTTTTTCTTCACGTACATACATGCATTGCATGTTCTATACATATACCCAACCATCCCAATGACTCACAACTATAGAGAAAATGCAAGAGATTTCCAGATGATTCAATAAGTTTCCTGCGAAAATAGAACTGTCAGAGCAACAGTCTAGCGGAATGAAGCGACTTGCCATATCGTCAAGGTGCCGTCACATCACAAGCCCAAGCCTCTCCTTCTCCTCCTTCTCCCTCTCCAACCTCACTACCCGATTTTCAGCTTCGATGAGCGCGCTGTCCCACGCAAGGAAGAGGTCCGATAGGGTGTCGATCTGCGGAGGTTGTACATAGTCAGTCAATGACTGGTAGAAGAAACAGATGCAGGGGAACGGATCAAAGAAGGAAAGAGGCAAACAAACGACTCGGAGGTAATGTTGAAAGTAAAGCTGTCCAGTACTGCTCTCTCTTGCGACTCGGAATCGTTTCGACAGCCATAAGCATTATGAAAGAAGGGTGACATACGAGCGGAATATGAACTCGACGAATAACACTGAAATTAGACTCACATATCCTGCGTGGCTTTGCATAACTCCCGCTACCCTTCTTTCCAACGCCTCCGCCCGGTCTCTGAGATGTTGATGCAGCTCAACAAGCGCCGCAAGACGTGGTTGGAGTGGGATATACGCTAATACAAAGGAGGAGGTTAGCGATTTATAGCAAGGAAGGACAACGAAAAGGAATTTTGTTTTCAAAAGCACTCACATTCCAGCGTTTGTTTTTCCTTTCCCTCTCCTCCACCGCCACCGTCCAACACCCCTCTCTTCAACATGGTCTCGATCTCCTGCATACTAGCATCTGCACCTCGAATCTCCGGTTCCATTTCGTGTATGTAAGTTATGATATCGGGGGAAGAGGAGGTAGATGCAGGGTTGGACATACTGGGAATGTGTAAAGGTTACGGAGATGTGAGTGGAAGAAAGAACGTACGTTGACTCATCAAGTAATCCTAATGCGAATGCAGGCGTTAAATACGGTGCGTATTGGTCGTCTAGAATGAGTATGAGTGGTGCCGGAAAGAGAGTATGAAAGAAGAAAATGGTTCAAACTCGGGATGGTGCGATAGTAGTGGAGGGGAAGAGCTATGTAATAGATGAAAATAAAATTCAAAACTCACAACGACTCATAAACCTCCTCAACGTCTCATTTCCTTCAACATACTTGTTCAACGTGCGTTTGATGTTTTCTGTTGATTTGACCAGGGTGGTTGTTGTTGTTGTTGTTGTTGTAGACAGTACTCCCGTCTTCGGGTCTTGATCCAATCCATCTAACCCGACAACCAACCCCTCCAACAACCTCACCCTCAACTCGAGCGCCATGAGCGGATCTATAGCCGGCGGGGGACGCTGTGCGAGGGATTCAATGTATGAGAATGGCGGGAGAGGAGTTGTTGTTATGTCAATCGTTTGCTTCGGCTTTTCTTCGTCTATCCCGACTCCTTCGTTGACCCCTTCTTCATTTACCCCTCCTTCATCTATCTCTCCCTGGACCGTATCCATCACCGTCCCAAACGTCGGCTGCGTCCCAGATGACGACGACGACGGTGTGTGTGGAGTCACCGGAGTCACCGGGGTTACTGGGGTATGCGGCACTGAAGACGAAGACGAAGAACTTAGAACACGTTGTCGTCGCGAGTCTCCTAGGAACACACTCCCGATGTGTGCCATGCACTAGATAATCCGAGCGTACGGAAATTGAGCGTACTGAACGTACTGAACGCTGAATACACTAAACGCACCACACGTTAGGCTTATCGGAATCCAGCAAGGAAAAAGTTGTAGAAATCTGTGTTTGTTGATTTCGACGTTTTATTATAGTTGGATCTATGTTCTCCGGATGGAGAATGTATTGATGTTATCCAGAATATTTAAGAGTTGGGTGGGCTCTTGTTAAGGAGAGAAGTGGGTGGTTATGCCAAGACGCGTTACCGATGAAGACATGACATGCACCGGGAAAATCGGCAATCTCTTCCGAGAATTTCCCTTCATGTTTCCCGGCCGGGAAAAGTCGGTCCGTCTCGTCAGTGTCCACCATGTCCAAACACGGTCCAAACGTCCACTTGAACATGAGGATAGCTATACCAATGTTGCAGTCATCGCACTCCAGAATGTTACTTCTGCGCTATCAGTTTCAAGAGGTTAACGGTATGAGCAAGTTCATAACTAAGGGGTCGCAGCGCTACCAAATGTCAACCTTGCGTGCATATGTGGTAAATATATCTGATTGACGATTGCGAAGCTCACTTTTCTTAGCCCAGCGAAACATTGAAACTTAAATTCGACCACTTTGCCCTCTTCGACGCTGTCGATCCCATCTATCGAGAATTCGATGATCCGCCAAATATCGATCGACTCTCCAAAAATTTGCAACCCTATCCACTGAGCTCAAACTTTTTCACTACATTTCCCTCATTCAAAGACCCAAAGCATCAAGGTATCGATATTGTTTATGTCAATAAATCGGGTGGCAATATCGACGTCGCTGATTCTGAAATTTCTCGCTTTCATGCCAAAGTTTGAGGTCACCAGTGGCCACAACTCGAAGGTAAAATATAAATCGAAAGTCAGATTGTACCGGCCAACTACAAATCGAGGATGATACGGAGGCATACTTGTACCCAGGAAATTAACACTACGTCTTCCCTGAACAAATGAACCAAGTTGCATCCGCTCTGCAGACGCCTATTAGTATCCTCGCGGAAAATGTTATTATTCGTGAGATGTTGGAGAAAATAGATGATCGCAGGTTCATAGTGACAGGCCAATCGGGCATCGGTTGGTAGCCATCCTTTGAATTGCAGCTGACTTTCTTTTTAACAGGCAAAAGTGCCTTCCTTCACTATCTACTTCTATATTGTCTTCAGCGGAAACTTCCAACAGCCGTCCAACTCCATAATAACAGTTATTTCATCTTCGATGAACGAGGTCCCACGAAGATCAACATCCATAAAACAGTGGAACGGCGACTCAAGAACTGTTAGACTCTGACCGATAGTAATGACCTTGTCACCCAACTATGTGTTCATTTTCAATTCCTTCCCCAACGTGTCATCCAATCGTCGCCGCCGAGACCTCAAAGATGGAAAGCGTGGTTGAAGCAGGTGAAAGGTAACCTCATTGTTCTGGCTCTGCCTACGGTACTGGAGATAGAGGCAATTCTTTGAGCTGTCGGTATACATCGTCAAATATCCTTGCTCACGAAGTCCCGCTCAAGGAAGGAGCTCAAGCTCGACGCCTCACAGACCTAGCCTCAGTTGTGGAGATATGTGACAATCCGTTGATTGTTTCTATGAGTAAAAGTGCAAACTTGATGCCGGATAGCGAAGGCTCCACTGTTCTTTTACATCACCCTCTACGTGCATGTAATACGAATGGTGCCATGATGTCGTTTCAAAGTATACCTTTCATTCCGACAAAGTACCTCGGCGATATTCTCGAGAAGGCTCGCGCGCGCACGTCCAACGAAAGAACCCTTCAACTCTTATCTGCTCCCAGTTCGCATTCTCTGACAAGAACCGGCGTCGGCTGGATCTTTGAACAGAACATGCTGCGCGCTGCTCTGCGAATTTCCAATGCGTCACATCATATGTTGATGCACCCACCGACCCATCTACTTCCCGGTACGATGGCTGGCCTCCAGAGTCCAGGTGTCCTCGACTCGTTCTATTGGCTCCAACTTTCCAAGTATCGACGGCGTACCACTGGAAATATATTTGCCTTGCAGATGACCATTGCAGATGATCACGAATGTCCCGATCAAGGACCTACAGAGATCTGGAAGGTCATACCATCTACTATTCGTTCAGGTCGTACTTGGCATGTAGTCAGAAAATCAGACAAAGAAATGATGGGTCGGACTTTCTGGAAAGATTTCTTGAACGGATTGGAACATTTTCGGCTTGGCCGTGAAAACGTTACCGTGCAGGTCTGGTATTGTGTTCTCTTATCAGTGAGAAGTGTAAGAGATCATTCATAGAGCTGTATGTAATTTCCTCATTGTACACAATAGAAGAGCCCTCTAAAAGGAGTTCAGTTTGTTCCACCTCATCAACAACTCCTTCGTTCTTCGCCGTTCCATCGTCCAAGAGGATATTGGATCCTTTCTCGCCCCTCTCATACACTAACATCGACTTTGCACATGATGCATCGTTCGTGAGTTTCTTCGTCAAGCCTGAATACCACAATACCATGATTGCCATGATTGCCACCGTCAAAACTGCAAAACAGGGTTCGGTAGCGTTGTATCAATTCCAGGGAGAGAGGATTCAAAATGTGTAAGCGGCATAGGCGAATGCTGCAGCAGAACTAATGGCAACAAGTGGAATGTTGGCTTTTCCTCGTTCATCCACGTTTCGTTGCTTGACAGATGTAAGATGCAAGACTCACAGTAGCAAGAGCAAAATTGGGATCCAGTATGGCAGAAACAGCGACAAACGAACAGGACATTATGCCTAGGAATCCTGATCGAAATGAAGTGAATTAATAGGCACGCACCAGCACACCGAGCAGATCCAGTCTTGTTCGGAGAACATAATGCGTCTTGGTCTTTCTCAACATCGTATGGAAGATCTAATCAAATCAGTTGGTAATTATATCGTAGAACCTTGGTACTAATAATTTCGAAGTCCTGATTACAATTGAGTTGAGTTGAGTAAAGCTATCCAATACCAGACAAAGAACTATCATGATGACGCGCAAAGAAACCTTGGAGTTCAGAGCTATGTACCCTCCCTCCCTGGGCTTGAGCTCGGGTGCTGACCAATCTAAGTAACCTAAGAAGATTTAGTCTCCCGGAAATCCGCCCAAACCTCCTCCGTTGCCAACGCAATACGCTCTTTCATACTAGCGAAACTATCCAGCGCAGGGCGGACGTCCAATGAGAAGACGGGTGAACCGTCGGGGTCTGGAGGGGCAGAGTAATAGTCTATAACGTATCGCACTTCTTCACCAGAACCGGGACGCCGAACAATCCAATCGTGGCGATCAAAAGGAGGTTCAGTGCTGTAGATAAATGAGTAGATGCTAGAAGAAGAGGAGGAAGGAAGACACATACTTGAAACGAGAGGGGAATAGCCAACCAGCGAGGAGCCAGAACCGAGCTTTTGGTGATAATTCGCCTGGGCGACCTTTGAATCGCGCTAACTCTACATCTGCGGTATTACTTGATAAAAACCGATAAGTTCCACCAGAATAATTCATCAAAGTATTCCTTTTGTTTGTACTCACTCCGTCGCGCGTTTCTCCCACTTCAAAACCTCCTGCCACGCCTGCTCGTTCAAAAAATTATGTATCTCAACCATCGTCTCGATATGCTCTTCAGGCGTTTCCCATCCTTTCCTCACTAGAGCGTTGTAGAATTGTTGTGGAGAGGGATAGTCCCATTTCGTAGACCCGTCTCGGAGGATGGAGGATTCTGTGCGAGCAGTGGGGAGGGTTATGGTTTGGTTTGGTGAGGGTTGCTGAGAGAGTGTGGGCATTTGGTTGAGAGAGCTGTGGTCTACGGGACATTCGGCGAGTTGTTTTTGTGTAGAGGAAGAGGAAGGAGATTTATTTTGATGATCGACAGGGCATTGGGCTGGGGTCTGGGAAGAGGTTTTGAGAGAATTGTGATCTACTGGACATGAAGCGGGTTTTAGAGAATTATGGTCTACTGGGCATTGGGCGCCGCCAGTGGATTTGGATGTAGATACTGACTGTCCCATGATTTCTCTGCTTTGAGTACACGAAGGGAGAGTTTTTGGCGTGGAGGTGTAAGGTAGGAGGTAAAAGACTCGGAATTCGGAAGTGCTCGTGTGCGAAATGGATTTTCTTGCGGGAAGCTCGGCGAGAAATTTTAGACGCCCACGTAGAGGTGATAAGATTCCTAGTCCTTCACCACCTGTTCCACCTCCAACATTCATGGATAATGGATTACTGTTGATTCAGTCCATATGAATTCACCCTATATGTCAGCGCTAGTAATTAGCATTCTCTCATTCGTCCAACTCTATAGCGCTCAATGGATTCTGAGGCCTCAAGGCCTCATCCCTCCCATGCAGAGACACAATGGTTCCGAAAGCGCTATCGAGGGGCCGACTCAACACGTCTTCTCTCGATGAATCATGATGTTCTACAAAAACCTTATCCTGTTGTATAGATCGTCAACAAGCTTCAGAGCCATGCCGAAATATGAACCGTTAGTAGCCGTTAGTGGGACACTGTATGTAATTTGTCTTTCTTTATGCCTCTACTATAGCTCTGCTCTACAGCCTTCAAGACTGTAAAGTAGAGCTACAGGATGCATGAAACTCATGCGCATGATCCGGTGGTGAATCCTTGGAGAACATCTCAACTTCCAACAACACCGTTTCCTATCCTCTGAAGGTTCGCACTTATCCTTAAGTGCACAAATCGATACCAACTACTATCAGCCGGTAGCCTGTTGCATATATACTGTGGCATCCATCGCTTCTGAAACTTTCCAATGTCATGACAATGTCGGGTTAACCGCAGACTATGTCGAAGAGATGTATCATCGACTATATTGACCTCAACGTTAACTTGGCTCAAACGCGGTCTTTTTCGTTTTCCCGGCCCAAGCTTATCTCACTAGGTCTCACTGCTGTATATCCTGACAACGACGAGTTGATCTACATCCGAGAAATGCACTGCATACAATCATGTCGCCACTTCTCGACTCAAGCGCGATCATTGTGTTTTCCTGGCTCAAACCTTACCATAACGCCGTAACGGCTTTTATCACGTAGGGGGGTTGATGAACGCAAGGGATACACCGCTGAGTCTTTATACGAATATCCAACGAGGACTCTTAGCAAGTCAGTTTGGTATTGGTACAGTATACTTCGCCATTTTCGAACTCCCGGCTCAAACGATATTAGTATGTATATGGTATGGCAACAATATAGAATCTTGTACCATTGAAACTTCAAGTTCGAACACTTAGTAGATTAAGAAATAAGCTGTAGCCAAAGGTTTTATCCTACATTGCTGTAAGTGACTTTGTTGAAAAATCGTCCGTGATTAGATAGCTTCGGTGTATATTGGGTATATGTAGGTAAACTGAGGCCGAAAATTGAGATGTCCTTCGTAGAAGTTTAAATAAGAAGGAAGAATCGGTAGAGCGTACGTGAGGATACAAATTTACCATTGAATACTAGTAGACCCCACAGTCATCTACCCAAACATCACACAAGACATCCCCATCTGCCGTCCCAACTTTATTTAATTGTTCCAAAACCTGCCAACCATCGACAACTTCACCAAATACATCGTACTTGCCGCGAATTCTCGCCAGCTGACTCTCCGCTCCACTGAGCACGACAAAGAACTGCGATGTATTGGTATTAGGGCCAGCATTGGCGAGTGCGAGCGAACCAAACTTGGGGGGGACAGAAAGGGCGATTGGAGAAGAGTTGAATTTTCCACCGTATATTGACTATAGCTATCGTTAGTAAAGGCATTTGGTATTACCAAAAAAAAAAGAGTTATGTACTTCACCACCAGTCCCGTCTCCTCGCGTTACATCGCCACCTTGAGCGATGTAGTCCTTGACAATTCTATGAATCCTAACACCTTTATACCAGAGCGGTTTTTTTGGGGCACTTTTACACATTCCCAGCTCTCCAGTACACAATTTCACAAAGTTGTCCCGGAGTTCCTTCATATCCGGTTCGTCATACAACGAAAACACAAGTCGGCCTACAACCGGTGCGTGGGGAGGCTCAAAGACCAAATTGCTGCCTTTGTCTCTCCTGAGACTAGAAAATGCGGAGGATAACCAATTGCCCTTCGAAGAGCTACTTGGTGCACCGCCGGAGACTCTTTGTAGAATTTCCCGCTGCTCTGCATTCAACTCTTCCGGTCTATTGGGGAGCCCATAGGTGGTAGCATTTTCCAAAAGAATCGCGGCCGTTCGCTCGTAGCTGGTTTTTTGGGCGGTGTACCTCGAGTAGGAAAAA
The DNA here is from genome assembly GCA_028011325.1 of Lentinula lateritia. NCBI lineage: Eukaryota > Fungi > Basidiomycota > Agaricomycetes > Agaricales > Omphalotaceae > Lentinula > Lentinula lateritia. The sequence goes on from JANVFT010000052.1 coordinate 197,262, forward strand.
TCTCTGGAAGAGCTGATGCAAATGTCGAAGAAACAGTGAACCATTTGAAAAACTGACAGGCGGAAAATAGACGCCTGGCTTGTCATCAAACCATGTGGACTCCCGCCCGGCGCCATCTCATCTCAGCTCATCCTCACCTCAACTTTTCTCTTTTTCCAATGTACTCTTGTATTGAATCGAGTATATGATTCTTCGAACTCATCACTACTGCATTCTTTCTCAGTAGAATGGCTGCGACCTCATACCACTCAGTACTCAAGTATACAATGCTCAAGCGCTAAACCACCTCTAAAAGTTAACCATACCTCCTCACACTGCTGAGCGCTCAGCTGCCTGAGTGCCAGGCTCAGCTGCCAATCCCCTATGACTCTGATTTCCGCAAATCAATTGCTATACTATCTCTATGTTGCAGTGCCCATTGACTGCCGCAGCCAAACTTATAAAAAGTCACGCCAAACTCATTGACCACTCCCTATTCACGGCCGTCAAAATGACAATGCAGAATCATGTCGACCTCTCCATCCTCGGCTCGAAAATTTTTGGACAACTATCTGGTGGAGCCATTCCTACATGCGCTCTATTCGGTATGTGACATCCTTTGTCCTGGTACTATCTTAATATCTGTCGTGATCCTGAATATGGTCCCTCATAGGCTTCTATATTTGCGCACTCGGCATCTCCGTCAACATATGCTCGTACGTCTGTTCTACACGGTGTTCACTATCATGACCTCGCACTAGCTTGATGCATTTACTTACTTTTGTGTCGACCATCAGAAAGAAAGGGTTTCACAGCAGATCTCAAAAAATACTCTACGCTTGCATGGCATTGCTCTCCCTCTGTAATGTGTGGCACCTGGGAATCCAAATCGAGACAGTGCTCACAATGGCTACTGCCTTGCTATCTGAACATCATTCCAGGAAAGGGGAACTTTTAGCTCGAATGTGCACTGTGCCGCTCAACATTAACGTCATTATATTTGACTCTACCTCGTTCGTTTTCGTGCTCACCACAATTTTCTTCTAGCTAGTCGTAGGAGATGCAATTGTCGTTTGGAGGACATGCAACATGTGGACGGAACACAAATCGCTCAGATACCTTCTGTCTACGTTGATGCTGGGTAACCTAGGTGAGGCGCTCGGCTCTAGGGAGGCTCCTGATTAGTATGATTCGACGTACTTAATCGCTTACTCGAAAGCAACCAACATCGCTGATGTGTTGATCGACATAACCACTGACGCTGCTAACCATGAGATCGTCATGGACTATGTCTCTACCTCTGTCTCTTTTGTGGTCAATCTAATGTCCACGATACTTATTTTCATAAAAGCCTGGTAAGCTATATATTATACTAGGTGATTGATTCTTTCCCTAACCTGACTGGTCCAAGTTCGCTGCCCCGCAAGAGTTATAATCAATCTAATGGAATGTATTCAATCAATCATAGTTCGAGGCACATCAGGGTCAGACGGATCCTTTCGCTTCTCATGGAATCAGGAGTAACATTTTGCTTCATTCAAGTGAGTAATCAACTACTGTTACTACTCTTACGATGTTCTCAAGGAGCCCTCGCTTGAATGTTTGAACTGAATCCAGGCTATCTATGTTCTTGTCCAAATCTTACTATATCAAAACAAAACGTACTCGCTCACTCTGTGGAATTTAGCACTAGTCATGGTGAGAAACGCTGCTGCGGTAAGCAAAAAAAACCAAACCTTCTTGATATGATGGAACTTACAATCCTCGTCAGGTGCTCTATCCGCTGGCGGTATTTATCGTCGTCAATTTAAATCAATCAATGTTTGACAACAGAAATTCAGTACCTGAACCCGCTTTCACAACAATAATCCAAGGCGAGTCGTTGCACAGTTAAGAAGGGTAATCCTGTAGTAGGATGATAGTCGTCAACAATTTAAATGATGAACCCATTACCAATGGTGAGATGGCCGAGCGGTCTAAGGCGCCAGACTAAGGAGACCAGCGTATATTGATACGTTCTACAATCTGGTCACATTGTGGCGTGGGTTCGAATCCCACTCTCATCATTGTTTTTGGTGTCATTCGGTCCCAAACGCCCCCCCCCACCCTTTTGTTTCTCCTTCAGAGGTTCAGGATAGCCTTATTTGCTTGCATGTTCGAATTTTTACCTTCCTGTTTGCGTCTCTTCATTCGTCCGATACATTTTGCCCCAACATTTGTAGAAACCTCACATACGTATTTTTGAGCCCGACAACAGCCCAGCGGAAAACAAGTACCAATGATAAATAGCAGGTAGATTCACATCCACGAAGCTTTTTACAAAATACTACATATGTCTTGTGATTATTTTAGTTCCTTGGTTATAGTGGTATGTATGTTCTCCGAACTCGAGATATCAATGTGTATAGGTAGGTATGTAATACAGTAGTATGATCGTCCGTCCTTGGAAAGTTTCCTATATGCTGTCCGCTGAAAACCCTAATTTTGAATCACGAGTCTGAAGATGGCATGAATGGCACGTATTGCGTATAAAATGAATGGGACTGACCGAGGTTTCGTCGTTGTATCCTATTGAGCTAGCCACCACTCGGCTTCTATGAGTTTCGGAGCGTAGGACTTGGACCGGAATGGAGTTCCAGCAATGCGCCGCATCGTCCTCAGAGCTTTGAGAGATGTATTGGCGCGAGTTTAAACTATGAATATAGGATCGATGGTGAGGTGAGGTTCAATGAGGGATATAATGAGGCACTGACGCTGCTAACATACTATTCATGTACACTGTGCATGAGACTATGAGCGAAACAGAGATAGTGAGTGCATCAATACGCACGTTTACTGCTTGTCAACAGCCCAATGAAGTAATAGAAAGTATTTGGCATAGCGAGAAACTTTTGCAAGTGAGCTTGATTCGGACCCGAAGAGAAAAGACGCACTAGAATTAGATTGATTGCAGCAGCGATCGCCGTCAGAACGCCACGATTGATAGCGTAGATTATGAGCTTGCGGATGATGGTGTTTGAGCGAGAGGGAAAGTATTGAACGCCAGCGATTCTGAGCACATATCAGATTAGAAGAACGTCGAAAACGTCGAGTGACATACTCTTGAATAGCCGTCCTCTTTCCTGTTAACGTGACGTATATTGCGAAAGCAATAAGCACATCGCAAGAAAAGGTGCATGCACTGAGAAGCGAGTATATCCACTATATCGAAGTATGTGAGAAATATTCATGGCGGAGCCGTAGTAAAGTAGGGTACGTTACCGTTGTTTTTTGTATCTGTGTGAAAGACGAAAGAAAGGTACTAAAAGGGAAAGAGAGTCATTAGGATATCATGATTTAAGAGAGAGGAAATCACATTTCGATAGCCTGTCCTGGAAATGATGAGCGGTAACATGAACTTCAATGTAGGCGAGGATGTTAATTGGGTACAAACCTAACGTCATTGCCAACTCTACCACAGCTGAAAGCACCTGAAAGCAACTTCACTAAAACACTAATGGTTGTATCGAGAGCGGACTAACGATTGGAATAGTGAAAACCCAGCGCTGCAGTCCAGGGCCATTCACTATTGGATGTATGAGCAACGACGATGCAATGGCAGAGAGTCCACCAACAGAGATATATCGTGCATGCAAAGTACATTTGAACTACGAAGGCCGATAGATACTGTAAGGGCTGTTTGAGGCAGAGCATATACTAGGAAAAAAACACATACACCAGCGAGTAGTTGAGTCTGCGGTGTAAAGAAGTGTGAGATCATGATGCGATTTTGAACGCGAGTAGCTTACGGAGTGCAACCTATGCAAAGAATGTTTAAAATCAAAGAAATAGATTGTACCAAGAACGTACCAAGTGATGGCCAAGACAGCTGCCCAATCTCCAAAATGCTTGATAATGACGTTGTAGGTAGCCGCGAAGAAGGTTGTGACTTGGACGGTTTCCAGAACCCTACATACAGAATTTGGATCGGCGTCTTATTTGAGTAGACAGTGCATGTCAGACGTACACAACCGTTAACACCTAGAGAAATAATCATATGAATTTCTATGACCCCAAAAAAAGACCAAAAACGACGAACGTACCACCGACTTCAATTTCCATCCGTCTTGCGGATACCAGTGGAAGTAAAGCCAAGCTTGCAAAACACCCATCCCATATAGTCTGTAAATTTTGCTTGATTGTAATCCAGGGGGTATGGGAAGATGGACGACATACATCGTAGCGAGAAAGAACGAAATGACCCAGATTCCGAGAGTGGATGCAATAGTTTCGTAGGGAATGGGGGATGAGGTTGAGACGTCCGCCATTATTTACGACGGCGAGAAAAATCTAATGATTTGCTTGCTTGTCGAACGATGAATGTCGAATATAGTCAGAGGGTTTCAAAAAGGGGAGGGTATCCAGTCCTAATATAGCTATACAACGCACGAGCCCCTTAGGCTTCACACTTAGACATTGTAGACATACACACCCAATTTCGACCAAATTATTCGAAACCAACTAAACCTTATAATTGAAATTGTAAAACACAATAGGCCCGATCATATAATTACCATACTATCCAACGTCGGGACTCGTCGGGGCCGGTCCGTCTATCTCTTGGTCGACACTTCCCTGACTGCTATCTCCTTAACCTTTCTAAAATGCAAGAGCAAAATGCTCGGAAGGAGATCATCTGGCTGGAAGAAATCAAACAACTGATCTTTCACGCACCCTGTTTTGGAATTTTGATCAAAAAAAGGGGTGTATGACATGAATAGCCTCCCCAGTTCTTGGTGACCCATCCAGAAGTTTACAGCTGCTTAGCTCCATCGAGAGCTACAGGCTCATTCGATTTTTTTCAAGTTTTCGTCTGACGCAAATGTTGCAACCTCGCTAAACTTCGCTCTTGTTACCTTCCTAATTGGATGTGATAGGCGAAAAAGGCTAAACGTTAGTAAATTCCATCAATCTGATTCGACAAATCGTTAGGACATATCAGGATATTTCGGAACAAGAGAAAAAAGTCTCACTCGGGTGCCTGGGTCAATCGGAGAAAAGCCAACGGTCAACGCTAGTCAACACTCCAGCCTAAGTTTCTGGAACGACGTCCTAGGGAGAAGCAGAGAGAGCTAAGAACCGATAAAAGCTGTTCAAGGAGCAAGCCTCGACTCATGCCAGACTCAGACCAAGGTCTATGCCAAGGTCCACTCGTATATCTCCGGTAAACTTGAAGTTGTAAGAGAAGTTATCATGATATTTGAAAATCACGCTGTTGGCAGGGTTGGAGTATATCCTCTCCACCTGTTTTGAATGAGGTTTTTGAAACACCGGATTCACTTGTGTAGATATCCAAAGTAGCAAAAATTCTAGTGGATTTGATTTACTGTTCGAAATCATGAGATATTTAATCTTAATCAGAAAAAGGTCAACTGATCAGGAAGCTACCTTGATCCTCGAATCATCTTCGTGCTACAAAATATTTAGTGGAAAATTTCTAATGCAGAGGTTCCCCTTCCCAAATTATTCGTGATTTTTCTCGTGCATCCGTAAGATTGCCTTGCTTGAAGGAAGATATGATCTAGCTTTTGGAATCATAGACATACCTCGAAGGGCGATATACGTTAGTTGCTTTGGGCGACAGAATGGCCTTTCATGTGAATGCGTAAGCCCGGAGTAGCAGTGATCTAAGTAGTTAACCCTTGAAGGGGTTATTTTACTCTTCAGAGTAGGAGGAAAAATCTGAGCGGTGAGCCTTGATATCATCGACTTGGGTGGCAGCACGCGGGGTTGAAGGATAGTTCTATCAGGAATTACAATCTGTTCATAAACAAAGGGTAACGGTTATTTATCCCCATCGCGAAGGGCCACCTGAACTTCTGGCTTGTCTTCGACCTCCAAGTGCACTTCCGCTAGATGGTGCGTTTGCGTACGGGTGTGATCTCTGTAGCACGGGTGGGTGTTTGAGTATGTATACATAGACGAGAGAGAAAGGACGTACAATATCCTTCCCCGAAGAAAATTCAATATGTGTCCTAGACTTTGACTGCTGCGACTGCTGCTCCGATCTTATTTTTTGATATTTCGCTACATAACGCGCAACTGAGCTCAAACGTCTGGTGTTGGTAAGGAAGACACATACCAATCTTCTCTGCGTCCCATTCTCCGTCCCTAACTTCGTCCGGATCCCAGATATCCTTAGGGAAATTGGTCGTCCGCTCATCGATATTCACAAACTCTACAAGCTGAGCATACAGATGTGGATTCCGAAATGAACGGTTCGACATGAGAGTGTCGTTGAAATGTTTCGGTGTAGGGAGAGATTTAAGTTGGTGAAACTGCTTCAACTTTTCTTCGAGTTCTGGATCGCAGGCGGTTTCCGCTTCTGGGGGTATACCCCAATCTGCTAGACCGGGTATTGGGGGAGGGCAGAGTAAGGCACGAATACGTGCAAGATGAACGTCTTCAGGTTCGGGCGTCGAGGACGTTTGAGAGCTTCCTGCTGTCGATGTAGATGCAGGATTGTCAACTGGTGCCATGGGCGTAGTCGGGGCAGGCTGAGCAGAATCGATAGTGACATGACCTTTAGGTCGTTGAGAGGTTCTTGGCCTTTTGATTACAATTTGTGATTTCTTTTGCTGCATGCGAGCTGGAAAGGTAGAGTCAATTAGGCAGTGAAAAGATGATCAATAAATAAAGAGAGAGACGAACGTTCTACACCTCCGTCTGCTTTAACCTTTAGCTTTGTATCCTAACCAGGAAGAGGGAAACAGCCATTGAAGGAGGAGGTTGAATAGACTTACAGGCTTTTGGGTAGAATCATCCCCCGAGTCACTATCACCGTCGTAGGAAACTAGTCCACCGTGCATAGCAGACGTGATATCAGTTACAATGGTAGAAGATTAAGATAAAACCGTAAGCGCTTATTAAGGAGGCGTGTAGTTCATTCTCAATGCACTCGTAGTGCAATATATTGCGATAATATATAGCGACTTTCATATCTGAAGGATTTTCTGAAGGTATGCCTGATTGCAGAAACAGAAAGGTTCTATGTATTCACTCAGTCAACTTCCCCGTTAAGCTGGGCAAAATCTGCTGAAGTCTATTCCTCGGGTTTCCTCAAAGCAGGCCCTTCAAAGTCCGAGTCAGAACCCCACTACGAAAATCATGACAGATAGATAAATTGAGGCAAAAAAAAAGTTGCTCTGGAGACTGCAGGGAGACTGACTACTAGTACTTAGGTACAGGACTAGTATGTAGCATGTCCGGAAGCACGTGCTATCTCGCTTTGTTTCAATCCCAGGTCCTTTCCCCACCTCATGGCACGACGAAAGCGAATTCTAGAGGACGATGATGACTCGGACTCCTACAATGGCTCTGAAGCTGAGGATCTTCCGATGAACGAATCCGCGGATGTTCGCGAAGAACGCGAACTTTTTGAAAATCCGTATCAACGAAAGCGGCGAAAGAGGAATGGCAAGGAGGAAGCATTGTATGGAATATTTGCTGAAGATATTGATGAAGAAACTAGTGGAGGAAGTCGGGATCCAAAGAAGAACAAGAGAAGTGATTGGACGAAGGCGCCTGCCTTCGTATCCGGAGCGAAGAAAATTGATGTTGAAGAGGAAACGGGATCGAACATTGAGAAGGACGAGGAAGAGTATGAGAACGAGCACGCAGAGGAGGAAGAGAGCTCTGAGGGTGAGGGCGAAGGTGAGGGCGCAGAGGAATCTTCTGACAACGACTCTGACCCTTCCAGGCGCCCTTCACCTCGAATACGTGAGGAAGACGACGACGAAGACAACCCCATTGCCGCAACATCTATCAGCAGCATTGGCTCTGACAGAAAGACTGGCATTGGTATAGGTTTCTCGAAAGCCGGTGCAACTTCGAGTACTATCACAGCTTCCTCATTCACGTCCTCCAAAGGTGGAATCGGGTCTCGAACTTCCATTGCGCATACTCCATCATCCGATTCACCGTCTGCTTTTACTTCTCAAACAAGATCCGCATCTTTTGTACGAGACTCCACGCCCACAGTTCGTCCAGCGGCTCCTCTCAGTTATGCTGAGCAAGCGCACTTCGCCAAACTCTCTGGCTCTTTCGGTGCTCGTATGCTCGGAAAAATGGGCTGGAAAGCTGGTCAGGGTCTCGGTGCTACCGGCGAAGGTATCGTCACCCCAATCGAGAGCAAGATGAGACCAGAAAAGAGCGGTATTGCCTTTCGAGGGTTCAAAGAGAAGACGGAGCAATCGAAGATGGAGGCGAGGCGACGAGGAGAAGTCGTCAGCGACGATGAGGATCCCAAAATCCGGAAATCAAGGAAAAAGGAACGAGAGGTCAAAGAGAAAAAGGCGGAGGCGTGGAGGAAACCGAGAAAAGTCAAAACAAAGTTCCAACATAAGACGTATGAAGAGATACTCGCTGAGGCCGGTACAGAATCTTCCACTTCTGCTGGCATTGGGCAGATCATAGATGCGACGGGTGCAGTGGTAAGTGAGAACTTATCAGGCTCTGTGTCAATACATTCTAATCTACATCCCAGCCTCGAGAAGTCAGTTCTCTGGCCGACGTCTCAATCAACTCATGGACTCCCACAATGGACTCTACACGAATCCCAGAAGTACGGCATAATGTTCGCCTCATCGCTGAATCGTGCAAGACCGATCTCGATGGTCTGGCACGGGAAGGCAAACTTTTAGAGGAAAGGAAGAAGCTAGTAGTCCAAGAGGATCTTCGACTCCGGAAGAGAATAGAAGATGAGGCTGAATGTAAGCACCTACGATCCACTTTCCCGAACGAGTATGCTAACATCAATTACAGTGATTGCTCGTCTTCAACAAATTCACATTGTCACAAATGAAATCGATGCTAAAGCCAAAGAGCTTTCCGCTGATTACGATGCCTCCTTGGATCAGTTTTCGCCACTTTTTTACCGGCTAACGTCCGAGTTTGAGCCAGAGCTTGACAGATATCGGCTTGATGAGGTGGTTGTTGGTGCTATCACGCCTTTGGTGTGTGGGTCTGCTCGTGTAGTCATTCTACGCGAAAATAACCGAATCTTACTCACAGGTGCGAAGAATAGTAGCTCAGTGGCAACCGATGGAAGATCCTCGGGTGTTCATATCCACTTTCCGGAATTGGAGGCGCGCCTTGAGATTCAATGTCGAGGATGAAACGCTTCCGGAAACCCAAGTTGACATATACGGGACGACGACAGTGGTATCTTCGCCAGTTCAAATGTAAGCCCTTCCAGTCCATGCACCGGTTGGTTTTTTATTGATTCAACAACTGGAATAGCCAAAAGCCTATGACTCCGTTCGAAAGCCTACTCTGGAACGTATGGCTCCCAAAAGTTCGAACCTCTTTGAACAACGAGTGGTCAGCTCATGACCCTCAGCCTGCACTACGGCTCTACGAAGCATGGTCGACGTTCTTGCCTCCATTTATCCGGGATAACGTGCTAGATCAGCTTATTCTACCAAAAGTGCAGAAGGCGGTTGCGGATTGGAATTCGAAGCAGCTCGATAAGAAAGTCTCGCTACAGACCATCGTATTCCCTTGGCTCCCCCATGTCGGATTGAGGCTAGAGGATTTCGTTGGAGATGCTAGAAGGAAAGTGAAAAGTTTATTGAGACATTGGGCAGTTGGAGATGATTTGCCTGAGGATTTGAAAGCTTGGAAAGACGTAAGTGTTTATTCCTCGGAATGCTTTTGTGATTCTGAGCTAAAATACTAAATCATGCAGATCTTCGATGCTAACGACTGGGATTCTATGCTCCTTAAGTATATTGTTCCAAAGCTTGGCGCAACTCTCCGTTCCGACCTGCGTATCAACCCACGTAACCAGTCCATGGAACCAATTCACTACGTCCTTCAATGGTCCTCCATCCTTCGACCTTCGATCCTCTCTCAGTTATTCGAAACAGAATTTTTCCCTAAATGGATCGAGGTCTTACATCTCTGGCTTATCCAGCCAAAAGTTAGCTTTGAGGAGGTGGCTCAGTGGTATTCGTTTTGGAAAGGTTCTTTCCCCGAGAATATCCAAAGCGTATCCGGTATCTCTAGAGGATTCACCCGAGGACTCCAGCTTATGAATCAAGCGATTGAGCTTGGACCAGATGCTCCCTCGCAACTTCCCAAACCAGACTACAGAGCCGAACAAGCGCAACACGCGCTTACAAACTCTCCCTATTCTCGTTTATCAAACAACGGCGGCAGGGCGAAAACCAATGCATCCTCATCATTTCGGCCATCTGCTCGCACACAAGAAATCACATTCCGATCCATCGTCGAAGAATACACAGCCTCGCACGATCTTTTGTTTATGCCTACCGGGCGTGCACACGAAAAATCCAGGATGCCGTTGTTCAGAATTACTCCATCGATGGATGGAAAAGGGGGTTTGTTGGTTTATATATTGGATGATGCGGTTTGGGCGGCACTAGAGGGTGCTGGAGGACCCGCGGAGGAGTATCGGGCAATCTCGTTAGATGAGGTGGTTTTGAGGGCTGCAAAGGGCTAGGACTGAAGTCGACGGACAAGGATAGAAAAAAACGCGAGAATAATAATTCATGAGCAATGGAGGCTTTCCAAGTTCGGCTCGTTGAGGTTTCTAGTGTGGGTTGGAGATCCGAGCTTTGTTGCAGTTCATGAAGAATGAAGAGACGATGTATGCCTTGGGGCTTTCTAAAAGCTTGCTGAGAGAGAGGACACTTTTGGAATTCAAGACACTTTTGGAAATTAAGACACTTTATTTAACAATGTCATTCAGATGAGCTTGTCCCTGAGAGTGGTGAAATTGTAAATGGTCCAGTGGTTGACTACAGACTCCTCGACGCTCAAACTCAAGTACAGTAGTAACACCATACCGAAGCATACCGAAAAACGATACCATCGCCTGTGAACGGCTCGAGCCACGTAACTAGAACATGGAACTTAGCCACGATGGGCCAGGGAGATATCCTCCTCTCATTCTCTCTTCTCTTCCCTCCTCTGAAAGATTTTTCTCCCGATATGCATCAAAGCGCTCCTTTTATGTACTAATCTAGCTGGGCATCAGCTTTTAGAAAGAGGTTTTCCCGAAGAATGTGATGAAAATAGAGTGTATGGTGCGAGGATTCATGAGCATTCGATGCGCTGAATACATCTAGCGATTGAGCTTGTTCGGAGAGATTCTGCTGAACCAGACCACGAAGCCGAGTATGACTGGGATAGATACTGAAATAGATAAAATGATACCAGTGTAGTATCTCATCGCCAAGGTCCAAAACCCCCATACACCAGGATACACCCGACACTCCTCCGCCTTTGCCCCATGTGAATTTCTTGATTGTAATATGTTTGATTGTTCCTGCGATGGTGAAAGAGCTGAAAAGAGAGTCAAGTATCGATACATCAGATTCTGATTATGTAGTATGAGGCTTGCCGCTTCTAAGGGGCTTCGTACAAGTGTATTGGGCGTCTATAGATAGTCCTGCTTTGCTTATAATTATGCACGACCATGAGTCCTTATGGAAATCGGATGGTTAACCATCGTGCGCTAGTGTACATGTGCTTCTTGATAGCATCGCGGAACTTCTCGACGAAGTAGACAATAGAACATGGTGTCTGCCAGTATTTATAGGATCCTTATTGTCCAAGTCGCTGTCAAGGACTATTCCTACCCCAGGAACCATCCAAGGATTGTGCACCAGGACTCTCAGGTTACTGGTAATTGTCCTTGGTTTCCATATAAACAGCAGTAGACCCCACAACTCAAGACTCAACCCACTTTCCTCTCGACCCGATAATGACGACCACTTCGCGCTTGACGCGGTTCAAGATGCTGTTGGGCTCTTGCGGAGTCGCTTTATGTTTCGCCTGCTTGGCCACCGCTCAGTCACTACCTAGCTCATTTCCTCATCTCTATGCTGGTGCTCCCTCTGGCGACTACAGTCCCGAATGGCAAAGCTGTAAGTTTTCCTCTCCAATCATGCTTCAAAGATGATCAATTTTCATCTATTCATTCCGTCATAAATTGTGATCAAACCCGCTAAATCCTCGCTTTCGCTTCATCGCTTATAGATTTTGAAGTCATCGAGCCACTCCCGAACGTTACATTTCCTTTAACACGAAGTTTCGCTGGAAACCTTCCAGTTCGGCGTGCAGATCATCCTAACGATACCCTTTTCTTCTGGGCTTTCGAACATCAGAACGGTTCATTGACATCAAATACAAGTACTGAACCGTGGGGAATTTGGTTAAATGGAGGGTGCGCTGGTGCAGCGGATTTCACGAGAAGGATGCTGATTAAAGTGTATTCTTGTCAACGATACTCAGACCTGGGTCCTCCAGTATGGCAGGGATGTTTTTTGAAGTCAGTGTAATCGATATTGCACCCAGTTTGTCAGTCTAAATTCCCATTCAGAATGGACCAATGCATATCAATGGCGACTACTCCATGTCTTCAAACACAGAATTTTCCTGGGATACAGTAGCGGACTACGTGTGGATCGATCAACCAGTGTTCGTTCCTTATCATGTATCTCCTCTTTAGTTCCGTTTACCGAAGGGATTTGCAGTGGGACTGGTTTCTCTACTGCTGACGAAGCCGGCTACGGTACATATTGTTCCCCTATCACTCGAAAACATTGCTAATTCCAATTTCCGTAGTCTCTGGAGAAGATCAGATGGGAACGGATTTTGTATGTTCAATATTGATGGTCGGCTCTTCGGGATGATTCACTTAAGACTTGTTTTCTCATCTAGCTAGGATTCCTGAGCAATCTTGTCAAAGTATTCCCGAGTCTTGCCACTCGTCCTCTATATATTACTGGCGAAAGTTATGCTGGAACATACATAGTAATTATACTCCAGTCCTTCTCGTCTCCGTTCTCATTGCTTCTAATCGTCAGCCCTACATATTGAAAGCTCATTTTGAGAGTCCTAATCCTCCCGTAACGATTGCTAAAATCGCTATCGGCGACGGCTCAGTAGGTTCTGGTCCGGAATTTCAAGATCTTCCAGCAGTAAGTGTAATCATTTAACCAGCGTGCAGGGAATCTGATCGAAAGTTTAATCTCTCAGGTCACTGTTATAGAGACTTATCCACAACTTATAAATTATGACCCCGAAGTATTCGAATACTTCGAAGAACAGTGCGTCTTCATATCGCCTTCCTAAGGGCTCATCCTCAACAATATTTTACCTAGGAGCCACCTCTGTGGCTACGATGTGAACCTTACTTATCCACAAAATGGCACAATACCAACGCTTGGCTATGTCCCTGGAATCTACGATAGCGACGAGGCAGGCTCTTTTTCCAGCAGACTGAAGTTCTCGAACAACTTCAAGAGCCGTTCATTCCGCTCTCGGCTTTTATCTCGCTTCCAAGAGCGATCGAAGACGGAAGACCTGCACCCGTTTGCAAAATCGACACATTTCCGCAAACGCGAGGAGAGGCGCCAGGATTGGATTCGGAGCAAGCGAGATTTGACCGGAAGAGCTAATGGGACAATTGATTCAAGGGTATTGTGTGCTCTTCTCATACGTACTGGCTCGATCGTTGACAACTATGCAGTACGGTTGTGATCTCCTGGATGAGTTCATCGACTACGCCATCAACTTTACATTTCCTTGGAGTTCGTTGCTTTTCATTTATTTGGATTAAAATCGAGCAAAAATATTGCGACTTTGTAGCTCTCTCTCAACCGGATGGAGGAGTTTTTGATGTATGTTTTTCCTGCATGCTCTTTTGTTAATGGTTCACTGACGTCGGAGTAAAAATCGGTAGGTTTACAATATCCCCGACGCACTCGACCCGGAAGTTCCTATCGATGCGTCTGTCTTCTTAAACGGTATGAGAAGGGGCCTGTCCTGGAAGAAATATTGTGAATGACACTTGTATCAGACAATCGTACGAGGGCGGCTATTCACGCTCCCACCAGCAAAGATTGGGTGTTGGACTTTGATTTTCCATTCGGAGCTTTAGGAGGTAAGTCTGTCAGTGAATCCTCGATAGACATGTTGACTCGATCAATATATATTCTCTGTGAAAACAGGCAATGATCCTAGTAAGTCTAACGACTAATCTATTGCTCATAGACTCTGACTAATACTTCCCTATGTAGGCCCCGAGTGCGAACCCTCTTTGTTTTCATTAATCTCTAGCATCTGAGTAAAATCTTTTTAGGCCAATGACATTCTTGACTGATCTTGCTACCAACGGCACTGAAAAAGGCGTCGGTTTTGTATTTTTTTCTGGAAATGATGATTCATTGATAGCACATCGCGGTACAGAGGGTGCGTATTACTTTGCATTGATCCTCTTAATTAGTATGAGAGTTCCTGAGTCGGTGTATTCTTTGTGGTCATAGTTGTCATTCAGGTGAAGCGCAATCATTTGAATATTCCTCGAAGTTAGACTCAAGCTCCACCCTCGATACCTCTGCAGAATACTACGTTCGGAGGTATTCAAGGCTTCACGCGGAAGCCCGCTACCCCTTGGACTGATGATTCGGGTACCCTTGCTGGAATCGTTCATCAAGAGAGAAATTGGACCTACGTTCTGTTCAAAGGTGCTGGGCATTTGGTAGCAGCGACGGCCCCAGCAAATGTCAATCTTGCTTTATTTCATGTTGCGCAATTTCTAATGTGACTGTATGCAGGCCAAGATATTCCTTCAGCAATTTGTATTCGGTACCAATACAACTGGACTAGTCACTGGTTCAACTGTAACGGGCGGTGAAGATCCAGAACTTGCAGAAGATGTTATGCCTGGCTCCGATCCCATCTTTTACGGCTCGCTGTCTACAGAATCTTCGACTATTTGGCCAGAAGCCACTCGGGCTGCCTGGACATCATTTATACAGACAGAGACAGCTTCTGTTACCACGACTCCTATATCTACTTCCATTGCAGTCTCTTCTACCTCCGGTGCTGTACGTCGCACCGTTCCTTGTTATATGTTCACAGGTCTAACGATGCTTTTGTATGTCTTCTTGTCGTGATTACGGGACTTTTGTACTTAGCAGGCTTGAAGTACTGCATGTATTAGTTGTGTCAATTCTCTGCGTGAAGTCAACATGACCTGATCCTTCGAAAAATTGAACGGCTCATGGAATTCTGACTCCCTTCAGTGAAAAGACTTTTGCAAGATGATGATTTCGAAGCCTAGATTCACATACTAAGCGGCCACATCCAGATCCTTCAGTAGGCCTGCGTGATAAGTTTTGGACTAGTTCTCCTGAAGCATTCAGAAACTAGTAGAGCGCTCGTCTAGCACAGTGGAGTGACAAAAATATTCACTCTCACCAGGGAACCGAAGGTATTTGTCAATGAAGGTCGTCAGCGTAGGAAAAAATTTGCATATACAGACTTGTATCATTCCTTTCTTACTCCGGGAAGTAAGTCCCTCATGATCAAGCTCAGGCTGTACATGCTGATTAGCCAGTTCCTTGGGCTTTCATCTGCTTTCATTCGTTGTGCCGTTGTTTTATGGTATGGGACTAAGGCACCAGTCCTGATTGAAATTGAAAGACTCGGAATGAAAGCGAAAATTCACACAAAATGGTTAGGAACATATCCATTTGGCTAACTTCGTATATATTCAAGCCAACGCAAAATAACTGATGCCCGTCTGTGATTCTAGGCGACTGTCTACTTTATGTACGAAGTCGCCTTTTTTTGGGTCACGGTGTGTCGTAGACTGCATCATGGACTATGGTTTTCGCCACCGTGACTTCGAGTGAAATAAAATTACGACCTCGAAAATGCACAACATGGATATCAACCTGAGTGCTAGTAGTATTTATGTACATCGTAATATTTCGACAACGGAGTCATGAGTCCGAGACCTGACGTGGTGAGTAATTTACAAGCCTTACCTGTGTTCCATCACTATACAGATGAGCGTCTTATGACGCATATATTATCGACACCCGTCAATCCTTTTCAGTGGAACTGTCACGATATGGTTTCTCAATACACTGTTGTCCCCGAAGGTTAAAACTCATAATGGATTTATCCAGAACTACTTCGTAGTAGTCTAGGTCGACGGTATGTTGCGGAAAAATCGAGTTCCCGGATGACAGCAAAGTGAAGAGGAGAGCACGAGTCAGTTTCATTGTCTCTGAGCTTCGTGCCAGTGTGTAGTATCAGCTTGTCGAAGACTTGCAGAACTGCATATTCTAAATGATGATCTGTACGCAGTTGAAGTTGGGGCAGAAGCACATTTCAACGAAAGTTTTTTTGTTGTCTGTTCATATTTTGTGGGGTGTAACGTAGGTAATGCTCCGAAGGAACACATTAACCGCAGTAGTACTAACCAATTGATATGGAAGGTCATAACTAAGGCTAATGCTTCCTATGGATGTACTTCTCCTTTACCTCCATTGGCTACATAATATAAAGCTCAGCGTATATAAGCCTCTAATTTTCCTCCAAGGCCTACTGGAGAACCTCTTTCGAGCCTTCTCTACTATCACTCACACAGAGCTCATAGTACTCGACACGCTTGATTGTCATGCTCTTCAAATCACTTGCGGCCCTTGCTTCCCTTAGTCTCATCTCCTTAGCCTCTGCTTGGGAGATCTTTATGTATGAGACTACTGCTGGAGGTGACCCCGAAGACTGCAATGGCGGTGGAACCACAGTTTCGGGAACTGGTTCCGTGTGCCAGCTTGCTGCTCCCAACACTGTCGCTATGCAGGTGATCGATGATCCTGAGGGATGTGAATGTAAGTCTGACCCAAGATATCATGTTGCCTACATCGTTGACGACGGACCTTGCGTTACAGTCGAAGTTTTCACTGGAACGTAAGTACTTAACTTGAAGCGGCTGTGACAGTCTGCGAGCTCAAAGGCTGATTACTTCTCACAGCGGCTGCTCCGGTAGCCTTGTCGGTCAAAATGGATTTTGCTTCAACATCGGAGACCCAGGTAAATTGCTATGATACTCACTGAAAGATTTGAGATGACCGTTCGACAGTTTCTGTTAGGGTTCTGTGCTAAATGGGTCAGAAAACAGCACTGAGACATATTGATTCTTGGAATGTAGTTTAGTGAGAAAGTGCAGTAGTACAAATTGTATAAAATATGAATTTCGGAACCGCGAATCTCTGATTTTAAAAAACCGATGCGGTCAAAGCAAGATATACGAGGCGGCCCGATCGGGACAGCAAATCAAAAATAACCCCTGACCTCAAATTATCTTGGAAAGAACTGGGCATTGATATTCTATCTATCTATTTGGTCTTTATTCTAGGCTTCATTTGAGTGATGAGTGATGTCAGAGCTCTTGATCTCCATCTGTAAAACCTTTGTGCAAAGCCTGTATTTTCAACTAAATAGCCAAAAACAGCTCAGAGCACTTGCCCACAGGTCAAGCACCCAGAGCAGGCTTTGATTTTTGCTTTGGGTGCTTTTGTCACTAGAGAGCACTCTCTAGCTAGTATCCTTGCTCTGGTGAGTATACAGGTTTTGCAGATGTTGATCTTTGGCTACCAGCAGCCACAGTACTACCTTGGGCAAGCTGAAAATTCTGCCCCAGTGCTTTGTATACCGAAGCACTCTTTAATTTGCTTTGGTGAGCTTCCAGGTTTTGCACATGTTGATGAGAACCTTGTCTAACCTTGTGAGGTCGTAAGCTTGGAACCGTGGGAGCAAATGGCTGAAAACGGAGGGACGCGTAACACTGACGCGTTTGTCTTGCGTTTTGTCCTGTTTATTCTACCCAGATTCACCACCATGGAAGGTCCAGCATCAACATCGTCCGGAACAATGGACGCACGTAGGAAGGAGGCTCTGAAAAGCTATAGAGATGTATGACCTGTACTTTGTCTACCTTGTCCACGATTCCGGCTTATCGAGTGAGTTCAGAAATTACGAAGCCACGAAACGAGTAGTGAAAGTCTCAAGAACTGTACGTTGGATCATTCTTTACTTGGCGGAGCTGGGCCTAATGCTCTGTAGTGAGGTTTTCTTTGAAGGATCTGGAACGAGAATATGAGAAAACGGAAGAGGATATCAAAGCTGTCCAATCTGTTGGTCAAATCATCGGAGAGGTTATGAAGCAGCTAGACGATGAACGATGTGCGTTTACTCCATCTTCTAGACTATAAGGTCTCACTAGCCTTATGCAGTCATTGTCAAGGCTTCCTCAGGTCCTCGATATGTCGTGTCATATCGACCAACATTACCGGCGGAAAAATTGAAGAACGGGACGCGTGTCTCTCTCGACATGACGACTCTAACGGTCATGCGAATTCTTCCCCGTGAAGTTGACCCACTTGTGTACAAGATGAGCTTAGAGGATCCTGGAGGTGCATCTTTCGCTGGTATCGGCGGACTGACTGACCAAGTTAGGGAGTTGCGTGAAGTAAGCAAACCTTCTGTTGCGATCCGATGATACTCATGGTATCACCGCAGATCATCGAGCTTCCTATATTAAATCCGGAGCTGTTCCAGAGAGTTGGTATCAACCCACCAAAAGGTGTATTATTGTACGGCCCTCCTGGAACGGGTAAAACTCTACTTGCACGAGCAGTCGCTGCCACACTTCAAACGAATTTTCTCAAGGTTGTTTCCTCTGCAATCGTAGACAAGTACATCGGAGA
The DNA here is from genome assembly GCA_028011325.1 of Lentinula lateritia. Taxonomy (NCBI): domain Eukaryota; kingdom Fungi; phylum Basidiomycota; class Agaricomycetes; order Agaricales; family Omphalotaceae; genus Lentinula; species Lentinula lateritia. Next base: position 215,816 of record JANVFT010000052.1, read on the forward strand.
GAGCGCGCGAGTAGTGCGTGAAATGTTTGGATATGCGCGAGAACATGAGCCATGTGTGATATTCATGGACGAAATTGATGCTATTGGGGGTCGACGGTTCTCTGAGGGAACGAGTGCTGACCGAGAGATTCAGCGCACGTTGATGGAAGTGAGTCCGCTTCTTCTGTAGTCATCAGCAATTCTCAATGATAGGTTTTTTAGCTTCTTAATCAGATGGATGGTTTTGACTCTCTAGGTCGTACAAAACTAATCATGGCCACGAATCGACCTGATACCCTCGACCCCGCACTATTGCGTCCTGGCCGACTTGACCGCAAAATCGAAATACCGTTACCGAATGAACAAGCTCGACTGGAAATCCTCAAAATTCACTGTCAACCGGTTAACAAGTCTGAAGATATTGACTATGAAGCCATTGTCAAGGCAAGCAACTTAAGAATGGTCACATACAATATCCTTTCTAATCCTCACTAGCTTTCTGATGGCTTTAACGGTGCTGACTTGCGGAACATTGTTACTGAAGCTGGTATGTGTGCTATACGTGACGACAGGTGAGTGGTTCATCACGGATCTGTATCTTGCTCTGATACTAAACATCATTTACCAAAGGGAGTATATCAACCAGGAGGATCTGACCAAGTCTGCTCGTAAAGTGTCGGATGCTAAGAAGCATGAAAGTACGTCCCTTTCCTATTTCCGATGCAGCTTTGTTTTGACATGCGACCTCCTCAAGCGAAATTGGAGTACTCGGCTTAGACTAGTTTGGTGTATTCTGTCTGATCCATGTACCATAATGAACCTTCCTGGATGGTATTACAGGGTATATTACATTACAAGCCAGTTAATCATACAGAAGAGTGTGGAACACAAGTGGCGTTTTCGTGACAAGTTCAGTTTGGCGGTCTATACATATGTACCTGTTATCATTCAATTTTTAGTTTTGATCTAAAGGTCAAAACCGAATTTTGTGCTCACTATGTTCGACGTTTGCCTTCACCAGTAGCGATGAGGATCAAAGTCCAGACGAATTCAGTGACTGCATGCATTACTATTGTCCACTCTATCGTTAACGGTGGAATTATAATTTGAGAAATTAGTTCACTTGCCTTTCAACAACAGTGTAGGAGAGAGGGAGAGAATATGTTACATGCGTATCGAACATTTATACATTGCTGGTGCAAGTCTAGAGGGTACTAGACTATCACTCATTCGGGAAATATGTGGCGGGCCAGATGTCCAGACTGCATGATATCATCTCAGTTCATGCTCTTGCCCTTGCCCAGACCGCATTTTCACCTCAACCCGCACTGTATCTTGCTTCTAAGCCACTCAAGCAGCTGAACCTCAGACTAATGTCGCCCGTTAAATAAATATAGGCTTGTACCAATAAGTTTACACGATGTGAAATGCACGCTGCTTCAATGAATTCACAAATAATCTGTATTCAAAATTTGAACAATCCCTTTCTCTTCTTCTTCTCCTCCTTCACCGAAGACGTGGCGGAGCTGGAAGAGTCATGAGAGATGGTAGGAATGAGACGAGGAGCCTTGGGTGTTGTAGTGCGAGTCGGCGCAACTGCTTTCGGTTGAGGTTGTGGTCGGGGACCATCTTTGGTATAATATTTGTCGTCATAATATTCCTGATATGGCCTTTGACCTCGAGATTCCGCCAAGCCGTTAGGTATTGCTCGAGACCCGACGCCACCAAGCTCGAGGACCTTAAGATCGTCTACGAAATGACGAGGAGTGACAACGTGGGTTGAACCTGAAGCAAAATTAGATCCTGCGATTGGATTCGAACTTAGCCTCTTACCGATGTATATATCCTTGTTCAAAGAAGTCGAGAGTTGGTACACCTCTCTAATTTCGGAGTATGTCATACCTCCCGCTACAAATACTAAGATCCGTGGTTTGTTCTCTACAGTCGCATTTGGTCGAGCGGCGCGATGCCAAGAGGGCTTTGCACTTCGCAGAGAGCCTGCCGGAGGTGGGGAACGCAGACTAGTAGGAATGGGCACCGCGGAAGGCGCTTCCTTCACGTACGGGAACAGTACATTATCGAGTTTGTCAATTACACATTCCTAGGATTAATGAGAAATCAAGCAGTGGATAACTTGTGAGCACTAAATTTGCATACCTCGATAACTGTTTTGATTAAAGGTTTGTATCTAGAGAGATCGTATTCGCTGTCATCTGCAGGTTTCGGTTTTAGTTTCTTCTTTATGTCCTTGTCACTAGGGCCCTGAAGGGTATGTCTATATCGAACATGGTCTGACGGCAAAGGAGAAACGCTCAACAAACCCTAGATATTCTAACACCAAAACTTGTTAACGCGTTGACAGCGTCCTGCTCAGCCAATGATAATCGAGCATGCTGATACAACCGTCGACGATCTTCATCAGGAACACCCTCTCGGAACTGAATATAAAGCGATACAATTCGAACTTTATTCGCATTTCTGTAGATACAGTCAGATGGAATGCTGTAAAGAAATAGGCAAAGGTCCCATACATGACCTCTCGGCTGTCCAACAAAGGGACCATCTCCTCTACGAGGTGTTTCGGAGTTTTTCCTTCAGCAGTCAGACCCGTTGCACAATTCTAGTGTATAACTTCAGTGACCGGTGGACAGTATTATGTTCAAACCTTTGACCTGTTCGACGTTTGCCACAAGGGGCAACTTATCACGTTCAAAAATGCCCATGCATTCTTGCGCCATGCTCAGATGTAGAGAGAACTGGCCAGTATATATATTAGTACAGATAGTCAATGTATCGGACGATGATACCTTTTCTCGTTGTTCTTGGAACTGCGGTAGATTGGCAAGCATCTCCTTCATGTCGTTTAGATTTGCAGCATTATCACTTATGCAAATGGGGATGAGCATGCAAAAAAGAACTCCACAGAGTTTGACGCACCCTTTGAATACTGCGTTCTCTTCTAAGAACTTGTTGAAATCGGCCATCAATTTGTCAATGGCTTCACGCATGTGCATATGACGGACTTCGGTCCACACATTATCTGCGTCAGAAAGAGTTGCCGTTTTGTCCTCGTATGCTCCCACTGACGACTGAAATTTATATCTGCAAAATAGACACTCAGGCTATGATTTCTGAGGGAGACGATCATGAGCTAACGTGTATTTTGTTCCATTTTCTATAGGTAGTAAGTCATTTGCCATGGCCTGGTAGGTAAATTCGTGGAGGAAAGGCGCCATCATATCCATGGAACGATCCGTGATGATCAAAGTCGCCCTCGGACGAGCGTCGTTTTTCTGGACGAAGCGCGTCACCTACTATTGATAAAGTGAAAGGAATGGGGAACGCACCCCGAAATTTGCATTTTGCTTCTTATATTCGTCCAGATTACTCTGCACCATAAAAGCAAGTAGTTTGGCCACATAATCAGTCTCCACCGACTCGTATGCTCTCGCCGTATCTCCACGAGCTAGGTTGGTCCGCCATCTTGTAGCGTTTTCTGGTGGAGGGGGTGGGCGAGTGGAAGCGTGTGGTTTCAGCGGGCCCAGTGGCGGATGGTTCGCTGGAACATAGTATCGGATGTACGGATTTTCGTTCAATGTGATACAGACATTGGCGATCTATTCGAAAGCGCACAAATGAGCAACGATGAATGAGTAAAATGTTCCTTTAATAACGCACAACTTTGCTTGTAAATCGAATATCCTCTTCTAAACGATCACGGGCAGCACGGTAGCCATTTTCATTCCGTGGAGGGCTGTAAATACTAAAGAATAGCTCAGGGGAGTCCACAGAGAAAGCTTGAGCTTCAATTGCTGAGAATGCCAGTGTTAGAACCTCATTTGCGCTGATCGTCATTTAGAACCAACCTCGGAAGTTGATGTATAGTTCTTGCAGTGTACGCAAATGTGGTTCCGCTGGGGAGGATCCCAGTCGGTTGAAGAGGGGTTCGGATAATCCTATCAGGACGACGACCAACAGCAAATGAGGGTTCTGACGATATGCCTTGTAGTATTACGCATTACCTTCTATGAAGAACAGATGAACACCAGCATATTGGGGAGTGCCACTGAAGTCCTGGATGACTCGATCAATGTTCTGGTTGGTTGGCATAATGAGATACATGGCCTCTAATCCTGGTTGGGGATCCCGGTAATTCGAGATGGATTCAATCTCTGCAGTGGGAGGTATGAAACACATTTCGGGCTCGAATTTTGGCACGCACGCGTAACATTCTCCTCTAATATGTCAAATTGCTTCAGCACTGAGCCCAATATCTTTTGAGAATGTTCATCAACGACAAGAATCTTCCACCTTCCCGGAGGATTAACTGATCGTATGGCTTCGAGAAATTCTTGCGCACGAGTATCAGTGAGCGTTGCCAAAGAGCAGGAGATAGGGCATACTGTTTCGAACTGTCGTAATTAAAGAAGACATTGTATTCCAGTGAGCGGATATGAACCGCCAAAGCACTAAAGCAATAATGGTACTGGTAATATGAAGAAGAGTTAGGTGATGGCACTTGCCGACGGCGATAATTTATATCGACGACGGACTCCTTCGCACTTGCTCACCTACATACCACAAGCTGTAGACAACATCCAGCCAGCTTCTGAGATCTGAGTACTCAATCATTAAATGCAACAACTACACGTTATTCTATGTTTTCTATATATCTATAATTTCGATTTCGACGTGCCAACGGTTTTGTGTAGGTTGTATAAGTCCCTAGCTGCTGAAGCAATCTCATTAATAAATTTGGAGTTAGGCATTTCCTTCCTAGATGTAATAGTGTACTGCAGACGATCTGCGGAATGAAGTTTCAGAAGTCAAGTCGGTCAGTGATGACCGTGAAATATACAAAACAAACCATTGTGCCCGGTCATATAAGCGACACCAAATCCGTCTGGAACTACTTCTCCCCATCCGTATGCATTGAAGTGTTTGGAGAATATAGCAGATGTACTGAGCACCCAATAGCTGGATCTCGTGAACACGGGATCAGAGAACAATGCAGGTGTTTCTTCTGACTCCGCGAGTAGTTTCTTGAGACCTGCGGAATTTCGAGAAATGTCTTCAAAAACCGGAAGTAGTAACATACCGAGTATATGTCTATCAATTCCTTGACCTGCGCCGCATAGTTTGGCTAGTGCAACGTGCTTCTTGGTAGCAAGATCGAACAATTCCTTCCTGGTGGCGTTACTAGCATTTGGGTTGTCCATACTTTTCACCCAAGCGTCTGATTCAGAGGTGACCACTCGTATAGCTTCCGTGCGACCTTTGTAAAACTTCCTCGTCGTAGCAGCTTCGTATGTGCCACCCTTTCTGTTTTCATTCCCAATCGTTCTACGATATGCAAGTTGAATGATCATCTGCGCCCAAGAATCCGGAGACACGCCAAATTTCTTGATTTCGTCTTTCCCATAAGGTGTAAGATAGTATGAAAGCACTTGACTATTGATAAGATCTAGTGCCGCGGCGTTGGCAGTCATGATAGCCTGGGCTGTTGCAGCTGATATCTTCCAATCGAGGGGGGTGGGAGGAAGAATAGCGGGCTGACCAGATAGTTTAACGCCATGATCGAAAGAAGGACTCGCTAAAGCATCGAGGACTTCATCGCACAGACGAACGGTGGGAGTTCCATCCATAATCGAGTGTTCTCCCATGAAGCCGGCGTACATGTTGTCGTATACAATGAACTGGCAAGGCTTGTCGACCCATCGATTCTGGAGACCGACGGCCTGACCATTAGAGAAATGTCCATGCCATAAAACGCGACTGTTCTGTTCCGGTGATGATGGAGCACCTTCTTCCAAACATATGATGAAGGCAGATGAATGAATTGTGTCCAAAATGTCAGAGTTATGCTCTGAGGTCACAAGTTCTGCGTAATCCTATGTAAATAGGCAAAAGATTCTTTAACGAGGTGGCAGGAATATATCACAACTTTGAGGCGGATACCTTAGCCCATACATCGCGATTAGAAGCCGTCAGAATACCGACCCCAGGATAAGATTGTGTTGTGTTCTCGTATATGTATTTGATCTGGCTGGGGCGCGCCTGATTAATGAACTCGACAACATGATTCTGGGTCAACTCACCTCTCTAATTCGTCAGTGCTAAGTATTCGACCGTTGACAGCCGCATCGATTCTCCATATACGGTTCCTGCGCATAACGATAATATGTCCTGAGTCGCCCGTATCTCCCTCCACAGCAAGCGACTTGCTCCAATCTAAACCGTCCGAACCGGGAATCCGGCAGCAGTCGAACATCCATCTATTTCAGAATTGAGAGGAGTTCCGCATTGCTGAGGCAGAAGATATCACACACCTATATGTGTCCATGCAAAACGGCCCTTCCCTCGTTCCTTCCGGTGTTATTTGGCCTTGTTTCAATTTCTTTCTGAACAACATGGCACCTCTTGCGAGAGCGGCTGCACGAGCAGCAGGAGTCTGACGCAGGTGAGAGGGATGATCATCGAAACCATCTAAGGTCGGATGTGATGTTAGCTTATCGCGTCTTTCACAGGGCTAAGCTTACAATAGTAGGACACATTAACGACGACCTAGATGGTTGTTTAAAGCATGAATTCATATTGCAGTCAATTATATTACTTACAGATTCCCTGTATCCCAAGTATGCGCCATCGTCCCACCAACGTTCCAGCCAATGATCAGTTTCTGCTTGCCTTTTCAGCAAACGTTTCTGCAATTCTGGTCCAATTCCAGCACCGAATTCGTCAATCTTGGATACCACAGCGCGGTACTCAGCCTCATTCCAAGCTATCGGCTTTAAACTCTCCTTAAGATACGACAGTGTTCCACTAAGCTCGGGTACTGGAAGCTTCGGAAGTGAGCTTTGGGCCGCAAAAGTTTCTGAACCTGGTAGAGCTGAGGGTGCGAAGGTCTTCCAGTGTGTGTTACGTTGATGGGAAATGTGCATGATCGTGTTGAGAGGTTTCTTTGATAGATATTTAGATAGCCTAGCGGGAAACATAGCCAAGAACGACACGAAAGTTCTGGACGACCCCTCTTAACGCTTTAGCAGGTGATTTCCGCATGAGTGATTTACCGGTCCGTGTGAACCGCCGAAATGTACAGCTTTGACCAGAGTCGAGAGTGGAACTGAACAAGGATGTACATAAGGGATCATCTAGGATCCTCTCTCTGACAGCTTCCACCCTTCCACATGAATCTTCCAGAGGATATCCGATGGATTTAAGAGGGAAATATTAGATTATGACTTATTGGAAAATTTCTAGTATTCCTTGTAAACGCGTTGCCTGAATTTTGTATGGAGGTTAGGGCCGGTTAAGTATTGAGACTGTGCTGAGTTTTGAAATAGGACGTTGAAGATGGATAGGTGGTAGAAAGCCGATAGATAGGATACGGACGCTTCAACTTGAACAAGGATATTTTTCAATGTCGTCAAGCCGGCCGAATTCTATTCATCAAGCCGGAATTTTGATACGGCGCGTGGTGACCAGCGCCTGGCAAACTCTCCTCCTTCACCATCATCGTCAACGACGATGGACAAACCAATGGGCCCTAGGCAGCCTCCCGCACCAGATAAGAGGAATGCAGCCTACGAGTCCATCTTTGGACGTCCAAGCGCCTCTCACCATCATCAATCTCCTGTTCCCACTGTCCAGCCTCCATACCCACCTCAAACCAACTATTACTACCAGCAGCAACCGCAGAATTACCAGCAAAATGCCGTTGACAGGAGGACGTCTTTTCAACAGTACCATCACTCGCCGTCACTGTACACCAATCCAACGTATAACTCTTCCAATATACCCCCAAATGCGTACCCGAGATATACACCTTCTTCATATAATTATACACCTTCTCTTGCCCCTCCTTCTGTCTCTATAAGGGCCAGATCTATACACTCAAGTACAAATGGACCAGGAATTATTGCCCCGAAGCCAGAGGAACCACCAGATCCTTCTCTCGAAGCACTGACCAAGTCGGGCCTTACCCCGGCCCAAGCCTACCAAGCTCAAATCTATCGAAATTCCACTCCGTCTTCCCTTCCCGCTGTCGAAAGCGATGACGGTAGACTCGGTATCGACTTCGCAGCTGAAAGCAATTCGAGCGATCAAAGTACTGATGACAGTAGCGAGCTGCCTTGGGCAAGAAAGGAATCTCCACGTGAGCCCCCCTCTATATATCTTAATGTATCTATATCAAAGCGTCATACAGGCACTATGTCTTCCTTGCCTCAACGCAACTCTACTGCAAACATTTCTCATAATCGTCATTCCCATGCCTCCACCAATCATTCGCTTCATGTAGACACAGCTTCGGCTCAATCTATACGGTCATCTGTCGCTAGTACCTCACCTTCGTCTTTCTCTTTGGCTGATAATAACTCCTTATCCATGGAAACTGCTACAACCAGCACATTCGTAGGCACCAGCACGGGAAGGAGATCATCGGAGTCTGCCCATATCCATAGGGTAACAGGAAACGCCCGTCGAGAGAAATCTGCTCAGGATAGGTCGATGTCCATGTCGGCAGCAACAAATTCCATGCGTGCAGTTCTTGCTTCTAGAGTCCCAATTCCTGGTTTACCAGAAGGTGCGTCATTGATGGTCATATATGAAGCGTGTTCAACCCCGATTGACTTGATGCATAGGGCGCCATTCTCCCATCTCTATCAAAACTCACACACGCAAAACGCCAATAGTCTACCCAGCGTTGCTTTCACGAGTCGCGGAAGCGTTTCGGGACCGCATTCAGCTCGCAGATAGGCTCAAAGACGGTCTCACGTACAAGAATGCTTTTGATGGCCGGGAGGCTGTCGATAAGATTGCCTACATCATAAAAACCACAGATCGGAATCTCGCTCTACTTCTTGGAAGAGCTCTCGATGCGCAAAAATTCTTTCACGACGTTACATACGACCATCGGTTAAGAGATAGTGCGAACGAGTTATACCAATTCCGTACAAAATTGCCCAGTCCTTTCGTCAGTGGTGAGCTGCCGAATGTGAATGCCACATCGAGCGAGCTGCCTTCTTTCCAAACGGCTACCGAATCACCCGTGGTATGCTCATTCCTATTCCAAACTCACATTCAAGCTATTGACACGCTATTCGAATTCAGGAAGGTGAACCTTCATCGCCTTCTCCTTCAGTCAATCAATCGCGTCCTCGCAAAGGTTCATTCAGTTCCGATGAAGTTGAGCTTCCTTCAGGTGTATTCACTCTCTTAACGGATTGCTACTCGCCTACTTGTTCAAGAGACCAACTTTGCTACAGCATTGCTTGTCCACGGCGCCTCGAGCAACAGGCTCGATTAAACATGAAGCCACAGCCGGGGCTCTCCAAACAGATCAGCAAGGAAAGTTTGAATGACGCGCCGGTGAGTCTTGTTTTCTTGACGCCTGAATACAATTCTGATTTGGTGATTTCAAGGATGACGGAACGTTGTGGATTCATTCTGTGCCACAAGAAATTGTCAACAGTGTGTCAGACACAGAGAAAAAGCGGCAAGAGGCTATCAATGAAGTCATATACACTGAACGCGACTTCGTCCGTGATATGGAATATCTCAGAGATGTAAGCTCATGCATTCAAATTTTGCTCTCTATGCTCATTTTTAAAACACACAGATCTGGATAAAACGACTGCAGGAATCCGACGTCATTCCCGAGGATAGACGTACTGCGTTCCTCGAGCAGGTATTCTGGAACGTATTTGACATCATCGCAGTCAATATTCGTCTACGTGATGCTCTTGTCAAACGACAAAAACAATACGCCGTGGTGGAGAAGATTGGGGACATACTGCTTGATGCGGTCCCCCATTTCAACAATCCATTTGTTTCTTACGGCTCACATCAGTTGTACGGAAAATATGAATTCGAGAAGGAGAAGAACTCAAATCCTGCTTTTGCTCAATTTGTCGAGGCAAGTCGTAATCATGTTTTTCGTCGTTTGGTTGTACTAATTCCTAACTAGGTTACGGAACGACTTCCGGAATCACGTAAACTAGAGCTCAATGCGTACTTGACGAAACCAACCACCCGTCTGGCGAGGTATCCTTTACTTCTGGAAGCTGTGTTGAAGCATACTCCTGAGGACAATCCTGATAAGACCACTTTGCCCCAAGTTGTGTCTGTAATTCGGGAAATTCTTGGGCGTGTCAACACGGCGTCCGGACAAGCCGAGAACCGCTTTAATTTGATTCAGCTCGATGGGCAGTTGCAATGGCGACCCGGGGAGGAAGTGGTGAGTCCAACAATTCAGGAGAGAAAATATCTGTTGACGTTCCGTAGCCTCTTCGCTTGAGGGAGGAAGGACGCGAAATGATATACAAAGGCCCTCTCAATAAGCGCGATGGCGAACTGCAAGTGTATCTGTTCGATCATGCCCTCCTCTTCACCAAAGTTGTTAAGACGAAGCAACACGAATTTTACAAAGTTTATCGTCCAGTAAGTGATATCCGGTCCAAATTCGAACAACAGATCATAATCTATCTATTCCTTCCTGTCCCTTCCCAACAGCCAATACCACTTGAACTCCTTTTGGTCACTGCTTCTGATGATGCAAGTCCTAACGGTAATGGGCATAATACTTTGCGAGGGAATCGACGGCAAGGTCTTGTTAAGAAAAACTCCTTCAGTCGCGATTCCAGGTCGTCGCCCAATTTTACTGTGCCACCCGTCCACGTGAAGACCGATGCCAAAGGTCAATTCTGGATCAACTTTGTCCATCTTGGACGGAAGTACTACAACCTTGTCCTATGGGCGAATTCAAATCTCAACCAGAAAAAATGGCTGGAGAACATTTACAAGCAGCAACAGGCAATAAAGGAACGAAGCAACATCTTTGAAACGGTTTCGTTAAGCGAAGGCTTTTTCAATAACCCAAACAAAGTCAACTGTGCGGCACCCTTCAGTAAGTGGATGATCCGTTTCATTGCATTGGAGGAGTCAAGCTTAACAGGCTCAACGTGCTTAGGTGGCGGCCGGAAGATTGCCTATGGTACAGACGATGGCGTTTACTTCGGCGATCTACGGGAAGTGAATAAAGATCCGGTCAAAGTCCTCGGACTATTGGATGTCACTCAAATCGATGTGCTGGAGGATTATCAGTTGTTGATCGTCCTTTCTGGTCGGTAGTGTGATCTCATTCTATCGCAAAACTGATGAATCATTTTTAGAACGTAGCGTCATTACTTTTCCCCTCGAAGCATTAGATCCAATAGATCCCCTAGCTGGGTTAAAACGCGCCAAACGGATAACATCCCATACATCCTTCTTCAAAACAGGATATTGCCTTGGTCGAATGCTAGTCTGCATTGTCAAATCCAGTCAACTCTCCAGTACCTTCAAAACATTAGAACCGATAGATCAAGGTACAAGGGGCCGTGCCAAGCCCACATTCCGGAAACTTCTCCAAGGGGGTAACGATACACTCAAATTATTCAGAGTAGGTGTGCCTGAAAATTGGTCATGTATATTTCTTACCTGGTCTCCATAGGAGTTCTATATTCCGGTTGAGTCGTCATCTATCCACTACCTCAAGACTAAGTTATGTGTGGGCTGCTCTCGGGGATTCGAAATTGTTGATCTGGAGACGTTGGATACGCAAGGCTTGTTGGATCCCAACGATGAGTCACTCGACTTTGTCCGTAAGCGAGATAATCTGCGGCCGATGGCTATTTACCGCATTCAAAACGAGTTCTTGTTGTGCTATGACGGTAAGATTGTCATGCATCCATACTTCCTGATTAACGATTATTCTTTACAGAATTTGCTTTCTATGTGAACAAAAACGGTCGGCGGTCTCGGAAAGAGTTCATGGTATTTTGGGAAGGAGTTCCAACAGGATTCGGTAGGTCCGGACGGTAGTTTGAAAATTTTGGTTGCTGATCTCTTGTGAAGCGTTACACGAGCCATACGTTTTGGCGTTTGAACCGACATTTGTAGAAATTCGACATATAGAGACGGGCTTGATGACACAAGTTATCCAAGGGTCAAATCTGCGGCTGTTGTTCGCCGACAATCCCCCCTCGATGACTGGCGCTGGCTCGCAAGCGAATTCTTGGGGTATTCCAAATCCAGGAATGTATCAACCTGGATACGAGGCGAATCCATACAACGGTTACCACCAACCATACCGGCCAGGATACGGGGGTTACGGAGGACCACCAACACTTCCGATGCAATATCCTATGCATCCCCGACAACAAGGATACGTCCGAGATGAGATATTGATGGTTTCGGACGACCGAGTGTTTGCACTGCGCACGAACTATGCTGAGCCACAACATTTGGTGTCTGACAATGCCTCTATGATTTCCATGCCTCGATAATCCGAACTTACTCGCTCTTCCGGTGCTTCTATATCCATTTTGAATTATTCCACTTTGTTGTTGCAACGTCGTTATATTATTCTACTGTGCATCATTCTTCTTTTACCGCCCGTTCAGAGGCCCTGTACTTTCACGTGCACTCTGTTGTCTCAGTCTCCGTATTCACCTAGCATATACTTACATCTTTACTGCATCTGTATTGAGACTTCAACCTGTAAGTTAGCTCTCGTTCTCGGAATGTATAATCTTCGAGCTCAAGGCCTTACATTGAAATTGGTTCGTGACGTATGGAGATCAATATCAGGGTGCCGCCGGCCGGGCTTGGCATGGGAAAAATTGCCACTACTAAGTCAAGGAAAAGTTTCGCTCTTGATCTCTTTCTTGCGCTCTTCTCATAAACCTCGAAATTCTCCAACTAGTCGCGCTTCGCGCTGTCATTCTTTTTCTTCGACGTGCATCATGAAGCTTCAATCATTCACCGTTCTTTTGGCTATTACTGCCGCTAATGCTACTAAAATCAATCCTCTTCACATAAAGCGCCAGGCGACGGCCTCCTCAGTTAGCACGGCTACGTCTGCGACTGTAGCAACCAGTAGCGTACCATCCTCCAGTGGAACTTCTGCTATCTCAAGCTCTACTACTGGTATCAGCACCGGAACCACAACTGCTGTCGGTGCTCCTGCCTCCGCCACCTGGGGTACTAGCTACCCGCCCTTGTCCCAAATCAGCTCTGGCATGCCTAGCGAGGTCACCCAAGCTGTCACTACAACCTATACCGCCGGCGCTTCCCCGACATACTATTCTGGGGCTGACCCTCTACCTACTCCTTGTCAGCCATGTTTATCTCCATTCTTGTAATAAGCCTCACAGATCTTTCTTCCAGTTGTTTTCAATGCGGCTGACTGGCCCGCCCAAGACAAACTCCCCGACACTAGTATGTCGCATGTTATCCCATTATCACTGTACTCATCAACTGTCATCAGGTTCCTCTGAAGTTCAGGAATGGATGGAGGAATTGGACGGTTGGGACATTCCTGACCTCAGTCCAACTGTGGACGGAACCTGTGTCAGTGATCCTGCGAATGTTGCCAATGCTTCTGCTCGTGGATGGTGGACTTGTGGCGGCTACACCAGAGACACTGACATCACCGTCTGCCCTGGTAAGCCTATGACCTGGGGCACAAGGTATGGTCAAATACACTTTCACCAGTCTTTCGGCTTATATTTTATAGTTTTGACGATGGTCCTGCCTTCTACAGTGAGTCACTGTACTGTCTTATTTTTTTCAGCCTACTTACCCTTCGTCAGCAACTAAACTTCTACACTTCTTGAATGAACAGAATATCAAGGCCACCTTCTTCGACGTTGGATCACGCTGTATTGAAAACCCTAATGTCCTCATTGATGAGTATATGTCAGGTCACGAAATCGCCGTACACACCTGGTCTCATCCTGTCCGTCACTTCCTTTACCTTGGTCTATGAACGTATCTTGACGTGTAATAATAGCATCTTACTACTCTTACCACTGAGCAGATAGTTGCTGAACTGGGATGGACTCGAAAGGCTATTAAGACCATTCTCGGTGTAACTCCGACGACCATGCGCCCTCCCTATGGCGATATCGACGACCGTGTTCGTGCCATTTCACTAGCTATGGGTATGGTTCCCATCATTTGGACCCGTACACCTTCTGGTGTTTCCTTCGATACCTTTGGTATGTTTCATGGGTCGCAATCAAGGAATGTTGCTTATGTATCCGTAGATTGGGAGATTCCGGGTGGCGTGGTAACGTCGGAGGCATCTTTCAGTCAGTTTGAAGGTATTCTAGGAAATGCCTCCACACTTGAGGATGGGCAAGTTCTCCGCCAGATTGCAAGCTTCACTGTCATTGACGTTATCATGATTCTAGCTTCATTGTTCTAGAACATGACCTCTACGAACAGACAGTAGACATGGCAATTGGATATACCCTCCCCGCTGCTTTGAACCACAACCCTCCATTCACCGTACGTTGTAGTGAACATTAATTGTTTTGCTGTGCTTATGTTTTTATAGTTGGAGCCCATTGGTCAATGTAACGGAATTCCTTATACCAACATGTATGTGGAGAGCAACCTCAACACATCATTCCCCATTGCCAATGGCACCAGCGATGGAGGTATTGACACCGATGGTGATGGCACTGGTGATGCCAAGTCGAAGAATAGCACTTCTTCTGCCTCTACCAGCTCGAATGGAGGCTCCACTCAACATACTTCTCTTTCAATATTTGCTATGCCATTGTTAGCCACTCTTGCTGCTCTTGTAGTCGCACTCTAGAATCGGACCTTGCATTTCTTGTATATGGCGACACTGCTGAGGCTGGCAATTCTCTCATGCTATTCCTACAGTGGCGGCCACTCGCATTATCGTACCTACCTTGTTCACTTGATGCCGTCGCCGTCCTCAACCTCTTGCATCTATGTTTTTCATTAGCTTTGTATGTTTTGCTGGTAGTTCGCTTAATCTACAAACGTGCACACGTACCAGCACGTGCCCCAGTTGTAAAACATACTGCAGGGACAGGTCAGAATTATTCTGCGTCTGATCTTAGAATGGAATGACATCATGCATCTCAGAGAGGAAATATCGTTACCAAATGCGGACTATTTTATATCTTGTTCATAACGCCGATAAACCAACTATTTTCAGGTTGCTCAATAATGATTGTATTCTGGTATTATCGCTCTCGCAGGTCCTTCTTGCGCGGAACTTTACTAAATCTGTGCATCATTCTTTCAGGCCGGTTATTGTTCCTCAAAGCGGTGCTCCTAATGACCGGCTTGCCTGAAATTGAATCGCAGATTGTGCTGAGTCGCCAACTTCTATGTATCACGATATTGTCTTCAAATCAAGATTTCGTGGGCCAAAAAGCGATAGAGCAGTCTGGAAAGAGGATTGAAAGGAAATCCGACATAGTCCTATTGACATATTGCGCCATATAATATACGTATCATATACGCACGATAGGACAAGGTGGTGCCGCGCAATCAGTCCAAGGAAAGTAAATTTATTACACGGCACGGGTGCAAGAGTTGAACGCCGGTTACAAGGATTATCCCGATGTAGGCACTCGTACAGGAAACCGCCCGTGTCAGTAGCGACTCAACATTGATGAGGTATGGAGACGAGCTGAATCCTGACCAGAGATGTGTACGTACTACTTAGTATACCCTAGTATACCGTACTGTATACGTACATAGCGAGCCAATTGGCAGTAATAAATAGTTGAAATTGTGCATACTAACTTAAGTAAAGTAATCTTCAAGAGTTGTTCTATGTTCGAGTTTTCTGATTCTACATCTGAGCTCACGTACGTTCGGTCTCCTCCGATACACCCGCAGCATCACGAGCAGAATACAGCTGCGAGACAGCTAGTCCGATGATTTACTGTGGTAAAACCGACGTATCATTGGATTTCCGTAAGCCTTAGTAGACCTCGGTCCAATAATCTTGATAGAACTATTTAGGGAGGGGTTAGGATGCGCCCCTAGACGGTTCTGCTCGAGTTCTGCTCAGAATCCATTCATCGGACGAACGGATGTTTTTAAAAAATGTACTGACCAATAATCCTTACGGAAAGTCACCCAGTGACTGTCACCGACATCATGACCAGTTCGCAATCCGCCGGCGGGGCGAGACGAGAAAAGGTGTTCGCGAAATGCGTAGATGAAGGCTGTAGAAGTGCACTGCACGAGTTTGTGCTCCGCCAATTATGAGATTGAGAATGCATTACTCCCGCAGCAAAACGATTAGAGAATTATAGGCCCATTCAGCCGTACATATATGTAGTATTATGGCCACACCAACATCAATGAGAAGGATATCGGTGCTAACCTTCAAAATTCTTCAAGTGAGTTCCGATCTGTCCAGATTGCTTGCCATAATACGACTTGCCGATTTTCGAAGATAAGAAATCTTGTAGGAAATTAGCACGTAGCAGTTTAGGATAGCCTATCGCATATCTCCGTAGGATTTCTATGCAAGGATTGGTACGTCCGACTATACTATACGTCAACAGTCAACATGGTCAATGCTGAGCGCTGAAGGAAGGCGTCTAATTTCAAATTGTAAGCGCCGGCTCTTCCTCCTGTTCCTTCATCCGAGTCGAACACTCTGGTCAATCCGAACTCGTCGCAAAATTTACTTGACATGTACTCTCATGGTTGTTAATCGTGCTTTCCGGTGGTAAAAATCGTGTCGAATCGCATGGGTAGTCAAAGGCTTCGGGGCCACGGCGCGCGGTTTGTTTTGGTCTAATAGGTGCTGTAACGCTTGTCCAACTATCTCCCCTTACTCGAAGGAAGTTCTTCTAAAAGCATCTGGATCTTTATTCGTAAGATTTTCCTATGAACATAATCACAGTCACGGTATATGATAATAGGGTCGTTATACAAAGTACGCATCGTCGACCCGCACAAACCAGGCAAGGGTCCCGAATGCTATAACCAAAATCGTACATACTCATCTCGACCACAGGATAATGACAACGAAATGGCCACGGTCCCATACTTCAGACGATTTATGTATATCCGATACGCAACTTGGGCGTCCATGATATACGTTGTCTAGGATGACCAACAGTATTGGTAACTCATGCGAACGCTGATACACCTTTGATATGAGCACAGGCCAACGACAGATTTACCCTTTGCGAACGGACCCATGGACGGCAAAAACAATGATCCCCTAGCGTACACATTTTTGCTTTCCAATTGGATGCTTAATATGTTCCATGCGTATGGTAATTTCAACAAGCGCTGAGGCAGCTTGCAACCTAAGAATCACCCAAAAATCAGTATTACTCCAAAGTTAAATGCCGTGTGTTGAGGAAGTCGGGCATGAATTCAAATGCTGGCCGTGGACTTGCGACCATTCCAGCCATTACCGCACCTCTCGTCAGGTATATTTATGCTCTCAATGTAGATCAAAGTCCAATACAACCAGCGCTTGCCAATCTGTGGATATTCCTGTTTCAAGATTGGTATCGAATGTCCTGGCGCTTGAACTCTTCAAGTACCTCATGGAGAACTTGATGCCGTGTCGCTCGCAGCTGTTTGCTGGGTTGGACCAGATTTTCGTCAAATCTTCAACTTATGCTATGGTCTCGTACCGGCGAAAACTTCATTACATGGTCAAAGCTGTTCAGGCCGGCTCAGTTCCTCAGCTCCTGCAGGAGCTTTAAATCTGGGTCCTTCATGCACCCAATACTCCCCAGTCCTTTTATATCTACAATATCTTCATCATGTCTGACTCGGAGTGTAAGTAGCGACCTTACACATCGAATATCGACCACGCTCAGATGACACGCTCTACTCAGATATACATGCCCTCAATAACCTTGCTCAAAGCCGTCACCTTACAGTGTCTTATTCCAACACTCACACCGGAACCCAACATGGAGGTGTCTGGATATCCATTGTATACAGTGAGTTGGGAATTGCGTATATGCGCTATCGTTCATTGATTAGCTGTCCGGCAGTAAATGGCGTTGAACATGGAAGAGCCACTTGCACCACACGCAAGGATGCTCAAAAAGCTGCTGCACGAATAGCTTTGAGCGTTCTCGAATTAGTGTAACGCGCTTTGGTTGTTTCTACCTTTCCATGGATTTCGTGGAAACCATAGATGAAAGTTCCGTATGAATATTCGATTGTGATGTTTGCTCTTCACTGCTAGATATTTTTGTGTGTCCTCCACCTACAGAAATTTGTTACTCGAAGGTGCACCTCCCGCCCGCCATTTTTCCCTCTTATGCTCGGGCTGTGGCGAATAAACTCCCCGCACGGCTCGGGCCAATTCTGAAGAAAGAGCCTTCAGTATAGCGATGTCGAGCTTTGAATGTTGGTCAGGTTAGAGGAGAGCTGCCTCACAATGGCACTACTTTCGAAAGTTGTGAGCAAAATTAGAAATGGGCCGTATATATAGCTTTGCCCTTTCATCGTCCGACGCTTTGGATTGTTAATTTAGACATATGATCTAGGATATAAAAGGTAAAGCTTCGGTAAGTAAAACCCTAAGTATTCGGCACTCTCTCTTATGGACAATTTAATTGAACATCCTAGTCGCAGTCAAATTTAGAAATGTATATACATGGTAATGATACGTACTGTACTGATTCGTTATATTTACAATTATGCGTACACGCAGGAGGCAAAGAGAAACAAGATGAGATATCCAACCAGATATAAAGATTGTCTGATGCAGCGACTTCCAAAGCAAGGTGCCATAAGGTATGGATAATGTATCAAAGTGCGCGGGGTGTTTCTCTGCAGAAAATTCAATTCAGTGAAAGATAGGAAGCAAAAGATGAAAATTCACAGTCGATATCCATAGCTACTAATTCACTAATTTCAATCCTAGGCGGGGACGCGCTGCGGGACAAAGACGAAGCTCCTGATAAATAGCTTCAAATCCGAGTATATGAAGCCTAGGAAGTATGAGAAAAAAACCTTTCACGAGCAGTGGATGAACAGTAAGACATACCACTGCCTAGTCAATGATCCTCACGTTCTTGCGTTGTCTTTAGCATGAAGCTTGTTAATATTCATGGAAACGTATATACAGCACACATACAATATCAATGTCCTGCGAGAGTATATCAGTTTGGAACATCTACCAGCACAAATGGCAAACTAACCATTGAGCCGGTAGTAGCGAAGTCATCGTTTGGCTTGTAGAACAGACACAAGGGAACATTATGAACATCTTGAACCTCCACAGACTTAGTACGAAGGCGCATATAGAGAACGTACCGTAATCATAGTAGGCTGAGCCTGGAACATTATCAGTATGGCCGGGGGGGCAACTGCAGTCTCTCACTCTTCTTACTGAAGAATTATCATTATAGTTGGTTTGTAGGAAGACGCTCTGCCTCTCCTATCAACGACTTTTAGCATTACAGTATGCGAAAAAGAAGTGAAAAAAAGAACTCGTACTTGATAGTGCCGACAGTGTCGGCTGATATTAGGCTGAGACGCCTTTTTTCTTGCTATTCGTATCGTCGTTAGTGATTTTTGCGGTCCGTTGAAGGATTGAAGGCAATCAGGGCAAGTGTACATGGCGTTCGAAGATGAAGTGACAAAAAAAAACAGAAGAAGCACGAAAGCAACCACAAATAGATTTTAAATAGTTCGGCGGCGACTCCGATACGGCCCTATACTTGGTAGTTGATCCCCCCTCTGCCATATTTGTTTCTCCGACAAAAAATGATCACTCGAACCACCAGGAGAATACCTTGAACCTTGTTTTCACGAAGAAAAGAGTGGGAGGATTTTGAACAACCGAAGAAAACTCCCGTAATTCATCGTATATCACAGGAATATCAATTCGGCAATGTCACCGCTAAATAGAAAGAGATTCGCACAAGTTCACGAGATTGCATACAGATTAAAGGTGCAAAGCGAGAGGGTCATACTAGGTCATACTTGAGGACAGATGGAAATAGTGATCAATGGACTTGGAGCACTGATATGTCGACCAGGATTTGTCTCGTCTAATTCGAAAAAACGCCAGTATTTCTGAGTTTTGGAGGAAGGCAGGTGGTGTTAACTCATAGGGTGGACTTTGGGTGAGTAAAAGTTCTACTAGACGTTCATATAAGAAACTTACTGTGCCACACGCTAGAATAATTGCAACCGATGCAATGATACAGCATTCAACAACATGTATGTGACGAGCACTGCAAGCAAATCCGAGGAACCTGAATATACTTGAAGGTGTTCACAATCCAATCTACTGTATAGATTCCGAGGGCCACACTCGTCTAGAGTATCGATGGCGCTTGGGGATGATTGGTTGCACAAATCGAGCATTAGCCATCGAAGCCGCTGTAATCTTCCTGTATCCTCCGTTGTCCCAATTCGAAATCCACCGCAGAGAGGGAACAACTCCGATTTTCGTGTCCAGAGTTTAGGAGAACTGCCTCGTGTATAGTCGAACGATTCACGGTTCATGGATGCGGATACAATCCTTTTTATGGACCAGATTTGAGCCTTCATTGCTCGTTAACGAAAAGACCTTCCGGCGAACGTCTGGTGAGGTAACACGAGAGGTTGCGATGTTTCAACCGGGTCCCAATCCAAAGCTCCCGGGCGAAAGCTCATTCACTTTGATTGTTTCGATTGGAGGGACTATCAGGGACATGCTCAACCCCAACGACGATAGACCATGTCGTCTCATTCGACTAGAGCATATAAGGGTACAGCAAAGTTCTCAAGCGCATAGGATAAGAATGCAATGGAAGGACAGCAATAAATCGCGTCGCTGGCCCTTCCAATCGTGGATATTCAGAATAAATACCACTGGTCCTGTTTTGTGTATCACGAGTGTCCCAAGGGGCAAGTGTTGCTTTTCTTTTCCAGCCTAATGGCTCTTATAGACATCCATCAATATTTCGAGCCTTGAAGACCCTTCTGCGGATTGAGTGGAAATGGAGTTGAGGCCATATCGATAATCTTCCACACTAGCGGAATGAAGACCGAATCTACGGTATATGCCTGATCTTCCACTCGTTGATCCTACCGTTCAACTGACCAAGGATGGTATGGACGAATCGAAGAGGTGACATGGGGAATACAAGTTTGGTTTTATGAGTTGATTCGAACCCCGGCTCGATACTGGTGCCTCACCTAATGTACCGACAGAGGGGACCTCGAGAAATAGATAAGCTCTTGCTGCGGCGTCTTGTAGCGTATGTCAACACAAAGAGAAGCTAACCCAACTCACAAAAACTGCCATCTTGAGGCTGTTTCCACTTCCAATCTCTGCCTGCGCTACACCTGAATATATCGACGACCGGTGACAATCCAGTTCTTCTAGCCGCTTTCTTCTGCACTCTGCCCATATTGTGTAGTTGGAGCCATTCGTGAAAATATTTTTTGAGATGATGATCATGAATTGTCGAGAGCGAGTTAACGGCAAGGTGAATTTGACAACCGCATTATCCGGGTGAAGAAGTACGGAATCCAAATTTTGCTCATCGGTGATTGATCTGATTATGTGGAATGGGGCTTGTAGTCACATCTTAGCTGGAGGAAGACTATATCGATATCCTGAATGCCTGGTTTACTTTGAGCACTGTGAACGAACGAACGAAACAAAACTAGAGCGAAATTTTTGGACTCTGTTCAGAGGATCGTAGGTACATGCATTGGTGTAGGCAGGGGGATAATGAAAAGAGCAAGTCACATATCTAGCGACCTAATTGCGAGCGAAGCGAAGCAATACCGGGAAGTATAAACAGATACAAATACAAATTGTTGTCGCGCAAACTCTCACGGAGTCGCGCGTATGTGTACGGATGAGCGGATGCTGGGGTCCCACATCTGCAAAACCCAGCAGCGAAAGCACCTAAAGCAGGCTTTGATTTTTGCTTTGAGTGCTTTCGTCACTGGAGAGTGCTCCAGCCAGTATCCAGGTTTTGCAGATCATGATGCAGTTTGCCAGTTTTTGTTCAAACAAGGTCAAGAAAAAATTTGATGTGGAAGAGGCTGGAAGAGGAGGTCGAGGAAGAGGAGGACAGGTCCCATCATAGGGAATGATCGAAGGTCCTCTTACGATTGGAGTGAGGCTTCACATATTTACTCTAACAAAGGGGACTTACCGTGATCAAGATAAATGTTGACCGCAAAAGAAGGAAAGAAATCCCACGAGCAAAAGCGAGGATTACACCTTCGACGAAGGACGGAGGTGACTCATCCCGCTCCAACACGTCAACCGCGAATTAACCTGTGGCACAAAAAGATAATTGTTTCACGAACTAGGTACTACCGTAGGTAGTTTGGAATTCGAACTCCGGTATTATGAGCCCGGTATTATAAGCTTTGGAAACATTATAGATCCGATAGAAAGCTGTTTCTCGATAGCACGGTACAGAAAGCTCGTGTAGATTTTGTTTAACGTTTCGCTGTCTTTCCTCTGCGCGTTGGCTTTTTCACACCTTTTGCACCATCATCTCCAGTATCAGATGCTTTTCTTTTACTGCCTACACTTTTTATACTAACCACAGTTTGATGGGACTTTTTGCCTGCAGCTCCAGCTATCTTGGCTACTTGCGTTTCAGCAGTTGACCAGTCCATTGAGGAGTTGTCAATTGCATATCTAGCATTTTGGTTGTCAGGATCATTGATGAAACATAAAGATATAATGACAAGCACGAAACGCGGATACTGACAACGTTCGGGTCTCATTTCACTCACTTTCTTAAATCTAAAGAATTAATCATTTCTCTTTGTCGTTCCCTCTTCTTCATGGCGGCCTTCTCTTCTGCACCGGCTGCTTCTAATTCTGCTTCGACAGTCGCTGAGATATTTTTCCATGTTTCTCCTTCACTTGCGGCAGGTCCGTCATTTGAAGGGAAGGAGACAGCCGTCGAATGATCAGGCATGCTTTGCGTTAAGCCTTCCTTCTGAACGTCTTTGAGGCATTTGGTAATCTTGAGAATGAGTTTGACCAACATTGCGAGGATTTGGGAAACGGGTAATGAAAGTTCTGTCTGTGCGCATGGTAGTTCAAATTGTGTACACCCAACGAAGCACAAATGAATGCACACCTCGAGTTCTTCAACAGATTTACGCTGTAGACCCATACCAAGCAAGATTGCGCTCTGGACTGCACTCAAGCTCAGGTTATTCACCTCGCCTGATGCTTCACTGGATTTTGGTCGATTCAGTCTACGCTGGAAGAAGAGGGTCGCAACGAGAGGTAGTAGGTCCAGAATAACATGATAATCTAATTGATTGTTACCATATGACTCCAGCCGTTTGAGGTCGAATGGCGTCAGCAAAGATGGTAGAAGCGCTGGAGTTAAAGCTGTGGTAAGAGGATCGAGAAATTGTTTGAAAAGGTGTATAACTGTATAAAAGGCAGCACGCACCCTTTACCCCTCCCTGCAACTCCCGGGTATCAACAGCTTTGATACTTGTATTGTTATTGATCGCTTCGAGCACACTGAGTCCCAACACACTTCCGAAGTCACGGAATTTGGGGAAGGATAAGAGGGTGAGAAGTCGAGTACGGAAATCTACGATAAGAATGGAATCAATGAAGGTCGATGCGAAGATTGAGACACTTACCTGCACCGAATTCGCCTAACCACTCCATCTCAACCTCCGTCGTGCTGTTCAATCCACGGACCATAACACATGTGTGTTCACCTGTGAGATCACTCGGAGTGTGCCGGATGTACAAAGGGACAAAGGAGAGACGTTTCCAGAATCTAGATGAAGATTATACACGCATGTATTGGACACGAGGACAAACCACACACCTTAGTAAAGATCCCGTTAAACCATACGAAACGCCGAGATAGTCCAATTGTTCTGGACGTCGTTCGGATAGGCGCTGTAGGAGTGGAGGCATAGCGTTTGGTGCTCGAACGGTGATTTTTTCCGTGTGTAGAGTCGCTTTTTTCTGATATGAAATGTTAGAACAAAAGGCAAAGTTTTTAAAGGACGTCATTCACAGCGTCACCCGCCTCGCGCACATCGTCGCGTGTATTAATCTCTGCACTGCTCTCAGTTTCGGGTTCGTCCAGATTGAAGTACTCCCCGCTGAAGTACGCGTTGAGGCAGTTGATCGCACGGCTTCCATAGCCCATCTAAATCGGAGCTTTGAGTTTGCGAAGAAAACCCCGGGATTTGGTAAAACTCACGCCACCGACACCCTCGCCAACAGCCACTCGCACAATCCTTGCTCCGCTCAATTCCGCGAATTTTGTCTCCTGATATTGCTGCGTTATGAGCCATGGTATCAGGTCTCCACCGGCGCGAAGTCCTCGCGATAGAGACGAGAGGACGGATTCCCGTGAAATACGGCCTTCGAAAGCGATTTGAATCACTGCAAGTGGATGAGGCAGAATGTCAGCCTCCTCCTTGTTTTCGGCGTTGATTGGAGGAAGTAGGACATATAACTCGTGTCCAGGGGCGTCGCTCATTAGCTGGAGATCATTAGGTTGATTTTTGTAGTGACTGGCAACATAGAGTGACATAATGCGTTGAAGGAAAGCTTCGGAAGCGGGATGGAAGGAAAACAGAGTGTCGCGGTCGATGTGGTATAGTGTGCACAGGGTAGGATGAGGGAGTGTGGAGAACGGCGAAGGTGCTACAAAACAGCGTCAGCTTCAGAGATACTCGGGACAATTAAGATTTTACCAGATGATGAAGAGACGTCCAAACATAGCAAAGTATTCAGCCACTTTTCAACTTCGTCTCCAGGAGCATATCGAATGGGAGTAGACAACTTAACCTCGTTTAATGTGCGATTGCCATTGCTAGAGTTACCCTTCCCACTGTCCGCCTTCGTTGGTGGGCCGGAGCTCGAATTGTCTCTTAATTGCTGAATCAATTTCAAACTCAAACTTCTCCCTGTTCCTTCGTATCCGTTCACAGTACTAGCTAGCCAAACAGCATACCCACCAGCAGAAGCGCTACCCTTGGCCATCGCCGGACCCAGAAGATTGCGTACAACAGGAAGGGGAATAGCAGCGGCTTCATCAATGATAAGGAGCTCCGCCTGACCTAAAACATGAGCATCACGAGGATCGATGTACTGGATCGTTTGTCGATGAGTGGGATTGCGAAAGATGTTAACCCGCACTATAGGTTTCTTTCCTCCATCTCCTTTGCCCAAAGTTGGGTTACTTTCGGCGGCTTCATCTACACCATTGCCAAACGAGGAAAGGTCGTGCGTAGCCTGAAGAATATCGTAGTCCAGGTGCTCCTCCCAACCGAGAGCATCGAGACCTTTGAATAGGAATTCCCAGGCGGTTTGTAAGTTTTCGGGAGCTGGGGAGGTGAGAAATATATTGGCATATCCTGCATGCACTGCAGCAGCTAATGCAAGGCCTAATGCGGAGGATTTTCCTCGACCTCGGGGGGCGAGAAGGGTGGTTGTAGTATTGAGAGCAGAAGAAAGAGAAGACGAGGGATTAGAAGACGAAGATGGATCGGAGGGAGTAATCAAGGAGTTGACGAAAGTGAGCAATGCTCGAGCTTGGTCTGTGGTTTTTGCTAAAGCTACTAGGGGACCAGCAGGGACGCTGCCTTCAAGGGAATTTTGAAGCTCTCTGAGTTCCGCATTTTCTTGACTTCTAGTTGTCTCTTTTCCATTTTGTTCGGGTAGTGGTTCTATATCTTTCCCTTTCGATAATGGGAGCACATTCAATTCATCATCGAGGAATAGACAATCCGGACATGCAGCAAGAGAGAGAATAAACCGTTCATTGAACCGTGGCTTAACCTCTCCACTCGATTCCGTCCTGTAGCGTGCATGGACATCCATCCCCATAGTGTACAGTTGCCTGAGACTGTTCATACTTTTCAAGAGCAAAACGATCAGTCCTCCACCTTCCACAGTCTCGATCGTCCGAGCGAGAAGATTTGGGGTGAGAGCTTCGAAGTCCTGTAATACAAGCATGCCATACGTATGGCCCAGAATCTTATGAGATTCCTTATAGTAAGTGTAACGAATGTCGGTGACGGTGACAAATATCTCGAAGGGATCCTGGTCATTGGGTTCACGGATTCCGCGTTTGACGTCGCGTTTTATTTTGGCCTCGCGTTTCTTACGATGCCTAAAAATATCGCAGTTCAGAGAGGTATTTTTCGGAGTTAGTAAATTGCTCACGTAGTAAATCCCAGATCTTTTTTATAACACCATAATACGGACGGTCGAGCGCTCACTCTTGCCTGAGAAAGCAGGAAATGCAAGTTAACGATTTGATCTCGACCCTTGTCCCCCACAAGCACCACAAACGAACGATGGTTTTTGGTGACATTGTTGTTGACAAGAATGGGTATCCGAGGGTCAAGTTGTTTCCGCATGGATGAAGGAAAAGAGGAAAAATAAAATTCTGCCGTTCAATTTGTCGGTCAAGATCAATTTGTTCCCACAATATCTTGGACTCTCTCCATCACCAAGGTCTGTATTCTATAAAAATGGCCTCTAATAAACCAAACAAACTGGCTTTCCTGTCAATGCCAGCACCCGCATCCTACGTTGCTGGCCTTGGTCGCGGGTGAGTGATATGTTGAGCCTTTTGTTGTTTGTAATGTAAAGACTAATCATCCTGTTTTCCAAGTGCTTCCGGTTTTACCACACGTTCAGATATCGGTCCAGCTCGTGAGGGTCCCTCCGCAGAAGTTATCGCGTGGGTATCTGCCTTCTCATTTACGTTCTCTGTTAATCTATATACAGGGAGGCCCAAGCAAGACGAGGGGAAGAGGCTGAAGTCGACCCGGAACAGTTTCAAGACCCAGATAATGAATACGGTCTTTTTGCAGGAACTGCCTATGAGCAGGACGACGAAGAGGCAGACAAAATCTATGAAGCGGTGGATGCAGCTATGGACGCCCGACGTAAGGCACGCAGGTGTGTGCTTCTTTCTGGTTAGTTGAGGTATATTTCGTCCGACGTTTCTTTCATCTCCTTTCTAATTCGTTAGGGAGGCACAGGAGCAAGCGCAACTAGCAAAACATCGCGCCGAACGACCGAAAATTCAACAACAATTTGCTGATCTGAAGAGAGGACTTTCTGCTGTCACTGACGAGGAGTGGGAGAGTATACCAGAGGTGGGGAATCTCACAAAGCGGAAACGTCCAAAATATGAGAGAACATATGCTGTGTCTGATAGTATACTTGCCGGGGATCGTTCTAGAGGAGAATACGAGAATACATTAGATTCACTACAGCAACAGGTGCGTATCCAGTCTTGAATCTCCCATCAAGATGATTCAAATCTGGTTGCGCAGACTGGAGGACTTGTGACGCCTGCTGAAGCAGGTCCCACAAACTTTGTCGAAATAGGACAGGCAAGAGACAAAATCTTGTCCCTCAAACTCGATCAAGTAGGTAGAACAAATTATGACCCCTCCCTCCATGATTCATGTTCTGTTTATCTTCCATTTAGGTATCTGGCACTTCGACCTCATCTGGCCTTTCCACTTCCATCGATCCCAAAGGATACCTCACCTCCCTCAATAGTGTTGTGCTGAAATCCGACGCTGAAATTGGCGACATAAAGAGAGCGCGTATGCTATTCGACTCTCTTATCAAGTCAAATCCAAAACATGCTCCGGGATGGATTGCTGCGGCCTGTTTGGAAGAACATGCTGGTCGCATGGTGGCTGCACGAAAGCTCATTAAGCAGGGATGCGAACAATGTTCGAAGAATGAGGACGTTTGGTTGGAAGCTGCCCGACTACACGTATGTCTTATTTCTTTCCATTCCGGCCCCTAGATGATATTCCATTGTTAGAACAACGAAGATGCAAAAGTGATATTTGCAAATGCTGTACAGCATGTGGGTCAAAGTGTTAAGATCTGGCTTGCGGCAGCGGATCTCGAGCATGACGTTAAATCTAAGCGTCGAGTTCTAAGAAAGGGTACGTTCCGTCACAAATCCCCGTCTTCCGGGTTGAGCTCATCCATCGTCCAGCTCTGGAGCATATTCCAAACTCTGTTCGGCTGTGGAAGGAAACTGTTAACCTTGAATCTTCTGCCTCCGATGCCCGAGTGCTCCTGTCTCGTGCTGTCGAAGTTATCCCGTTGTCCGTCGAGCTATGGCTTGCCCTCGCCCAATTGGAGACACTCGATAAAGCGAAGGCCGTGTTGAACAAAGCGCGTAAAGCTATACCTACCTCGCACGAGATTTGGATAGCAGCTGGGAGACTTTTAGAACAGGAAGCCTCAATGATGGGTGTGGAGAAGACCAATGCTGAAAAGAAAAAGGCGCTGGACCTGGTGGATAAGACGATTGAGGCCGGCGTACGAGAACTTCGGCGTCACGGTGTGTTGTTAACGAGGGAGCAGTGGCTAAAAGAAGCGGAAAAGTGTGAAACCCAAGGCAGCGTTCTGACTTCCGAATCTCTAGTCAAGGCTACGATTGCGATGGATATTGAAGAAGAAGACCGTCTTGACACGTGGATAGACGATGCTGAGGGCGCGTTGAGCAGAAACATGGTCGGAACAGCCCGGGCGGTACTGGCGTATGCATTGAAAGTATTTCCCGACAAGAAGAATTTGTGGATACGTGCGGCTGGGTTGGAGAAAGCTCATGGAACTAGCGAAAGCCTAGATGCCATTCTCACGGAAGCTGTCAAACATTGTCCACAAGCGGAAGTATTATGGCTCATGGCAGCTAAAGAAAGGTGGCTAGCGGGTAATGTTCAGGGTGCCAGGGACGTGCTTGCAACAGCTTTTGACGCCAATAAAGAAAGTGAAAAGATTTGGTTGGCTGCGGTCAAATTGGAAGCAGAAAATGGACACCTCGATGTAGCAAGAGAACTACTGATCCGAGCACGAAGTACCGCAGACACCGAAAGGGTATATGTATCATCCTTATTTGTATCTCCACTATTGACCAACATTGATTGACAGATTTGGATGAAATCGGCGACCTTTGAGCGACAGCAAGGGCAACTCGATGCAGCGTTGGAGACGTTGGCTACAGCGCTTAGGAAATTTCCTAAGTTTTCCAAATTATACATGGTCCAAGGTCAGATATACCAGTCCCAGAACAAATTCCCTGCTGCGCGCGCATCTTTTGCTGCAGGGTTCAAGGCATGTCCTAAAGAACCTATCTTATGGATTCTAGCAAGTCGTCTCGAAGAAACCGATGGAAAAAGTATCAAAGCTCGTGCATTACTTGACAAAGCGCGTCAAGTCAATCCTTCCAACGAACTTATCTGGGCCGAAGCAGTAGGCGTCGAAGAACGTTCTGGCGGCGCTGCACAGGCTAAAGCTATGCTTGCTCGTGGATTGCAAGATTGTCCTACATCAGGCCTCTTGTGGACGATGTCGATCTGGCTCGAGCCTCGTCCGCAGCGGAAGACGCGTGCCCTCGATGCGTTGAAGAAGAGTAATGACAACCCGCTCATCATTTGTACAGTTGCACGACTGTTCTGGGCGGAAAGAAAGATAGAAAAGGCAAGGCAATGGTTTCAGCGAGCTGTTCCTCCTCGGCCCGATGATTCCGTGGATACGGGTGCGGATATTGGTGACCTGTGGGGATGGTGGTTGAAGTTCGAGCGTCAACATGGAACTGAGGTATGATATTTAGCTTCGAAAATTTTCTTATCTTATCTCGATCCCAGGAACACCGCGAGGAAGTCAGAGCAAAATGTGTGACTGCTGAGCCTCATCATGGGCTTGTTTGGCAGGCGATTGCGAAAGACCTGAAAAACAATGGAAAGAGTATCAGAGAAATCCTCGAGATGGTCGCAGATGTACTTCAATAAATGTTATTCTCCGCCGATAATTTAGCTTAAGGTAGTTACTCTCGCGTCGTATGCCATACACAGAGCCTTTGCAGATTATAAGATTGACTAAATCAAAATCTACTTTTCTGCAGGTGTTCTTGCGTGTTACGAAGAATCATAGCTCGGATCTGAGTTATACTGGATCGAACATTGATTCTTGACTTTCAACCGCCATCATGTCTCATTGAACGCGTATGAACGCGTATGAATATACTTGGATCTTAAATTATAAATTCAAACCAGAAATTCGTTATCGATCGTAATGGGCACGTTCTCAGCCTATCTTGCAACGCGTTGCATCGGATAACCGAAATTCAAATTAATTTTTTTCACTGAAACTTCCATCATGACCTCTGCATCTTTGGTTTATGGCCCTACTGCA
Source organism: Lentinula lateritia (assembly GCA_028011325.1). Classification (NCBI taxonomy): domain Eukaryota; kingdom Fungi; phylum Basidiomycota; class Agaricomycetes; order Agaricales; family Omphalotaceae; genus Lentinula; species Lentinula lateritia. The sequence goes on from JANVFT010000052.1 coordinate 245,802, forward strand.
AACTTGAAATCAGATATACCAACTTTAAGGCCTACTTCCATCATCCATCGTACTCCGTGGAGGCCCCCAGTGGCTACCTATGGTGAAGGCATCTACCTCGATCTTGAAGATGGCCGCCGAGTAATCGACGCGGTTGGAGGAGCTGCGGTCGCGTGCGTTGGTACAAGCCATCCAAAGGTGATCCAAGCTATCAAAGATCAACTGGACCGTGTACCTTGTGCGTCCCAATTCTCGAAATTTGCATAATCCCGCTACTCAAGAGAAACGGGATTGTTCGTCATCAGATGTTTACAATATGCAACTTTCTAACGAGCCTGCTGAGAAGCTTGCTGAAATATTGATTAAAAGCGGTAATGGCGCATTCGAGCTTTGTGGTTTTGCTTCTGGTGGTATGTACTGTCAGATATCACCTGTGTGGCTGGCTGTAAGTGACAGACTTGTGCACGAATCACAGGTTCAGAAGCAATGGAGGGTGTCATTAAACTTGCCAGACAGGTTTGCGGCCAGTCTTCTGTGTTGACCTTTATAACCTCATCCTTTGCTCACAGTATTATGAAGAAATTGGACAACCCAAGCGAACTAATTTCATCGCTCGACAGCTCTCCTTCCATGGAAACACCGTAGCTACATTATCGCTTGCGTATCACCCTGGCCGACGCGGACCTTATGAAGCGATCCTGGATCATCAAAATTACCACCATGTCTCTCCTGCTTATGCTGCACGGTTCCAGCATGCAAATGAAACCGAAGAGCAATATGTGGAGCGATTGGCTGAAGAGCTTGAAGCCATGTTCAACAAACTAGGTCCTGATACTGTCATCGGATGTGGGTGTAGTTCTATTCTACGTGTAGGGTAAAACTAAAATTCCGACTAGTCGTCGCTGAAACTGTCGTTGGAGCTACCACTGGTGCTTGCCCCGCACCAAAGGGATATTTTGCTCGAATGAAAGCGATTTGCCGTAAGTATGATGCCCTATTCATTCTCGACGAGGTACGGTAACCTCTTGTCTTGGGCTCAATTGACTTTCTTATGTCGGTGTACATAGGTCATGAGTGGAATGGGCCGTGAGTCAAATCGAGTGAATATCTTCTGTGTTTTAAGTAATTGGTGAGCTAGGAATGGGCACGATGCACGCTTGGGAATCGTTTGGAGACGGCGCCGCTGTAAGAGGAACAATATCTGTTCCATTGTCACCTTTACTCACACTATTATAGCCAGACATTCAAGCAGTTGCTAAAGGCTTGGGGGGAGGGTGACTGGATTTATTCGGCCAGCAATCAGACGCAGAACTAATCGTCCCTCAGATATGCGTCAATCGGTGCTGTATTGATGTCCAAAACCGTAGCTGAAGGAATTCGGGGTAAATCTGGAATTTGGAAGCACGGTCATACATACCAGGTTAGTGTCTTTTCTGATTAAGCCGTACGATCGCTGAAGATGTACAGGCTAATCCACTGGCGTGTGCCGCTTCAGTTGCAGTACAAGAGGTGATTGCGTCAGAAAAACTGCTCGAAAACTGTCGTATTCAAGGAGCGCATCTCTGTAAGCTGTAACAAATTTTATACAAGAACACTCGGATGATATTAGACTCCAGCTGAACTTCTACATGAGAGACTTCGAGGACCAAATGCTTTTGCAGCACCGTACATTTTCGACATCAGAGGTGGAGGTCTTTTCTGGGGAGTTGAATTTGATTTCGATTTGCCAGAGGCTGCGAAGGTAGATATGAAAGGTCAGAAATTTGGGATAGTACTGCAAGCCCGTGCGCTCGAGAAAGGCTTGATCATTATGGGCTTTGCGGGTGGTTCCAACCTTGAAGGGACGAAAGGAGACCATATCTTGCTCGCACCTGCCTACAATGTTACAAAGGCAGAGATTGAGAAGATCGTCGATATTTTCGTAAATACCGTCGAGGAAATCCTAAAGTCCAATCTGGCGTAGAGATAGCTGTGCTATAAAATGCTAAATTTCTCCAAGTTTAGTTTCTGGTTTGCATACTTTTACACATTGGAAGGTTGTCGAACGCCGTAATGGAAGCCGATGATGACTAAGCAGTTCTGGGGGCTTATGTACGGTGCCTCGCCGAAGTTCTTAACACCGTGACTGACGACGACAAAGGCAACTGGCATCCCTTCTTGATTGACTCCATCGATGGCTGGGTGCATCTACTAAATGGACATATCACCATCGCATCTTCAAGAAGCTACTGCCAGTACATCTTCAACAACTCAGCTCGACCAAGACCACAACGCCGACGTTTCAGCAAAGCCATTACGATCAAGTGCGCGAGTTAGAGCCGCAAAGCAAAAGTCACAGGAAAAAGCTCAGGATAAGGAGCGCGACCTGTCTGCAGAACAGTCTTCCTCCTCAGCGCTACCCGCTGAATCTTCTCGCGGCACCCGAATCAGTAACAAACGAACCCGTGAACCAGCCTCCGGAAAAGGCAAAGCAAAGGAAGTTTTCACTGAAGAATCTACACGGAGACGGTTAGTCATCCACTTCTTCCTGTGCTCTTCGTTTTGCCACCAAAATCTCACGATAACCCCTCGCAGCACACGTCGTAGCGGTCTCGCAAATAACGCTCCCCTTACTATACACGAACCCGTGAAGGATCCAAAAGGAAAGAAGAGGGCAACACCGGAATCTCCTTCAGACGAAGACATTTCAGGTTCATCCAATAAACGAGCTCGAACGTCGCAGAGTTTCCGATTCCAGTCCAGCTCTACCTTGGACATGCCGAGAAAGACGAGGTCCGTAATCTATCTATTTTGGTCCCTGTATTTCTGATATCCGTGCCACCTAGATCTACTACTAAAGGAAAGATGGTTGCGAAAGCTAAAGCTATGGCCGAGTTGGAATCGTCGCAACATGATGATGAAGACATCAATATGATTGATCCAGATATCAAACCTGAAGAATCAGATCACGAAGAGGACAATCTTGCGGAGCCAATGGAGGATGTAGAAGAGGGACAGGGAGAGGGGTCCGAAAATGTGCAGGAGCATGATGACGATGACGATGGAGACCGGCATGGACATGATCATGATGAAGATGAAGACCACCACGAAGATGATTCGCCTCCTGCCCAGAGTGGCATGCCAGGTGGCTTGGACGATGCTGCTGCTGCTTTGGCTATCTTTGGTGACTACCGTCAGTTTGGTTCTTACATGATGTCGCTATCATCGCGTCTCAAGACCATGTTGAATAACATCAAATCTACTGCTGATCCCACCACTCGTCTTGTAACTTTGCAAGAGCTCAGTGAATTGCTCAGTATCAGCACTGAGGATACATTGGCTGGTTCCTTTCAAGTGGAAGCATTCGTGCGGGAACTTGTCAAAATCCTCGGTGGCAGGGGCGCGGACCGTGACGAAGATGACGATGAGGGCGACGAGGAGGAGGAGCGAGACGAGGATGCCGCCCTTGCGGCTGCGCTGGCTATGAGCACTGGCGGGACCTACACTGGCGACGAGAATCTCGAAGCTCAAGTGCTTGCTTGCAGATGTCTGGCCAATTTGATGGAAGCGCTGCCTGGTGTCGCCCACACCGTCGTTTACCATGGAGCGATTCCTGTCTTGTGCAGCAAACTTATCGAGATCTCATACATTGACCTAGCGGAACAAACATTGAGCGTACGTGTCCGTCATCGATTGTGCAAACAGTGACTCATGATTGTATGTTCAGACAATGGAGAAGATATCTGAAGAGTTTCCTAGTTCGATCGTTCGAGAGGGCGGTCTCGCAGCGCTTCTTAATTACCTTGATTTCTTTTCTATTGCTGTGCAAAGGACCGCACTTCAAGCTGCCTCAAACTGTTGTCGCAACGTTTCTTCGGACCACTTCCCTATGATCAGCGGCGTTTGGCCAATCATTAGGAACTGTCTTTCCTACTCTGATCAACGACTTGTTGAATTTGCTTGTCTCTGTGTCATTCGCGTGATAGACTCTTACCACAAATCGTCTGTTGAAAATCTTGAATCTCTGGTGGATACGGAACTCATTCGAGCAGTCAATCAATTATTGATGCCTGCTGGGGGCTCGCCCTTGATCGCCCCGAACACATATACTCTCCTTCTCCGCGCTCTTTCCACTGCCGCCCGTGCTAGTCCGAAGGTTACTGTCGCTCTTTTCGAGGCCGATATCGTGGATACAGTGTATCAAATTCTCACCGGTGTGTTGCCGTCAACATCAGCAAGTTCTTCGGAGCAAGGAGACGCTGCAGGCGGCCAAGGGTTAGGTGGGGGACTTGCAGATATGACTGTGATGGAGAATCTGGCGCATCGTCCGAAGGATCAGGTTGAGGAGACCCTCAGTTTCATTTCGGAACTAATGCCGCCGTTACCCAAAGGCTAGTTTTTTCTTACTTATGCATATGGTTGTTCCTTATCCTACTTCCTCAGATGGCGTTTTCGACCACAAGGCATATAATGAGAAAAATCTCGCAAAAATGATGAAAGCGAAAGCCAAGGCAGATAAGGCAGCTGCTCGAGCAGCTGTGCAAGCTCCCTTAGTAGCGGCACTACTGATTACTCCGCCCTCCGCTCCATCACCTACCCCGGAAGAACAGCCAGCATCAGAACCCACAGCAACTTCAAATGTATCAAGTAATACTACTGCAGATCGCACACAATTATTGCGCTCCAAACCTGCTGTTGTTGGACGGTTCATGCAGCTCACAGTTCCTATCCTCATTGATGTCTACGCCGCAAGTGTGAATACCCCGGTGAGAGTGAAGACGCTGACGGGTTTGCTCAAAGCTGCTAGCTTCCTTGACGCAGACGGCTTGAAGCAAGTTTTAACGGTATCGAGCATTCCTTTTCCACTGAGACGATCTCGAACTCACTATATATTCTTAGTTCGTACCAGTTGCAGGGTTCGCGTCCTCTATCCTTTCATCTCGGGACCATCCCACCCTTGTAATTGGGGCGCTTCAACTCGTAGATCTCCTCCTATCGAAGGTGCCTTCTTTGTATAAGCCCACCTTCCGGCGAGAGGGAGTCTTTTATGAAATAGAAACATTGGCTGCACGTTCTTTGGCCTCGTCGAAGCTCAAGGAGAAAGAAAAGGCGGACAAGGACAAGGACAAAGATAAAGATACTTCAGATACAGGGACTCCTGATGCAAGTGCATCAACTACCACGTCTGCTTCGTCTTCATCCTCAGCACCAATTATCCCCGGGTATAAAAGGCTCTCATCTATTGCCTATGACCCAGAGGATGCCATTACTCTGCGTGCCCGAATTATGAAGTTCAAGTATTTGTCAGGCGACGATCAGGCAGAAAGCGATCATACGCTCCAGTCTTTGAAAGAACTTGTTGACCGCATTACTCCTCCAAATGCTAGTGAACAAGAGCTGTCTGAAGCGTTGTGGGATCTTACCACGCTCTTTGCAGCTCCTCATACATCTGTCTCCAGCTTTGAGTTGCTACAAAGTGGTCTCGTTGACGGCTTGCTTAAATTTGCCACTGACACTGATCGGAAAGGTACGTTCTTATGATTATTTGTGATCAACGCTAAATGCCCTGTGTAGTGTCTCTCGCTCGGCGTAAGGAGCTTCTGTTAGATTCTTTGGTCAGCCGGAAAAATAGAACTTTGTCGAGCTCGCAGACACCTTTTTCTACATTTGTTAAGAAATTGCAAGAGAGTTTCACCAGAATGGAATCCTTTGACGTCATCACAGTATCCCAAGGATCAGACGGTAAGTAGACACGTTGCATGTGTACATCTGGTTAAGTTCGCGTTTCCAGACTCTAAGCATAGTTCTCCTTCGTTGCTCGCACGTCAATTGCGACTTCGCCTGGTGGCCGAGGACGATTCAGGTGTTCCTCGGAATCTACAAAACATTGTCGTTTCCATACACGCTATCGCAACGTTCCAGGCACTGCACGACTACCTCCGCCCCCGAGTAGCAGGTGTGCTCAGTAATAGTGGCTCCCGATTGTCGGGCATGCTGGCTGCCCTAGCCGCTTCAGGATTCGCGGGATCGTCGCGGGTCAGTGGATCGTCGGGAGAACCTAGCAGATCGGAATCTTCACCATCAGCACCACTTCCAGCACCAGAAGTATCTACCTCACAGGACGGTAGTTCAAGCTCTACAGTCACTCGTCGTCGAAGTCAACGCCTCAGCGCGAAGAAATTGGGCTCAACCTCCGGAGTAGATGATGCTTCTACCAATGTTCTTGCCGCTGCTACTGACGATTCTGTTATGCAGTCCACTAACACCGCCGCAGATGAACCCGAAATGCCACCTCCCCCCGCGGCTGCAGAGTCAGCTACTGAGACCTTGGTCGATTCTGAAATGCAGGCCGAGTTTTCGGACGAAGAGTTGGATGCAGAGGTGTTTGACGAGGAAGAGGTAGATCCTGACAACTCAATATCAGATAAGACGGTCACTTTATCTGTTGCCGAAGATGGTTCCAAGATTGAGGCTCAGACTCCGGATGGAACAAGGGTTGCAACGCCGAACCCGAATATATCGGTGAATCAGGGAGCTTCGTCAAAACCTTCTACCTCATCCCGACCTTCCTATGCGTCTGCTTTGAGGGCGAAGCCTACGGATTGGCACTTAGAGTTTGCTATGGACGATCATGTCCTTCCCTTGGATCTTACCATCTACGGAGCTATACATCAGCATGAGATGAGGAAGAAGACAGGGTCTGTACCTCCAAGTCTATTCTGGCAGGGCGTGTACACCATCAAGTTCAAGAAGGTTCCTGGGCCTACTGCAGCTTCTGAAAGTAAGTGATCTCTGGTCAGCTTTGTGGGTATGTAAATCAGATTTCTTCGATAGACAGTTCCGAGTCAGGCATCAAGCCACGTTCATCGACGCCCCCGCTCTCCTCTCTCGCCGAGGACGCACCACATGCAAAAATTGTTCGATTACTCCGTGTTCTGTATCAATTGAATACTCTCGAAGCAGAGGGTTCACTATTTGGTGGTGAGAAACGAAACCTTCCGGAAACAGTATTTGTAAACAACAAGCTGAGCGCGAAACTCACTCGTCAATTGGAGGAGACCATGATTGTTGCAAGGCGAGTCATTCTCATACTTGTATAGGTGTGGTGGTGTAAACAACCTACTATATTTTTAGTTCTTGCTTACCTGACTGGGCTCTTGACCTTCCTCAACACTTCCCCTTTCTCTTTCCTTTCGCCACACGATACCATTTCCTCCAATCTACCTCTTTTGGATATGCTCGCCTCATCCTCAAATGGCAATCACAACAAGCTCGTGGAGGCCAAGATAGCTCACGGCGGGACGATGGGATCGGATTTCTCGGACGACTTCAACGTCAAAAAGTTCGCATCTCAAGAAAACACATCCTGGAAAGTGCTGTCAAAGTCTTTGAACTTTATGGCTCCTCCTCTTCAGTGCTCGAGGTGGAGTATTTTGAGGAAGTTGGGACAGGTTTGGGACCAACTTTGGAGTTTTACGCATTGGTTTCGAAGGAATTTGCGAGGAAGGATTTGAAGATTTGGAGAGACTCGGATCATGGGGCTCCTGGAGCTGACGCTAGCCCGTTCGTACATCATCCGAGTGGGTTGTACCCGGCACCAATTGGGGCAGAGGATATGGCCAATGACGGCGGACAGTGAGTGGTCTTCGTTGTCTTCTACTGCGACTGAAGATAACCTGATCAATAACATATAGAAAACGAACACATATCTTCCGAGTAGTCGGACAATTTGTAGCCAAGGCACTCTTGGACTCGCGGATTATTGACTTGTCATTCAATAAAGTATTCCTCAAGCTTGTAGTGGGAGAAGAGGTTCCGTTGACTATTGCGACGCTTAAGGTATCTATCGTAGTTGACCTTCAATAGAACATTCTCTCAACTCCCCTTTCGATAGCTTGTCGATTCCGACTTGGCCAATTCCCTTACGAAGCTATTGACCATCGCTGCTGCTGATAAGCAGCCGCCTCTGAACGACAAGGTGAACTTTGTGTTCTTCCTCTCAAGCTGTTTTTGACATTTACGAATCATTTACCTAGCTTGCGAAAAAGCTTGCATTAATCGAAGAAACTGTCACCGTCGAAGATCTTGCCCTTGATTTCACGCTTCCTGGATACGACATCGAGTTGAAGGTGCGTCACCCTCTAACCAAACGATTAACGCTTTCTCAATCTATTTATTCACCTCCAATCTCTCGGTGAATTATATAGCCCTCTGGAAAGGACATCGCTGTAACGACAACCAATGTTCAAGAATACGTCCAGCTTGTCCTCAAGGCTATCCTCGGCTCAGGGAGCACTTTGCAAGCCAAAGCGTTCAGAGAAGGATTTAGTAAAGTGTTCCCGATTGGCGATCTCCAAGCTTTCACTGTGGAAGAGTTGGTGATGTTATTTGGGAATGGGGATGAAGATTGGACTGTAGAGAGTGAGTTTCCTGTTTTTTTTTTCTCGTGACATTATTGTTTTCCCTTAGCCGCTGCTAACATGTTTGCGGCTCTCAGCTCTCAGCGAAGCACTCAAAGCAGACCATGGGTTCAACCCTGAAAGCCGTGCTATCCGGGACCTACTGGAGATCATGGCAGAGTACGACGTAAGTACGAGAAGGGACTTTTTACAATTTATTACTGGAAGTCCGAAGTTGCCTATTGGTGGTAAGTCCCCTCTCCCTCCTGTTCCGCTTCGCGTAAATCTGACAACCAAATCACATCAATTACACACATATTAAAGGTTTCCGAGGCCTCAATCCCCAACTAACCGTCGTACGCAAACCACACGAAGCGCCTCTTACTGCGGACGATTACCTTCCGAGTGTTATGACGTGTGTAAATTACCTCAAACTGCCGGAGTATTCGAGCAGGTCCGTGATGAAGGAGAAATTAGGTGTGGCGATCAAGGAGGGGTTGGGAAGTTTCCATTTGTCGTGAGGGGATATCATGTCACGGTAGTTGATCAGAGGAAGAAGATAAAGATACAACGATGGACAGGATAGAAGTTGAAAGATATTAATGGATTTATGTCCTGTGGAAGAATGAAGAAGAAAAAGCTGGTTCCTTTCTTGGAGTTGGATTGAAGAAGAAAGGGCATAGAGTTAACATTGATGAATAAACTTTTTCTCCCTACTACTGTGTAATTACTGCTCTTTCTGTGTTTCCTGTTTGTTAGTCCCCCCTGTCTTTTGTTTCCTGTTTACTCGGTGCTTTTAACGCATTCGGTTTTTGTTTCTTCACTTCCCACATACTCCTTTCTTTCTCTGATACTACTGATGTTCTCGTTCTTAATCTGATACATACATAACCAATTGTCCAAATCAAATTTCTTTTGCTCCTCCCTCTTGCTCCTCCACTGGTTAGTTAGATACAAAGGTACTTATGTATGTTAAGACATACTTACAGACATACATATATGGATCGTGAATGGTCATTTTTTCTCGTTTTCTCCTCCTTTACCTTGGGCTCTTCCCCGAGTTCTGTATATCCTTTTACTTACCCCTCAAGCCGCCGCCTGGTATTTTATACCCTGCTTCTAAGATTTTTTCTGGGCAAGGGGAGATGAAGGGGGACGAAGGGGGGAGAGTGAGGGGAGGAGGGAGGGGGACGAAGGAAGGGGAGAGGGAGTAGGGGGAGGGAGGGGGAGTTTCAAAACTTAGAATAAAAACATAACAGACAACTGAGAGAGGTCTAACCAGGACTCGAACCTGGGTTACGGGAAGAAGAAAGAGAATGATATCAAAATCCCGTGTGATAACCTCTACACTATTAGACCATAATTTTTGAATGAACGTATTACCGACAATGCTATACTGATAATCAACAAACAACTGGCCGCTGGTCTGTTCATGAAAATCGAAATTCTGGTAATCTCATGATGCTAATAATGTGTGGACGTTTGCAGATTTACATGTCAAGGAAATGAATTCCGATATCATGTGTAAGGTACTTAGGAAGAAGAGAAAATAATTTGGTTCCCCGGCCCGCTTCGCTCATTCTCACTCTTCACCGCCATTGCGCTCACTGCTCATTCTATTCCTCCTATTCCTCCTATTCCCATTACTATTTTGGCTTTCACTAAGCCACATCAACCGTGTCAAACAAACTCTCATAAGTTGGCGGAATTTCATCCGGATCTTGCTCTCCCCCTTCCAGTTTTCCCTGAGTGGACGTCTCAATCTCAACTCTCCCCCCATCTTGATGTACAAAGACGTCCCTTGTCGTCAGCTCCGTTGATTCTTCAGCGGACGTTTCGCTACGTGCACCACTTGTAGCGGCTACAGGGCTAAACTCCCCGTCAAGAATAGTCTTTCTTTCAGGGGGCGATTCTGGTGGAGACTGTGTAGCTAGACTCGTGTTTGTCTGAGTTAATGATTGATATTTCAGCGGGTACGGAGTGACTGTCCCAGGTCGCGCATCCGCCCCATCATTTGCTGGAATAAGTCCAACACCTTCCCCAGCTCTTGCGCTGATATCCAGCGCTATCCCAGGCATAGGCCCATTGGGGTCATGATTGCTGTATGTCCCCAAAGATAGCTGTCTGACTTTCCTCTTCAACCGATAAACCAACCGCAGAGCAATGATAATGATAATTGCCAATGCTCTGCCACTGATGGCCCCGCTGAGTATTGCTCCTGTGTGTGATTTGGAGTTGCCTGGTGGGATAGAGAGTGAGGAGGTAAGGGAGGAGGAGGAGCTAGTGCTGGGGTCGGAATTTAGAGAAGTAGGGACAACGCTGAAAGTGACTTTAAGCGGTGAATTAGTACTATCTTGAATAACGGTTGGAGTTGAGCTGGTGGGGAGAGTTGCTACAGTGGTCGAAAAAAGGGGCTGACTGCTCACTGAAATATCGGACCAAGAAACGCTGGTACCAATAAACCGAGAAGTGGCTATGTTCGAATTTATGTCAGCCACTGGCATGGTCGGTAGGTAAGATTATCAACAATTCACAAATATATATACTCTTCAGTTTTGTTTTATCTCTGGTACGCAGCTGTACATGGTTTATGCTCACACTCACAAAGCTGCAGTAACTGTGATCACAAACAGATAAATGAGATAAACCAAAAAGATGGATAGCGTCCAGAGTCTTTTTCGTCTCTAAGAACAAATATCGGCCAATACCATGTATGTATTTCATTGCTTCGTTTCGCTTGTGTCAACGGTGATACATATTCAGATTGGATACAGCAAGGTCAGCCACTGAGCATGCAATGGTCCGACGTCGACATTACAGTGAGTTACAGCGGGCTTCGATCTTTTACCCTTCCGCCCTCCCCTCATGCGGACCAGATATCTTGCGGATGAACGATTTACTTCACTCTCATTAATTCTGTCTTGCGAATCTACTTATATCAAGCTGCGATTACTTCTGAGTAAGATGAGAAAAATGTCGATTTTGGAAATTGGAAGATGACCGGGTACAAAAATGAAAGACTTACGCAACGAAGAACAAATCAGTGTATACCTGTGTATAAAAGATTCAAAAGAAATAAATTCATCGAATGATCGCAGTTGTCGTCGTCTTCATCATAGCCACCGATATCTACCGCTAGTCAGATCAGCGTTGTCCGAGAGCAGGCGCAGACATGCCAGTGCTGCGTCTGTTGGCGCGGAAAACATATACCCTTAGCCTTCGAAGCCGCAGGTTTGTACTCGAAAGACTTAATTCACCGTTTCTGGATATTTGGATTGGGAGATGGAATTTAGATTGAAGATCAAGAAGGAAAGGAATTAGAATATACTTAGAACATCAGTTTGTTCGATAAGACAGTGCAAATGACCACGAAAGAGTACAAGGAAAGAAGAGCACGAGATAGATCGCATAATGGAGTGTGGGGTAAATGAAACAGCGGTCAAGAAAAAAAGCTCGAAGATGGAAAGTGTAACAGGAAAGGAATAAATTGAGATTTCGATTACTTCCCCGGCCCGCTTCGTCCAGTCTCATTCTCACTTCGAGTCCTACTTGCACTGCGTCCACTGCTCACACGACTTCCAATTTCACTTCTCCGACTCCAGAATCCACCAGGCCGAATTGAACGTATTAAACTCTCATATGTAGGCGGAATCTCCTCCTGTTCCCCCTCTCCCAATCTATCTTGTGAAGCCATCTCGACTCTCCCCCCATCTTGATGGATGAAAACATTCCTAGTACTCCTTCCACCAAATCCACCCTCCGCTGGCGCCGTTAATCCCGCCACAGACGTTTCACCATGTGTATCAGCTGTAGGGCCGAGTCCTCCATCTAGAGCTGTCATCACAGGAGGTACCGGAGTCGAACTCGAAAATGGATACGAAGTGACGCCTCTGGGTTGTGCACCAGCGTTCATCTCAGCTACAACTAAGTGTCCACCAGCTCCAGTACCCGTCTCGTCTCCTGTGCTCTTCCGGCCAGGCCTATTGGGCTGGAAATCCCCATTTAGATCAAATGCTTCCAAAAACCGCTGTTTGGACCTTCTCTTCGAGCGATAAATTAGCACCAGAGCGATGATAGTGATATTGAGCGCGATTAAGCCACCAACGGCCACGCCGATTATTGCTCCGATGTGGGAATTGGAGTCATTCAAGTTTGATGATATAGAGAGCGGGAAGGGAGTGATGATGCTGCTATAGTCAGAGTTGGAACTGGGGCTCGAGTTGGGGACAAAGGTGAAAATACTAGTTACGCCACTGAAAGCGGGTTGTGGTTGATCAGTACTAGTAGGTTGGGACCCGAATACAAAACCTGTAACTATTGAGGTTACTATCCAAGGAAGCCATGAGTGTTGACGTTGATGTGGTCAATGAAGAAGAAGTACTGTACCCGGAATCTCCTGGATAGTAGTCACTAGTGAGATTGCACCACCGGGGTGATCATGGTCAGCGAGTGTAACTGGAAAGATCAAAGTAGATAGAGTGGCTACTAGGTCATGAGTGTTGAAGCCCAGCGGCAATGAAGAACTCGAGAAAGAACTTCACCAGAAATCACTGTGACTAACTGTGACTGGTCTACACTACCAGTACCACTGGGTGATGTTAAGCTGGACATGGTGGGTAGGGTAAGGTTCAGCCAAGGACGATATTCATGGCAGTTTTGTTTTACCTTGATATGCAACTGTGCAGGCTACAGTCACTGTGACTACAGATGGGTGAGATGAAAAGATAGACAGATGGACGGTGTCGCTACAAGAGCAAGCCTTGGAAAGAGATCTTGATAAAGTGCAGCTCATAACTCCAGAGTCCAGTCCATCTGCAAAACCTGTTTTTTTAGCTGTTTCTCTGAGAGCAGCTGAAATTTTTGCTCTGCTCTCGATGCTTGGGGCACTGGAGAGCACTCTCTAGCCTCTTTGTTCTAGTGAACATACTACAGGTTTTGCAGACTCTGTCTGAAATATTGTTTCAGGTCGTTGATTGTTGGACCACAAATTCCTTCGAACAGTAAGTAATGATATAATCATGTATCACGGGTGTACATAATCATATATGAACGTGTAAAAAGGCGGTCATTACGGAGATTTTCGGTAGAAAAGAACAGAGATGCCAGATGGAGTGATCAAACGATCGGCATCGTCATCGTAACTCACCGTAACCCATCTATTTTTTTGACCATTGCTTGTCAGAGTTGTTACAGCTTGTCACAGTCGTTGTCTGAGAGCATCTGGATAGCATCCAAGTCAAGAAAAAAGGTTGCCGAATGACGAGAGAGCATGTGTCCATGAGAAAGAGAATGTGTTCAATCGTTTCCCCGGTCCGCTTCGCCCACTCTCGCTACTTCCATGAATCCCAATTCCACTTCTCCAGAATCCATCCGGCCGAATCAAACTCTCATATGCAGACAGAATCCCCTCCCCTTCTTCCAATTCTCCCTGTGAAGCTATCTCGACTGTCCCCCATCTTGATGTATAAAAACATTGCTAGTACTCCTTCCAAATTCACCCAGTGTTTCTCCCCGTGTATCACGTATTGCAGCTGCAGGGCTGAGTCCTCCATCTAGAGCCTTCATCACATAAGGTACCGGAGTCGAACTTGAAAATGGATACGGACGTCGGAGTGACAGTGATGCAAAAGTTTGTCCATGAGTCGAAAAGTTTTGCATCTCCTCAATTCGACAGTTCAGAAATCAAGAGGCCACTAGTTTATTGGTTCAGAAAGGATACGTATCAGAAGGAAAAAGAATACAGAACGAATTGGGTGCAATGGACAGTTAAGAACTGGGACTCGGAGTTGCGCGCTAGCGCTTATCTCAGCTACAGTTCACCGGCACCGGGACTCTTCAGATTCTCATCTCTTGTACTCTCCCGGCCAGGCCTATTGGGCTCGAAATACCCATTCCAATCGAATACCTCTAAAAACTGCTGTTTACATCTCCTTTTCGAGCGATAAATCAAAAAATCCAGAGAGACTGTCTGCTTCTTGGTTTCTGGACTTTATTGGATTAGCTTCGAGATTTGGGCTAATTTCACCCAGCTTGATGAGAGAGGAGGACAAAAAATTACAAGTGAGTCTCACAGAGGATGGACTGATAGTCAACAATTGGATCACTGTTGCTGATCCTTCAAGTTGGCAGGACAAGTGGTCATTTGCAAGGAGGCATCCAGGTCGTTCTTGTCTTCCTGACCCAGAGCATTTGTATATCATTGGGAGGCTGATGAGCAGAGGATACAGAAGCGTATGAGAAAGCAAGAGAACAAACAATGTGAGCACCTCCTATTTTGCTCAAGCTGTTTGTGACTTTGTATACAGTTGTCTCTTCCCATCACTCTTTCAAATCTGTCAACATTACGAGGCTGTAGTTTACGGAAGACTCATCCTTATGGAGGTCGCGTCATGCTATTTTGCTTCGCTTACTTGGAAGGAGTTTCTCCATATATGGTAATCAGTCACATTCTGTTGGAATACATTCATTTAAATGTGACCGGCACGGGATATCACGGGACTGTCACCTCTGTCATGATTACTTTTTCTTGTCTCATTTGGTTACTCCCTGTTATTCCATACACAACCAGACCTTTGTATAACCCTAGTCTCAATGCGGGTAGTGAGCCTGGGTTTAAATTATTTGTTTGAGTTGAGTCTCAATTCTTTGATGCCTGGGTTCAATTGATGAAAAATAAACCCAGCGTCGTCCCCGGGTCATCCCCCGCCTTAATTTCTGCCTGCTCATCCTTGGGCTCAATGCTGGGGCGCTGAGTGCTCGATGCTTGCTGACATTTTTTGCTCATGTGATCTATGTTCGAATTCCGCAGTTGAAATTTTTCTTCCTTTCTTTCCCTCATACCACCAACTCGTAAGTTCAAAGGCCCTCAAGGCCGCAACACCAGTCCACAAACTTGTGTCAAAGACCAAAATATCTTATTAAACCTCAATATTACATCAAAAGTATCAAATTTATACCCTGTTCTCATTGGCATCAACATTGTCGTCATCCAAAACATGTTTATGCTCAATAACTCAAATTTCAATACTTCAACCCTCTCTTGTTGTTTTCCTGTCTTCAGTTTTGATGCAAAATGTTCATATTTCACTGCCTCATGTTCAAGCCATCATCTTTCATTGTCATCACCATTGTCACATTCATTGTCTCTGCCAATGTTAATTCTTCAAACCTCAAGTATTGATGGTCAGTGTGTCTTTATAATCTTATTGCAGATATCATATAAGTATTTATATTACAGTATGTACCTTTGTAGTCCCAGTGTAATCCTATGAAATAAGAATCATTTAATAAATAAATGTGGAAAGCAGGCGGAGAGGAATAGCGGCTAGTCAAATCACCGGCAATCATTATTATTACATCCCCAGCACAAAAAAATCGCAAATGAGGCCGGGGTTAGGTTTACGGAAACTGCACTCAGCACTAATTTAATGAGGCCCAGCATCACATATTACTGGGTCAACCTTGGTTTAATAGAACTGCACGCCTGTGTAGATAGTTTACTTAAGTAAATTTACTTTTATTCTGCTTTTCTCAAAAAATCAATGTCGGCGCCTAAAAGGTGCCCCCCTTTTTTGATTCCATAATATTCAATTAATATTAAATAACCCACAAGGAAGGAGCCGAGTTTTTGCCATGCACGGTGGTGCAGTGGCCTACTGACAAGACCGTGCCTACAGGTCAATAAGTATAGAGGTTCCGAGGTCGGATTTGGGCCGGAAATGGCCCGGGATAACTCCGAGGTCCGGAGCTGAGTACTGGCCTGTAGGACACACTGGGAGTGGGACGTCGGTGAAGCTATTAGCAACACCCTTCACACACTGTTGTGTCCCCGGGACTATAGTGGCAAGGATATAATGTCCAGATGAGCAGCCTAGATGGTGTTCCTGTGATCCGGGGGTCTGGAATAGCTCAGAAGCAAAGGTAAAAGAGATATTAAAGAGTGGGATAAGGTGGTACACTTGATTACAAGCTTGACTACAACGTACAAAGTATCCTAGCTTATATACCTCCCAAATACAGTCATAAGACCTCGATGAAAGCTCGGAATAATAAATAAGTCACAAGGTGATTATTCCGAAGTCCGGCCGCTCCGGGCCGGGCCGGGAAGCGTATTAGGGTGAATTGCATGCATATGACACCTACAATTGCATGTATCCTAGTCATAGGTCCTCCGAATACTGGAGGGAGCTATCCGAAATTTCTGACTCTTTTGATGGAATGATACTTACACAAGTGTAATTGTGGCCTATCGTGGCTGGAGCAGGCAAAATGTACTGTAACTGGCTATTCCAATGCAGGATCCCATCTCTTGGGACGGAGTCTATCTATCTATTTCTCAGCAGAAAATTCAAACATCAGCTTTTCAGTTCTTCCGTACTTGGAGATCAATCTATTATCTCATGTTCCTGATGGATTGCTCTCACCATGAGCCTGTTGATGCACATCCAAGCAGGCTGTGAGGTTAATGGGATCTGTATCAGGTCATGGAATGCAAATTTTATCTTTCCCCTCTGTTAAGTCCATGCCTCGGGCCTCCATCTCGCCGCTCGGTATTCCAAAGATCTGTGTTTATTGTAATCTCCTTCTTATTGTTCTTTCTTGCTACACATACCCTTACGTTCTAGTCTCTCCCTATTGTCTTTCACCTTACCCTGCAGGTACTTGTCATATGCATGCAATTCACCCTAATACGCTTCCCGGCCCGGCCCGGAGCGGCCGGACTTCGGAATAATCACCTTGTGACTTATTTATTATTTCGAGCTTTCATCAAGGTCTTATGACTGTATTTGGGAGGTATATAAGCTAGGATACTTTGTACGTTGTAGTCAAGCTTGAAATCAAGTGTACCACCTTATCCCACTCTTTAATATCTCTTTTACCTTTGCTTCCGAGCTGTTCCGGACTCCCAGATCACAGGAACCCAACCTAGGCTGCTCATCTTGACATTATATTCCCGGGGACACAACAGTGTGTGAAGGGTGTTGCTAATAGCTTCACCAACGTCCCACTCCGAGTGTGCACTACAGGTCAATACTCAGCTCCAGACCTCGGAGTTATCCCGGGCCATTTCTGGCCCATATCTGACCTCAGAACCTCTACAGTTATTGACCTGTAGGCACGGTCTTGTCAGTACTATACGTATAGCTCCTAGTAGTTAGTCTGGCACTCCGCACCGGTACGCCATTCCGTAGATATAAATACTGCCTGTACGCTACTGTAGTTCCTCAGTTTAATTATTGACTTAGATTCCCTCTTCAACTCTGTGCTCCTCTAAGTCTTCAGGCTCAACGCCTTGAAGTACATTCTACTCCACCTTAGGACTTCGACGTTCTTTGGTTCGCTCCTTGTCACCGGCAATACTGCCACTCCGACGTGGCTGCTACTTAGCTCCTCCCTTCTATACTCTTGATCTCCGGGACTAACGGTGTAACGGCGGTGTTGTCAATAACTTCACTACTGTCCCACTCGTCTTCCGCACTTAGACACTCTGTGACCTCTGGCACGTTTACACGGTGTACATGATCTTAACACCCTCCCTATCAGTTGATCTTCCCTTCCAGCTGACTCAGTGACTCGAAGGTGAAAAATGACTTCTGGAATGCTGCTGCTGATATGAAGCAGAAAAAGATGTTTTTGCAGTGGATCTAAAAGTAGCTACTAGTAGGTGGTGAAGTGAAGAAACGCAATGATATTCTAGGCCATGGGACTTGTACCGACCCCTCGTGAATCTCTTGGAGATAGAGAGCTTGATGGCTAGGAAAGGAAACTGATGAAAAGATTCTGGATGTTCAAAATCCTCGTACAGTTTGGGACTCAAGAACAAGAAAATGTTGTTGTATTTTTAGGATGTTTAATTTCCTTCAAAGAGGTCAAGCACAAGAGGGATTCTGCATGTTATCGAGTCCATTGCTTTTCCCCTTACACAAGGAAGCTTCCGAAGAAATATTTCAAAGATCATTGACAAGCTTCCACCCACTTTTCGCATTAGAAGACTCCAAATTTTGCAGCAGTCTTCTGCTATGTCCTCCAAAGTACGCCACTCTTCCATTCACTCAGTTGAGTCTTTCTTGCTGTTGTTGTCGTGGCTTTACGAATGCATGGAGAATCTGCATCTCCGGAAATTCAGGTCTCAGGCTCAAGGAGGCCAAATATAGTGTCCTGAATGAATTTGATACCTCTTTACCCGCTCCGAGATATAGATTTTGGCTCTAACTGGCTTCCACTACACTCACTGCTCTCACTGATCCCATTCCAAATTTTACCAGGCATCAAACTCTCATAATCCAGTGGAATCATTTAAGCATTGCTCTGATTCTCTTTGCAACGGCTCAAGCCTCCCTCCGTCTCACCCTCGGATCAATGGCCGTTGTTGATTAACATTCCCCATGTGTTCCAGCTATGGGGCCGCATGCTGAATTCTTTTGCAGCACCATCCCTGTAATTGCGTTGGGTGGTAGGAGCCGTCATTTCTGAGCAGACGTGGTTGATCCAATAGCACATTACTTTGTGTATTTGGATAATATGGGATGTTAATCACCGGAGATGGTGTTTGAATTTAGAATACTACGGATTGGATACTGAGTACTGGGTATTGGGAACATGAATGTGAGTTGAAAGGGCATAGATTGAAACAATTTAAAAATTAAGAAGTCGAAGAATTTAAGCTGCAAATGAGAGGACAGGGCTTGTTGCCAGCCTAATAGCATTTTGAACATTCAACAAGAAGTAGAAGAAGAAAAAAGAGGGACTGTTTTGCATGCCGTAACAGAGTGGCAGTTGGAGGAATACAAATAGGAAAAGAAAGTGGAGGATGATGCGAAATGAACGGAACGTGAAGAACAATGCGGCAGTAGAAATCTATGTAAGCAGGACTCAAATATCTATCTCTCGGTTGTACATGCTCCTTCCATGGAATGGCTTTTCCTGGCATGTATAAATAAATACATTGCAGCACCTGAGGCTGCAGACTTGGCAGGCAGAGATTGAATTTCTCTCAAAGAAACGGTTTTCTAGTGAGGGACTTGAGGTCTCAGATGGGTGTTGAACAATGGAAATCCTTGAACCGTAATTCCCGTGCCTGATTTATTTAAATCCACTCTTGTTTATTTCCGCCAACTCCACCCTCGCACCTACTTCCACCGCGCATCACGTTCCTGCTTCCCTCGTTCCGAATCCCAGACCCACCAGCTTGGGGCACCAAACTCTCATAGGTAGGCGGAATTTCGTCTGGGACATGTTCCTGCTCTTCCCGCAAAGGTGAAGAAGTCTCAGCATCATTGCTATGGGTTCTGTCCGAAGTATACCTCCTATAAGACACACCTGTCGGGGATGACATTGACCCCGCGGTGGACGTCCAACCACAACTACCATGTGATGCAGAGTCGAATCCTGCTACGAACCGTGCCGCCATTTCAGGATGCATAAACAAAGCTGAACGTGAATTTGGCCTCAAGCTTGAGTTAGTTGTGGGAGTTGTGGGAGTTGTTGGTTGGTATTTCAGCAAATATGGAGCAATTAGATCACTGGATCTGAACTGTGTGTCAACCTGAACCCAAGTACCACCTGCAGTTATATGACCACCTATTCCACCTCCTTCACTCTCCCTAGGCTCATTGGGCCCACAATTCCTATCCCCATCAAACACCCTTGAAAATTGTTTTTTGGGTCTCCTTTTCGAGCTATAGACCACCATTGCAATTACAATGACAATCACTGCCGCTCCACCACCTACAACACCACCAACTATTGCACTCTTGTGCAAATTGGAATTCAATGAGGAGTTTGAAGGGGTGGGGAAAGAGGAGGTGCCAGTGACAGTGGTGGAGTAGGAGGGAGATGAAGATGAAGATGAAGATGAGACAGAGGACAAAGACGAGAAAAATGAGAAAGAGAAGGCAGATGTAGTGATGGAGGTAGTGATGGCAGAGTGGTAGGAGCGTGAAGAGGAGCTTCGGCTGGAGCTGGGAATAGAAGAGGAGGAAGAAGAAAAAATGAATATGCTACTGGTGGTGCTTTTATGTGGTTGAGTAGTACCAGTAGCCCCAACGACAGTGGGAGTTGAACTAGTATCCGGAACAAAGGTGGAAACTGAACCAATTGGAGGTAGACCGGTTGGAAAAGACGGTGGAGGTAGACCAATTGGCAAAGACAGCGTAGGTAAACCAAATGGAAGAGTTAACTCAAGTGCAAAGGACTGCAGAGGTTATTATAAAGAGACCGTGAGTATCGATGTCATTATTGTTAATGAACAAGAATTACCCAAAACCAGATTACAAGCACTTAACATTAAAAACCTTCTACTAGTCCTACTGTCAAAGTTCGCCATGGGTGAGTAGTAGGCAAGGCCGGTGAGATCCTCAACAGAGAGATGTTTTCCTGTTAAACCTTTTTGTTAAACAGGGTACACCATTATCCCATCTTCTGTTCATACTGTAGTAACTGTAACTACAAGCAAATAGAGGAGAACGTTATGAAAGCTTAGACAGCTTGCTGGATTCATAGCAGTATCCATCCTGG
The DNA here is from genome assembly GCA_028011325.1 of Lentinula lateritia. Classification (NCBI taxonomy): domain Eukaryota; kingdom Fungi; phylum Basidiomycota; class Agaricomycetes; order Agaricales; family Omphalotaceae; genus Lentinula; species Lentinula lateritia. Next base: position 266,675 of record JANVFT010000052.1, read on the forward strand.
AAGAACAAACCATTCCCGTCATCGATCGCCGGTCTGGATATGGTGTTCTATCGTGATATTCAATTACAATTGCTGTTGTCATCTGTAGAAAATGCGCCATTGATGCATACGATGACTTCCGAGTCCACTTTTGTCCAAAGCACCGCACACCAAGTGAGATGAAGGAATAAGTGTACCATCTATTCTTTTCAGTAATGGGTATTGAAAATAGATGTGCCATCTATCCTTTTTAGTAATGGGTATTGAGGGTGATGCTCATTGCCGAATCAAGAAGGAAAAAATTAGTCATAGATAGCTCATATCAAGCCTCGGATCTAGTTTAGGTCTCCAAGTTGAGCATGAATCCAATTAGTGGAAGGGCCAGAAATGCAACATGACATACCTGATCATTGTTCGAGGAATAACATTCATACTGTACAAATAGTGATCGCAATGATGTATAAGTAAACAGAGCGCTTTATCCAAATTGGGAAGAAGATTCAACTAGAATCAGGGGGATTGGGAATGAAGTTGGGTAATGGGAATGAGATTGAGAGTGGGGATGGGGATTGAATAAAATCAACTGGAGGGGGGAAAATGCAGCTGAGAGCATGCCCGGGTGTGATTGTCAGATTAGTTAGCAAGGCAAATTGAAACAGATCAGAACGTACAAAGATGTCAAGAGCGGCATAAGCAGCAAAAGTGCCAGAAACGTAGGCTTCCCGCGTTGCCGATTTTACATTGCAAAAGGGATGGAATTCCATCAAACCACGAGTATGGCTTCGCACTATCTAGTAGTTCACTTTGGAGACAACCTACGTAGTAATGTTTGATCTGGGATATGTTCTCACATTCCCCAACACTAGAAAATATACAGCGCTGTGCAGCAACGTATTGAGCAACGTATTGAATTATCTGAATGATCACCGCTGCTGTCTAGCAGATGGGAAGAAAAAATTTTATCATGCGCACTCTCAAACTGGGCTGAAAAGGTGAGAGTACGCCAGTCATTTTGCCTCTTATAAAGTGAGGCAAGAGGTTCTCAAATAACGGAAACAGCTATCATGCTGCATGGCCAGGGGTGCACATGTAATCAAGGTAGTTTTGTATTCTGGGCATCCAAAGGGACCTCATCTTTGGGATGATCCGGGCTAGCATAAATGAAGGTATGGATTTGCACAATTTGACATTTGGTTGATCATTATTGATGTAATTCTAGATGAAATGGATTCTTTTAGCTGGAAGTAAAAGGCTTAATGGGATGCATTTTGACTTGAGGAAGCAAGGTACATACAGAAATTGGGGTTTGGGGTTTAGACAGGACGCAACCAACTTAATGATTGTCAAGAGATCATTCCTCAAGCTGCAGCCCTTGTTAGATTTTTCTAATGCAAGACATAAGTAGTCTTGGACAAGCAGTGAAATTGACAAATACGCCTGTATGTTGTTTGCAAGCTCCTGCAATGCACCGGGCTTTCCCAGCTCAAATCGGAGTAGGTCGTAGTGCCATACGAGCATGTCATGCTTGAACATGCATTAGAGTTCATTGATAGGGCATAATTCCAATTTTTACATGGTTCTGATTCCTGAAGGCGAATTTATTGGGCTAGGAGAGCGGAATTCGAAAGTACCAACTTTTCTGGTTTTGGCAACAAATTATCCAACAGGGTTGTAATTGGTAGGGGTGTATATCGCCTGCTCAATGATAGAAGACGCGACGCAATAGGTAAGGTGTAACTAAAAAAAGTGGAAGCAAAGAGAAGACAAAGGGGGTGGGAAAAAGAGAATGATTTTAATTGCGTTCCCGGTCCGCTTCATGAACTCCTTTACCCCCAATCCTGATACCACCAGGCTCCTCCTCCCATTGAATTTGACACATTGAACTGAAAGTTTTGTACATTGACCTCAGTTCTCCGTCTATACAGGTCCTCGTCTCTTGACTTCTTTGCTACAATTGCTTTATATGCCAAAGCCTGTGTCATGGTGCTCAGTTTTGCACCTGTCACATGTAGTGTGCGTGGGGGGTGGAGGTTTATGTAGCTTGCTTTCTCTTTCCTCACCGCTTCTTTTGCTAGAAGATCTGCACCTTCATTCCATTCATGACCATTGTGGCCTTTTACCCATTTCAGAAGGGTCTGTGTTGGTCGTAGTCTAAGGCTTGCTATTGTGCTCTGGATGAGCTTTGCATTGGATGTATCAATGAAGCCTTTATCTTCTAGTTTGTGGGGGTTCCGGAGGAGTTCCAGTACGTATTTGGAGTCTGTTTCGATTGTCATAGCTGTCTCCGGGTTGATCACTTCTGCAGCGATTTTCACAGCCACTATTTCTCCTGTTTGGTTGGACTGGTGTACATATTGCGGTAGCTTTGCCGACTGGTTTTCTGTGTGTTCGTCTGCAATGAAAACTCCTGCCCCAGCCTTTGCATTCTGTTTATCATTGTTTTCACAGGATCCATCTGTTGCGATGGTAATTCTTTGTTCACCAATTCTGGGTTGCGGTTTCAGTTTGGGAAGTATATTTATCGGTTCAATTGTTTCATCTGTGAAAATCCGGAAGATATTTGCCAGAGAGCCTGTGGTTGTTATATTGGTGTCAAATGGGTTTTCTCCAGAGGGCAACGTACTGGTAGGGATTGGTTTGTTTTGGTAATCCTCCGGTAGTTCTGATCTTGGGTCCCATTTCTTGGGCAGTGAATTCAGCAGTTTTAGGGCTTGATTCATGCATCCATGTGGGTGTTGGCAGTTGTAGCCCTCATGCATTCCCGTACACTCTTTACATTGGCATAGAGAGGTTGGTTCGTGCTCTGGGTTCTGTTGCCGGAATGTTAGAGCTACTGTGTCACCAACTGTCTGGATCCGATGTTTTGTTCTAAGGCAGACACTAGCAGTTGTATGGTTTATTGATCGGATTTCTGTATCTGCTTCCTTGTGGTACCATATTGGCATGATAATCATTTTGATAAGTTCTGTTTGGTCTGTTATTCTCCTTCCTGGGACAAACCCTGCTTGGTTTGGGTGGAGGAGGGCTGGTGCAACTTCACTCAGGTTGAGTGTTAGTGCTTTGGTGAAGATCTTATAGTCGGTGTTGAGGGGCCACTAGCATTTGCAGTACCACCTGCAGTGACAGTCACTGCAGTGTATCTGCATGCACCTGCATCACATTTACAGTATATAAATGCCGGCATTGATATGTATTTTGTTGAATTATGTTATGCTATTGAGAGTACATATTTGCCGCATGTTCAACTATTTCAGGATACTTCTATGCACATTGAGTTGATATATTGCTTGGTTCACAGATGTATGTAAATCCTATATGCTTAATTATGTATGTCACATGCACTTCACTGTACTCACCCATTCATATCATCTGCAAAACCTGTGTGATCATGACAGCAAGGGTACTAGTTGGACAGCACTGTCCAGCCAAAAGCACTGAAAGCAATTTCTAGAAACCACTTCAGTGCTACATCTGCAAAACCTGGATATTTGGCTAAGGGCTGAGAGCAGATCCCAGCAGATCCCAGTGCTGAAAGCACTGAAAGCAACATGCTCTGGGTGCTTTCACTGCTGGGAAGTGCTCTTGACTGCTTTCAGACCCTTAGCTGAAAATACAGGTTTTGCAGATGTAGGAAGTGCAGTCAGTCTCTTAGACAAAAATCTAGGATGTACAGATGCAACTGCATACTCCTACCTTTTGAATGCATTCACCTGGACTGTAACTGATGCACTTGCACTGTAACTGCACACATCCGCATTGTGACTGCATGTAACTGCACTGTAACTGCACACACCTGCACCTCATCTGCCCTGTAACTGCACACATCTGCACCTTACCTGCACTGTGACTGCATCAGCCTGCACCTTACCTGCACTGTTACTGCATTCACCTGCATTGTTCCTGCACTTCCTTGCAGTCTCACTGTGGGCAATAGGGCTCTGTCCCTTTGCATTGAAATGATTGGGGACTGAAATCCTACATTCAATCACAAGGCTCTGAGTGTCTCTATACACTATTGAAGTATTTTGAATACAGCCTTTGGAAATCATTGAGCCACCAATGTTGTGAAGCTACTATCCCCACTATAATTATCACAAATTAAGCACTATTGGCACTGAAATGTGGAGTTTATTCTGGGTCATTTGTGGATAGTCAAGATTATGAAGGGGAGGAAGTTACATTGCTGATTTTGGCCAATGGTTCTGGAACATCATATAAAAGGAATGATGGAAATATTCTTGCAATCTCATGGTATTGCCAGGTTTAGGTTGGGAACCTGGCTAAGAGACACAGAGCCATGTATAAACACTGGTCAAGGACTTACAAAAACAACTTGAACTGTAGGAGATACTTGATATAAGAAATACTTTGATTGGAAAATTCTAGAGCACAGTATGTGTATTGTTATACATTCATTTTTTGCTTTTTGGAGTTCCCCTTGGCCAGATTGTCATCATTTATCCACCGCTTTTGAGATCCACCCAAATTATTGATGGTGGAATTTGGAATTATACCAGCTTTGTGAACACCAGCTGGTATCATATTGTAGTACAAGGGATATTACTTACAAAGGTAAAATTCTAATGATACAAGGTACAGAAAGCCTGCATTGAGAATTAATGCCAAGAAACCTGGCAGCGGACTTGACAGAATAATGAGATCACTATCCAATTTCAATGAAACATTCACATATCTTCAGTCCCTACAGGCCATTATACTGTCTGTTATTGTCATACAAAGCATTTATAGAATGGGATATATTTTGTACAATGGATGATTATCTATTTACATATATATTTGAGTAACTGCAGTGCTACTGTGTGCTACTGCATGTCACTGCATATGTCACTGCAGGACTACTGCACATGTCACTGCATATGGTACTGCAAATGTTCTGTGCCCGGTGTTGAGTAGTGTGATTGGCCAGTAGTTTGCTATCTCATTTTTGTCTCCCTTCTTGTAGATTGGACACATCCAGCCATTAGAAAAGTTGGTCTGTTCAACTATTCCATGGGTGCTGATATCATTGAAGGCCTCTGTCATCAACTCGATAAGATCAAAAGTCTCCTTCCCGGACTCCTTGTCTGTGTCACACTGTCTGCTTATTGCTTTCCACAGTTCATATGTTGTTCCATCGATACCTGGTGCAGAGTGGTTTTTAGTGAGCTTGAGTGCTCTCCTAATTTTTAACTTATCCAATTTCCTGGTTAGGTTGGTATTCTGCTCTTCGTTGGTTCTAGTTTTAATTGAGTTCAGTACCTCAGGTGTGATTTCATTCCGTTCATCTTCTTTTGTCTGGTCTAACCCACTGTGCTGTAGGTTTTCATGATACTCTTTGGCTAGTTCAGCCATTTTTCTGGAGTTTTTTTCATACATGCTCCCTGGTCTGGTATCATTGAGTAGGTTCATGTCTACTTCTGGTTTCCGTAGTGCATAGAACATGTCGCGGGGCTTCCGTTCTCTGTGAATTTGGGACATATAATGACTTGGGAGTTCTCTTTCTAGTTGGTGGCGTGTTCAGCCATCATTCTGTATCTTCTGTAGACGTGCTTGTTCCAGTCCAGTTACTTCTAATTTCAGCTTTTGAGCCCGTTCAGTTTTTTGTGCTTCTGTGAGCTCAATATCATTTAAGGTTCGATCCAGTTCAAGCTGTGTTTCATTTAGTTTCCTTGTGAGTCCTGGAACAATCCATTTTGCTCTTTCCTTTGCCTTATGCGCCACCTTTTTTTTGAGGGCATGCCATATCGTCTGGGCATTATTTGTTTGTGTTCGTAGGGTCAGTACCCTCAATTTCTGCACTGCTTTAATCCCTTGTTCACGGATATAGCTTAAAAAGTCCTTATCCTTTATGACATAGTCTGGTATTCTCCACCGTCCCTTACCAATCCGTGGTGCTTCTTCACTTGTTATCTGTACTGAAGCAAGACTGTGGTCTGCATTAGGTATACCTGATTCTCTTATCTTCCATTCTCGTGCTGTTTCTAGTAATGGGTCTGTTACATAGATTCGGTCAATCCTCGACTGTGATCCTGATGCTGGTTGCATGGAGGTAAATGTCCGTTCATTTGGGTAAGTCATCCGCCATCCATCACGGAGCTTGAGCAGAATTTTAAGGTCATCCAGGGCACTGGAGGCTTCTTCGGGGTCATCATGTGCTGGTATTTGGTCTAAGAGACCAGCCTCCACCATGTTATGGTCGCCTAACATTATATCTGGTTTGGGTGCATTGGGTCTTGTGTCAAAGTATGTTTTGACATCCTGCCAGCATTGTGCGTTCTCTGACCCGTTACTCCCAGAGACATTCGGTGCATACACGGCTAGGATATTTAGCTTGTCCTTTTTATGTATTGTTACCTGGAGGAGGAGGGCACGTCCAGGGATAATTTCATAGGTCTTAGGCTTATCTACCAGGATTAATCTTCGGTTGATGACTATTGCCACCCCACCTCTTCCTGTTGGGTTGGTTGGGTCATGAGATGCAAAGACATGAAACTTTTTCCCATAGTGGTTGATTATTTCATCAACTCATTCATTTGTCAGGTGTGAGCTAGGACGCCTAGTCGTTTGTCTTTCATCAAACGCCAAATGTGCTTCCATTTGTTATCCTGGTGCATCAGTCGTGGGTTCCCATAGCCTCGCATGTTAAGTGTTCCAATCTGGATAGCTGCTTTCCTAGTATTTCGATCTTTTTGCACAGCTCTTCTCTGCCTTCGGTTTGGTAATGTACCTCTGGTCTGGGTTGGCTGTGGATTGTCTAGGAACCTTGGTTCATTTGTATTTGGCCTTGGGCCTTCAGGCAGGTTCTGTCCTGGTCGTTCTCCCATCTCTGAAACACTCATGCTAGTTGAGATGCTTCCGGGTCTTGTTGGGTTACCCAACGCACTCGAAGATAAGCGGCTTTGCTCACTTCGTCTCAAATTGTGCATTACATTTCTGGTGGCCGAGTGTCTATCTTCACCCTGAGTGTCCCAAGTCATTGGGATTGCACATCGGGGCTCCTGACTACTCTGACCTACCTGCCCGCCTGCGATACGACTATGACCTTCATTGGGGATTTGACCAGCGGGAGGATCAACCCCTCCAGTCACAGTTCCCCGGTAGTCTTCGCCAATTCGGTCCCTAATCCACGAATCGGAATGCCATCTACTCCCCTCAGAGCCATTAGGGGGCAAAGAGGAGAGTCCTCCATGTTCCACGGGGGAAGGCGCCCTCAAATCTTGGTTACTCATAGTGAATTTTGGGTGCTTTGCGTTGCGGGTGTCCGAGCCAAAGTTCCTTACCGGTTCGTATATCGTCTGCATTATTAAAAGAGTCACGAAAGAGAAGTGCAATTGAGACCAAGAGAAAAGACCATGCAAAGAGGAAGAGGGTGGGAAAAAGAACGAATTTGATACACACAATCAATCGCTTCTGTATTCATTCTCACTTCCACCAACACCACTCCTATGTCTATCCTGACTCCTACTCTTCCTTCTTACATTCCTACCTCCACGGCGCTCACTGCTCCTACTATACTCACTCCGAATTCCACTAGGCATCGTCAAGCTCTCGTATGTTGGGAGAATCTCATCCCGCTCCTCATCCTGCTCCCTCTCTCTCTTTTCCTCCTTCTCCTCGCAAAGGCATAGCAAAGTGAACCCTCCTTCTGTCCTATAACATGTTTTCACTATCCCATCTACCTAACTCACTCGTCGTTGGCCGGGATCCCGCAGCGGCCGTTTCACAGTTGTTCGACCCTCCGTTTGCTCTAATATCGATGGACACATCAAACATGTGTCGCGCCGTCGATATTTCTCCAAGTGGCAATCCTGTTACTGGATCCAAAGCTAAGCGCAGTGGACGTAATGGATCTGGGTCTGTGTTTGATGTCAATGTCGCTGTGGAATACTTCAACGAATATGGAGTGACTACTCCGGATCGTGCGCCGCTCGCTGCAACCCACCTCCCCCGGGTTGCTAATGAAGGATACACTCACAACATCCGTTTCACGCCTACGAGCATCAGCTCTCAAATTATCACGATCATCAATGCCTTCCAACATCTCCATCTGCATCTGCGTGTGGGTCTCCGCTTCAGATACCTGTAGAACAACAGCAAAGCAATGATAACGATGATCAGTGCTGCTCCACTACCGATGACCCCGCCGTTTATCGCGCTTGTGTGGGAATTCATGGAACCCAGGGAGGAGGTGAAGCAGGTCGAGGGCGAAGAAGAGGTGGTAGTGGTGACGTCAGTCGTGGGGACAGTATAGGATACCTGTCCATCTGGGGACGTCGTGATGGGCCTAGTAAGGACAGATGCTACAGTAGTCAATATCCCAACCATCGGTTCCCGTAGACTTGCAGTCGAAGTCGTACTAGATAACTTGCTAGTACCCGATTTTGCAGCAGGACGTGTAATGGTATGTGTAATGAAAGGTAATGGTGTAAGGGGAGCTGTGCAGAAGGGTCCTGTGAGGGGACGTGTAAGAAGATCTATGAAGAGGAAATAAAATTTTTGTTGTTGATGTTGGTATGGATGAAGTCCTCGATGCGGTGCTCAAGGAGTTCAATGTTGAGGTTTCGGAGCTCGAAGCGGTGACATTAGATTTATCAGTACTTGTACTTCTGGATTTCGAGGTTGCCCCAGCTTGTACTAAACTTGACAATGTCATAGTCGAGTGGGTCAGGTTATCAATGAGGGAAGAATTTCTTTTTGGTATGGTCGGCCGCTTGCTGTGTCGGTTCCGTTTGAATGCCTGGAAGAAAGGTGATTCCAACATGTAACTATCACTACAGATATGATCGTTATGTAGAAAGATTGATTTCCTTTGTTTTGCCGAGGAGACACCTTCGAACTTCAAAGCCCTTGCTTCAGCAGTTCATTATTCCAGAAAATCCTAGATAATTCATCGATTCATCAGGGAACAATCAGTCAAGGTGCCATCTGTGTAGTGACCATTGATATTTCCACGCGCAGCCAACCGCTGCCATGTATAAAATACGGGGGGAGTTGCATAATAATGCATTGACGTCGACAGACGAACATGAAGCACAGCAAGAACATAGGATTGAGAAGACATAAATCACCCTTGTACAATCAACAGTGGTTCATAAAATCATTCGTGTATGTTCCAATTATTTGGCCTGCCTATTACATACATGTAGGAGTTGTCGGAGTCTGAGTAGGCGTAGAAATGCATGAGCTAATTGTTGAACATCCACTGTGGGGAAGAAGGTGTTTTGGCGCCTCCAAAATCCGTCCATTATCCGTAGATTCTTACCAAAAACTGACTGATTTTGGGACGTCGAAAAGTTCGTATAATTCTCAGATAGTTGACTATAGAATATAAAGTTCATATTATGCAGTTATTCTAAGTATTCTACCAATAAACGTGAGGATATAATAATGAATTTGTGCCTCGCGATTCGTCAATATTTTCGGCTGCCAAAAATTTGGAATAATCATAACATAACCTGCCAGTGAACATGAGGATCATATTCCTAGTTTATTTAAAATAATCGTACAATATTGTGCCGTAGGTTATTTGATATTTTCATCGGATATTCACCTCACCAAAAACATGAGGTTGTTCAAAATAACCTCGCCGAGGTTATGCGTGTCATGAAGTCTCATGATGCGCCCTTTGATGCGCCATCAGCGGTGTGTTCCCATCAATCTCTTTTCACATGTTTATTGTACTCGTTCATCTCCTTTCACATGTTTATTGTACTTGTTCACATGACCATCCCAATACTTCTATTTGTTTCCATACGCTTCCATACAACTCATCCTTATTCATCGATTAGCTCGTTATGATTCATTATCGACTCATTATTACTCGTATATATTGATTCCTCACTCTTGTTCCATATCGCATCGTTATTTACAATCGCTTACTCATTAGACAGAAGTAGTATATAAAGAGCAGTAGGCAGATCCTAGTTCCCCATCTCGACCTCTTGGTCATTGGGCAACTAGGCAAGTACTTGTATCCTCTTAGATACTACTTATCTAACTTGGTCATTGGGCAACTAGATTCCCTTTTGATTACTGGTGTGATTGGCCTCTGACGCTATCCCACTGTTGTTCGAGATCACTATTTCCTTTATCTGTGCTTTGTGCCTGTCTCTGTGCCTCCTTACTGTCGCTTCTCAGCGTACTCGGACTTCCCGCATCCCGCTTCCTGCCTCGTCGTGACATTAGGTCGAGATCTTCTACTTGTACCATCAGCTTGGTGAGCTGATCCTACAAGGTATTCACCACGTCTACCTTCGGAGTCAACGTTGATTGCTCCAACCACTTCCACGCACTCGACACTGAAACCAATACCACCTGTTACTGGGACGCTGAAGAAGAAGAGTGGGAACCCTGCTCCAGACAACCGTGCCCTAATCAATACGAAAACACATTCAACGCAAAACCAAACGACCGTTACCAACCCATCCACAGACCAGCACCACCTGCTAGGGCAGGACGTATCAGCACTCCCACTACTTCCACTCCTGTGCTTCCATTAACACCTACGGAACCATCAGCTCCCGCTGTCACTGAGACTACAGCCGACCCCGATATTGAAATACAATCAGTCCTTGAAGAAGACATGTCCACATCACAGGACGTTCGAGATGCCATTATGGAGCTTACAAAGAACCAGGCTAAGCTCCAAGATGTGGTCTCTGACCTAGTAAGCGGCCTCAGTACTACCAAAAGTGTTGGTAAACCACAGAACTACAATGGAAAGCGAGGAGAAGACGCTCGACGCTTCCTAGCGGCCTTCGAGCTGTGGGCTAACTCTGTCCCCGCTCTCTCCACGGATCGTAAAAAGAAAATCACATCTGCCATTACATACCTTGAAGGCGACGCAGCTATCTGGGCCACTCCTATCTCCGAAACTATCAACCAATCGAATATAACGGGCTCAGGAATAGCCTTTCCATACGATACATGGAAGGAATTTGTCACAGCATTCAAAACACGTTTTGAGACCACAGACGCCTCGGCAGATGCCAAACAGCTCCTTAAACGACTCTACCAGAATAGGACCACTGTGGGAACCTATGCCTCCACCTTCCAACAGTACGCGGACCGCACTGGCTACTCAGACAAAGACTTGCGAGATCGGTTCTATGATCACCTTGCAGATCGTGTAAAAGACGGTCTTGTGTTCACAACCCGTCCCACTGGTTCCCTTCAGGAATTAATTGACGCAGCCATCGATGTAGACAACCGACAAATTGCTCGAGCATGGGAACAAGGAAAGAAGCTAGTTGACGATGGAATCCTGACCAATGTCAGACCCTCTACTGTCACTGCCCCGTTCACTACGCCTACCCGAGACCCAAATGCAATGGACATTGATGCTACTACCACTCGATCTCCTGATGCCTTTCGTCGTTTCATGATAGGGCGATGCTATGGATGTGGATCTAAGGAACATCGCAAGGCTGATGGCCATCATGAGCGTGACATTTGCCGTCACTGTGGCCTCAATGGTCATGTAGAGGCCGTGTGCCGTCGTAAGTTCTTGGGACTCCCTGGAAGGAGGACTACGACCATTAGCGCTACCAGTATCCCTGACACCCCTCAGTCGGCCACTCCAAGTACCACCATTGCTGCCACACCTGATCTTGCCCAACTGTTAAAGGAGCTTGCTGCCAACCAACAGGTCCTTGCAGGACAGATCGCTGAACTGCACAAGAATTTTTAAGATGGGAACCCGCCACTGCTGCAGCGTCGTTCCCTAAATTGTACTCAGAATCTCAATCGTCCATATATGCTTCTATCACCTCCTGTACTATTAGCACACTAGAATTCAATAACGCTTCTCACTTTCGTGTGCCGATAGAACTTAAAGGACGATTCCGGAGTACAACAAGTGCAGCTATGATTGACTCTGGGGCCACTGGTCTCTTTCTGCATCAGAAATTCGTAAACAGACATCATGTCTATATCAGGCCACTACCCCATCCCATCGAACTCTATAACATTGATGGTACCGCCAATTTAGCCGGCCGTATTACCCACTTTGCCCGACTCCTAACCAAGGTAGATCAAAACAAACCCCAGATCCTGGAATTCCTTGTCACCAACATCGGATCAGAGGATGTGATCTTAGGATTGCCCTGGTTGCGCAAGGTAAACCCCGACATCAATTGGCGGAATGGACAAATCCAGGCCCCAACGACACCCATGATCCATCACCAAGGAGCTACTACGGAGACTGCAGAACCTAGCAAAGAAAAACAGGTCCGGGAATCCAGCAATCCTTCCAACCTCACTTCAGAAGGTAAAACTCACTTAGAAACCATTGAAGAAGAGGGTGAAGCCTTCGAGGAACCTGAAAGTCCGCTATACCGGCTGACTGGAAATCGTAAACGACGTCGTGCCTGGCTCCGCGCAGGGGTTATCCAGGAAGTAACAGAGGAGCTGTGGTGCGCTGCTGGATACACCTATTCCCAACAACTAGCAGAAGCAGCGAACAAGGATAAGCCTCGGAAAACCTTCGAAGAAATGATACCCGAACCATACCGACGTCATGCCAAGGTATTTTCCGAAAAGGAATCGGAACGATTACCCGAACATAAGCCCTGGGACCATGCGATCGATCTTAAACCCGATGCTCCGGAAACTATGCGTACCAAAATCTACCCGATGTCAGTTAACGAGCAGGAAGAGTTGGACCGATTCTTGGAAGACAATCTCCGAAAAGGATACATTCGACCGTCCAAATCACCCCTTTCCTCACCCGTGTTCTTCATTAAAAAGAAGGACGGCAAACTACGATTCATACAGGACTACCGACGCTTGAATGAATACACCATCAAGAACCGTTACCCTCTCCCCCTGGTTGCTGACATCATCAACTGCCTGAGACAAGCTAAGTATTTCACCAAATTTGACGTGCGTTGGGGTTACAATAACGTACGAATCAAAGACGGTCATGAATGGAAAGCAGCCTTCTCCACCAATCGAGGACTCTTTGAACCACTAGTCATGTATTTTGGTCTCACCAATTCTCCAGCTACGTTCCAGGCGCTTATGAACTCCATGTTCGCTGATCTAATTGCAGCAGGAAAAGTAGCTGTATATCTGGATGATATCCTCATTTTCTCCTCATCCCTAACCGAACATCGGGAAGTAGTTCATCAAGTCCTAGGTCGACTATCCAAGAATGACCTCTATCTCCGTCCCGAGAAATGCGAATTTGAACAAACCTCTATCGAGTACTTGGGCCTGATTATCAGTGAAGGAGAAGTTCGTATGGACCCTGTCAAAGTCGCTGCAGTAAAGGATTGGCCAACCCCAACCTGCCTTCGCGATGTCCGGGGATTCCTGGGATTTGCCAACTTCTATAGACGCTTCATTGACGGGTTTGCTAGGAAAGCTAGGCCACTAAATGACCTCACCAAAAAGGGAGTAGCATGGTCTTGGCAAGCTAATGAACAGGGAGCATTTGACGCCTTGAAAGAAGCCTTTGTCACCGCACCAATCCTGGTACTCTGGGACCCTAACAAACCGACACGCATTGAAGTAGATGCTTCAGGATTTGCAACCGGAGGGGCCTTATTACAGCAACAGGGAGACGGACTCTGGCACCCAGTGGCATTCCGATCCGCCTCCATGGACCCTGCTGAGAGGAACTATGAAATATACGATCGGGAGATGCTAGCTATTATTGAAGCACTAAAGGACTGGCGACACTTTTTGGAAGGACTTCCAAACCCCTTCGAGATTATCACAGATCACCAGAACCTCGAGTATTGGCGAACTGCCCAGGACCTTAGCCGACGACAAGCACGATGGGCTCTATGGCTTTCACGATTTGACTTTGGTCTCACACACCGAGCTGGTAAAGCAAATGCGCAAGCAGATGCTCTCTCCCGAATCTCCCAGCTCGAAGTAATAGATGCTGATGACAACCAACAGCAAACAGTGCTACGACCAGAACACTTCCTTCGAGCGGCTACTATGGTTTTATTCCATAACCCTCTCGAAGAACGCATTCGCAAGGCAAGTGAACGAGAGTCCGAGGTGCTTGAAGGGCTGCGCAAGTTGAAAACACATGGACCTCACAAACTCGTGAATGGACTAGCCGAATGGGAAGAAAAGGAAGGAATTGTCTACTACAAAGGCAGAGTGTACGTTCCACCGGATCCTCAACTACGCAAAGATGTGGTAGCACAATGCCATGATGCTCCTACGGCCGGACACCCCGGAAAACACCGCACTCTGGAGTTGGTCAGCCGACAGTTCTGGTGGCCCACCATCCGATCCTTTGTTGATAAGTACGTGGAAGGATGTGACAACTGCCAGCGAAGGCGTGTACAGCCACAACCACCGTCAACTCTAGAACCATTACCAGTACCAGGAGGACCATGGCAAGACATTGGTGTAGACCTCATCGGTGAATTACCAATGACGCAGGACGGACACAATGCGGTAATCAACTTCTCAGACCATTACTCTAAAATGATCCACTGCTTCCCTACTACGACTGAACTTACTGCTGAAGGGGTAGCCGATTTCTATTACAAAGAGATCTTCCGGTTACATGGACTCTCCAGACGATTTATATCTGATCGAGGGCCACAGTTTGCTGCAGACATCATGAGGGCTCTGTTGAAGCGTTTGGGTATAGAATCTGCCCTAACCACATCGTACCATCCTGAAACTAATGGTCAAACGGAACGCGCCAACCAGGAAATCGAACGCTATATCCGAATGTATATCAGTCGCCGCCAGGATGACTGGGATCACCTTCTCCCAACTGCCGAATTTGTCATCAACTCCCGGGTACATTTTGCTCACGACAGATCACCCTTTGAGGTACTCTATGGCTACACTCCAGAATTCTCCATTCCCATCGGGTCCTGGAAAGAGTACCCCTCCATCACAAAACGACTAGAGGCTCTCCGCTACGCTCGCGAGGATGCAGAAGCAGCATTGCGCATGAGCAAACAACGTATTGCAGATACAATTGCGGAGCATCCTAATCAGCCCAGCTTCACAGTCGGTCAGCCAGTATGGCTTTCAGTCAACAACTTGAAGATTCGTCGGAAAAGTGAAAAACTAGGAAGTCGACGACTAGGTCCCTTCGAGGTTGTTGAAAAGACTGGGGAACATACCTACCGACTGGCGTTACCTACCTGGATGAAGATCCATGACAACGTCAATGTCAAGCGCTTAGCACCCTGGAAAGGGAACGAAGTAAATGGGATACTACCAGCCCCGCCAGAGCCGGAGGTTATTGATGGTGAAGAATTTTACGATGTCGACAAAATCCTGGACAGCAGAATCTATGGTCGGTGGAAGAAGCTACAGTACCTGGTTCGGTGGAAAGGCTACGATGAAGGCCACGATACCTGGGAAAATGAGGAGAATGTGGTGGGGTCTAGTAACGAAGCCATTAACGAATTCTATGCCGCACATCCAAATGCACCAAGGAAAATTTCAGCAACGATCTTTTACTCACTACCATGGCAGCCAGTGGTCAACTTCACCGAAGTGAATCAAGTCGCTGGGACATCGACTCTAAGGAAGGGGGTAATGTCATGAAGTCTCATGATGCGCCCTTTGATGCGCCATCAGCGGTGTGTTCCCATCAATCTCTTTTCACATGTTTATTGTACTCGTTCATCTCCTTTCACATGTTTATTGTACTTGTTCACATGACCATCCCAATACTTCTATTTGTTTCCATACGCTTCCATACAACTCATCCTTATTCATCGATTAGCTCGTTATGATTCATTATCGACTCATTATTACTCGTATATATTGATTCCTCACTCTTGTTCCATATCGCATCGTTATTTACAATCGCTTACTCATTAGACAGAAGTAGTATATAAAGAGCAGTAGGCAGATCCTAGTTCCCCATCTCGACCTCTTGGTCATTGGGCAACTAGGCAAGTACTTGTATCCTCTTAGATACTACTTATCTAACTTGGTCATTGGGCAACTAGATTCCCTTTTGATTACTGGTGTGATTGGCCTCTGACGCTATCCCACTGTTGTTCGAGATCACTATTTCCTTTATCTGTGCTTTGTGCCTGTCTCTGTGCCTCCTTACTGTCGCTTCTCAGCGTACTCGGACTTCCCGCATCCCGCTTCCTGCCTCGTCGTGACAATGCGTACCCGATGTCGGGACATCGAGACACCGGAACGTCGTCGATATCGAGATGTCCTAACGTCGAAACGTCGCTGATGTCGGGATATCGAGACGCCCGACATTCAGATATTCGGGACATGCCAGTTTTGACCTAGCATTATGTCAATCCCACCTAGCTCGTGTTGGTCAATACTAATCGAATGCTAGGTTAAACCTGGTACGCTCCGACAGGTCCTGAACGTCACGCGTCTCGATATCCCGACATCAGCGACGTTTCGACGTCCCGACGTCTCGATGTCCCGACATCGGGTATGCATAACCTCGGCGAGGTTATTTTGAACAACCTCATGTTTTTCGTGAGGTGAATATTTCATGAAAATTTTATATAACCTATGGCACAATATTGTACGATTATTTTAAATAAGCTAGGAATATGATCCTCATGTTCGTTGGCAGGTTATGTTATGATTATTCCAAACTTTTGGCAGCCGAAAATATCAACGAATCGCGAGGCACAAAGTCATTATTATATCCTCAATATTATTGGTAGAATACTTAAAATAACTGCATAATATGAACTTTATATTCTATAGTCAACTATCTGAGAATTATACGAACTTTTCGACGTCCCAAAATCGGTCAATTTCTGGTAAAAATCTACGGATAATGGACGGATTTTGGAGGCGCCAAAACGCCCTCTTCCCCACAGTGATCGTATGGAGAAATCGAGTTGATGCCCCCTCGGCCTGAGCGGGTTCCCCATACATGACACGCTCAATTGAGGTGATTTTCGAACGTTTGGATTGGATTAGGGGTTTGAAGTGGGGCTGGAATTTGGATTTAAGCGTGATGTTTGAGCTCTTCAGGGGATGAAAGGGTGTTGAGAGTGCAGCTGACTATGTATGTAGATCGTTTTGATGACTTGATGAGAGTACGAGGACAGAGAGGTACTACGTCAGACATAGTCCGAAGAAACAGTGGGAGGAAGATGGGAAGATGGGAGGAATGGAGATCGGATAGCTGTAGAACTGTAAGCTGCAAATGTATATCAGTAGTAAACTTTCGTTAAATTCACCGCACGTACTAAGGCATTTATCAACATTAAAAAGATCTAAGTCGAAAACGTAGAGGCATATGATATGTTGCAGGAGCGTTAACGGGATGGAATTTGGCAATATGAGGATCGGTTTTGGTTTTGGTTTTGGTTTGTCATTCATCCGCCACTTGTCGACCTTGCCCTACTGAGATTTTGCTGTTCATGCTGGTATAGATGAAGTCCACATGGGTCCTAAGGCCTAAGTCCCTGTTGGAATACATGTTGTCGCGCTTATGCGTTGCACTTGAATCTTGATCTGTGCGTTGGCGTCATTGCCGTGGGCTATACTTGTTACTTGTGAGGTACGTTCTTCTGTTTCGGATAGATTTTTTTACCTACAGTTTCATACAGTGTACATAGAAGACACAAAAAGATTTGTACGATTTTCGTCCGACTTGTACTCTCGAGCCTTCCTAGTGCCAACTTGAGTCTAATGATTCTCTTCGGAACGTAGCAACGCGCTTATCCCAGAAACATCCGACGAACCGACACTGACTCGAGTTCGCGATTAGAACCCTAGTGAGCATCACAATGTATGTATGTGTGAGGGGTGTTTTTATCGTCGCTTTTGCACAAATTTTAGGGTGAGACACTGGAGGAGGACGCAACGGTTGGGTCAACCAGAATAGAACGAGAAGCCACGACTGAAGCACGTCCTGTGACAAGATTCCCCATTTTGCCTTTACTACGACGAGTTCGTGAACTCTGTATACCTTTGCGGCCCTTCCTAGCTAATGGACCAGAACCTGTGATAACGTTACCTTGGAAAGACTTTTGAATCTTCGCTCCACTGTCTGCCCTGGAAGTACTCGATGCATCTGCTGTAGACGTGGATCTGCCACGTTTCTTGCCTATGGCTGAAACAACATCATCCTGAGCCACTGTGGGTAATGACATAGGAGACGACGGCTTCTGAGTGAAAATTCGAGATAGACGGCGCATGAGTATGTCTTGAGAATATTCTTTCGTAACCTTGTCTAGTCCTTCAATGTTCAAGACCCCAGCAGGATAATCCTCACGAAGAATACTGTCCGCGGTCGCGTTCTTGACCCGGAACGACCCAGAAATACGTAGGACGCCAGAGAGACCCACATCAGTATCGAGATTTGGTAGCTGATCGAGAAGCGTAACGACTTCAGGCTGGGAAACATTTCAACGTTCTGAAAAAAGCTGGCTTTGCGATGATTCTCTTACCTGATCACGGAATATAACATTCGGATGAATCTCTTTGATATCTTGAGCAAAATCCGGGGTTTCGCTTGTGAATGTCGAAGGCACATAAACAAAAACCCAAAAGGTTCGCTCATCAGAGAGTTTTAGACAAAAGACCAAAGTAACGCTAGTGCTTGAAGATGAGGGCAGAACACAAAATGGTTCGTCACGCTCATGTTTGAACCAAGAGACGACTTCTCCTGGAGCCCCCGCCAGAAATACCAGTCGGTCAGGCATATTTTCAGATAATTGTAGGTCCTTGGCTTCGAGTCGGTCGGCAACTTCGACGAACTTCACAAGTCTTGCATTCAATGATGGTTTGTTTAGCCCGAAGACTGTGCAGGCATTGGAAACCTTGGAGAAGTGACTAAAACACATAGCCAGCGATAAAGCAAGGGATAAAGCAAAATGAGACGGATGGATTTCAGTTCGATAGTTCCAAGCAAAGGTCCCGGCTAACTTCACGAGGGTGAAATATGGATGTTCTTTGAACCATTTCGCCCCGTAAATAATTGTTGCCGGCTCATTAAGACCTATCTGAGAACACATTGGATCCAAGAAGATTCCATAGCCCTCATTGACGAGAGCAACGTCGCTACCCTTGAAATCAAGGCACCCTTTAGATGTGGTCAAGAAGTTGACAATCGTCCTATGCATTGCAATAGTGCTGATGTTTCCTATAAACCATCAGGGGAAGCTGTAGGGGAAGAATAATTGTGAGAAGAAACACACTTTTGGACAAGGCCTTGGAGCCAAGGGGTGAATACCAATTATTTTTATAAAATTTTTCCTGTGATGTATATTGAGAATTATCGTAGGGCATGTATTCAGAAACAGTGTTGATGAAACCTCCCAATAACGTATGTGGACTCTCGAAATTGTTATCTAATAATAATGTCAGGAAAGACGCTGTGTAACGGTGCCTAAGAATGGTCAAGTGATGATCTTGGTGAATTAACAGTGTCTTACCTTCCTCGTAACCAATGCCACATTCGATCCATAAGAAGCCGACCAGCATCTGACTTTCCAAATTGTGGAGGTAAGAATTGGGAAACATAACGTCGGTGGATTTCTAGATCATCGAAACATCCTGTATCTGAACACCAGAGAAAATTATCCCATTCTCCTGAGGAAGATTGAAAATGTTCCTGAGGAATGACAGTACCCGCGACGACGAATTTAACCGGGAAGCAACCCATATGTAGTTGCCAGCTTCGGAGAATCGCCTTTAAAAGCGGATAAGGTCCGCCGTCATCTTCTAAGGCCCCATAGTGCTTTTGGGAGACCACATTCGCTTCATCCAACACAATGTAGAAGACTTCTCCGGGTGCCATTTGCAAGAGAAATTGGATGTCCTCCCATGTGTGCAGTATGGCTTCATCAATGACAGAATCATTCACGCAGGCTATAGAGATCTGGTGCTTTATCTTACCATACGGTTCGAAAGGCGATGCGAGGTTGTGGGGAAAGATTTGTGATTCCAACCAACGTTGGCGATGATCATGACAAAAGCCCGCTTTCGAGCAGGCTTCAAGATACATTTTAAAGACGATCAGCCGCGCTAACAGGGCTTCGCATGCTATGCGATAAACGGTTTGTACGTTGTCTTGCAACGATGTGGTATAATGAGGGTCAGTGCGAAAAGGTAGGAGACCAGTCCAGTTAGAATTCGAGCTTATATCAGAGATATCGGCTGCGAAGTCGCTAGCTCCAAGGTAAGAGGAATCGATGGCACAGGTGATATAAAATCCCCAATGAATGCAAAGACCTTCGAAAAGCAGTCTAGTTTTTCCAGTACCAGACGTGTTGATAAGAAACCTATATATAACAAGAATTTCAAAGACATTCTTCACGTAGAGTGTGTGAGACAAACGTGTGATGATCTGGAGAGAAGATTGTGTCCAACCTCTTCCGCAGGAGAGGGTCATGCTGAAAACTGCCCAGTTTGTGAAGTATGACAAGAGGAATTTCTTCGCGGCTTCCGAGTGGAATCCCGAGCTTCTGAATATGGTCATTTATGTCTGGGTTGACGCTATTCCTCGTAGAAGCCCAGATAGAGCGTTTCCATTCGCCTTTGACGACGGGCGTGATCTTATTCTGTGAAGCTATCAAACGAATTGCCTCGTTCATACTCTTGAGCCTAGGGTTTGTGCGCCACGCATTTCGCTCAAAGTACACTGTAAATAGAAAGTTAGAACGCTAGAAAATCTCCCAAACGATAAGACGCGCCGCAAATACTCTCTAATGCTCCTAGGTCCCGGGCTTGGTGCGCGATCTTGACTTGCTCGTACATCCCAGAATCGAGGGAAAGAGTGGCGGAGCATTGTTCCAATGAAGGCTTGAACGTTCCTTTCCGAAAATTGGTCAGATATTCATGAAGGAATTCTGAAGTCGGCAAAGGTCGCTCGATGTCTGGAAAAGAGGCAAAAACATCCATGTGGCAGTCAGATCGCTGATTCGCACAACATTTGCGTTTCTTCGAAGTGCAGCTAGCTTTGGAGCGGCCTCCGCTTTCCGAATCTTCGGCTTAATCGGGCGACTCGGTTTTGACTTGCTGATGTCGATGACGCCCAAAACAACGATCACAATGATATCTTGCTGTAAAGGATCAGGGGAACTGTTGAACCTCGCTAGCCCATATTCTACAAATTTCATCTCATTTTTTCCCAAGTCGGCAGATAGTCGGGAGGTGAACAAATACTCATAGTAGATTGTTCTGATCCTTTCTTACATTTCCCCTTCCAGCCTCTGAAATGCAAATGCCCGAGAAGGCCACGCAATATTCTGGAATGGTGTCTCGTTTCCCTTGTAATCTGCTGGATCGATACCGGTCATCTTGAGAATGTACGAATTGAGGATTTTATGCAGGTCAGGTGCTGGTATCCGTTCTGCAATACAACAGACAAATGCTCTGCAGCGAACCTATGCCTAGCAAATGACGCCATGAGAACAAGTAGTAACTAGCAATGCCTGGTCAATTCCAGAATCCCTTACCTTCCGCTCAACCAGTAAAAAATCCGTCCCTGCAACTGTGCAAATTCCTTATTTTGGTATATTCTAGGAGAAAAAAACTCTTTCATGTACTCGAGCTGACTCGGAGCTGTAGCGTCGTTGAATGCTCCTGTTTCGTTGATATCAACAGTAAATCCTGGTTTTAACATCACCGATGCCAGACAAGGCTTCATAAATGACCTCCCTGGACAAGCCTGTCCCAGTAACGAAGCAAGCTTGGACTCCAGTGGTATGAGATCGAGGATGAACATAATCATCTTTGCATAGGGAACAAGGCTGAACAAGGACATACATTGCCACTCGGAAACTCGGAAATGTTTCTCTACCGAAGAACAAAAACCCAGACTAACCCAGAAAATCGAGACGTTTTCCTAGCAACTTGATTCGGACAAGTACATACTTGCATTGACGGCGACTCGGATCAGTACTGCAATTCGCTAATTCGAGGCAATTCGTCTATTTTTGTTTCTCTACGTCTGGTTCCGGATCCGATAATCTCTCAGTGATAGCCTGAGGGCCCGCCGAAGAGTATCATATCGATATCATGGGATTTTGGAAGAGATTTGTTAGATTGTCAGAGAGTGATGATGAATACAAGTCAAAAGGTAGGAGGAGGAGGAGGAGGAAGAGGAGGAGGCAAAAGGATATAGAATGGAGATGGGAGTGATTAAGGTCAGAGGGAGACGGAAGGGTCAGAAGAAGAAGGTGAGAGGAAGAAAGAAAGGCGTAAGTAAATAAAAAACGAGAGGTAAAGGGAGTATAAACTTTACACGAAATAAATAAATAAGTAACCGAGGATGTACTACTAGTACAGAAGGAGCGTCAAAACGTATTATATAGGAGCCTGGCCTAAGCGCTTGAGGGTCGTCGAAACGTGAAGGGCGTCGTCGTGGATTTACGTTGCAGAGCAGAAGGAGAAAGAGGTGGGTATCATGGAAAGCAATGGACGCGCAGCATAATGATCATCGCTTCCCACCTCGTTGAGGAGGCCCACTCCCACTTCTATCTGGAAGCAAACTATCATAGGTGGGCGGAATCTCATCCGGACCCTCTCCTTCTCCCTCACCCCTGGGAACATCAACCCTCCCTCCGTCCTGATGCACCAACACATCTCTGCTCCTCCCACCAAACGCAGGCCCCGCAGCTGATTTGTTTTCAACACGGGCACCGGGGGTGAACCCGCCGACGAATAGACCTTCGGGACCTGCTGCAGATGAAGATGAAGCACCAGCACCAGCGCCTGGATCTGGATTAGCGACATTGAATCGACCATATCCTTGCCCGGCTCCAGTGTGCGTGGTGTGTGTGGAAGTAGACCCGGTGTTGGATGCTGGATTGGGTTGATTGGGGTTTTGGGTGTAGGGATTCGGCAGGCGTTCGCCGACGCCGAAACCGTACGGTGCATTGGAGCCTTGAGGTTGAGTAGGCGGTGGGCCGTTCTCACCATAAGCAGCGGCATACACCGACGCGGGTACACCTGAGTTGGATAAACCCAAACTTGGGGACCTGGTATGTGTACTTGGACGTGAATACCCGAGGGATGTTGAAGATGGATTGGAGTTTTGTTGTTGTGTCGACATTTCAGGAGGTATTGCGTTTGCGTTTGTTGGGTGATACAGAGGATACGGTGCGACGACACCAGCACCCAGTGCCGAGCCAGCTAACCTTCCACCCATTCCATCATCATCATCCCCAACATTCGGCAACGTCGCTCCTCGTCCCCTCATCCCTTTCGGCTCACCCTTCATCGCTTTCCCCTCAGTCACAATCCTATCCGGATCAAAGTTCCCATCAAACGCCTCTAAAGATCTCTGTTTTTGTTTATACCTCTTCCACCACATTCCAACCAACACCAAAACGATTATCAGCGCTGCTCCACCACCGACGGCACCCCCAACTATCGCTCCTGTGTGCGAGTCTGATGATGAAGATGATCCGGAGTCTGAGGAGGACGAAGAAGTGACGGTGGCTCCTGGTGGTAAGACGGTAGATGTCTGGATAACGGTGGTGTATACCTGGCCATCAGCAGATGTCCCTACGACGGTAGTAGGTACAGCAGTCGTTAAAGACGCTGTAAGCGTCGATGTTGACGTTGTCGAGCTGCTAGTCTTCGTCGCACTGGACGTCCCGCTACTAGAACCTGAACCAGAACTTGAACCACTGGATTGCGCTGACGATGCGGTATTCGATGCCGACGTCGAGGAAGAAGTATTAGAGGTGTTGCTGGTATTGCTGGAAGTCGTAGATGAAGTTGTAGAGCTACTGCTACTCGTTGTCGTACTCGCAGACGTCGGTGATGAACTCGATGTCGTAGCAGAACTTGCTGGTGCCCCGCTCGCCATCGTGGTTACTCTTGATCTTGTTTTTTTTTTCTTGGCAATTTGCAAATTGGAGCACGGCTTTCTCAAGCCTTAGCCTCGCGTTTGTACAGCCATTCCCGCAGATTTCACGTTGTTATATTGTTATAGATTAGACAATTTCCTTATGGTCTAATAGTGTAGAGGTTATCACACGGGATTTTGATAACCAATTCACTCTCTGCCACATTATCTTCTTCCCGTAACCCAGGTTCGAGTCCTGGTTAGACCTTGCTAACTCCTCAACAAAGTTTTGTCGGAAATTTTGTGATTGTTGAGGTTGAGGTTCATGTTGATTGAGTCTTTGTGTATTACGGAGCCGCCCGGAGCCACCTGCAGAGACAGACATGGAATGTGCATGGTTTGAATTTTTGACTTCCTTCTTTTCACAAACCAAAAGCTTTCCACCTCTTACAGTGGTTTCAGAAAATAATGAGAATCATAAAATTTTGTTCAAGATGTCACATGTTGCACATCACATAGATTACTACCTGATATAGAATAGTATGAACCAATGTTACTATGTGTCTCTTTGTTCTGAATGGATAACTGCAGGATCAGTCCTGATCTCAAAAACTGTGCACTGGATCTCTGAGAGCGTGGCTGGGACCATTCTAACATCTGTTCAGCACTAGGTATATTGTCAGCAAGCCTTTATCATTGGATCCAAATCTTCAATGAATTTGACTCAGTTGTCAAATCTCCATCTCCTCTTTGTGGATGCCCTTGAATGATCATTCTTGCTGCCCTCACTGCCATGAAGGAGATATATAATCATTACCCTGATAGCTACCTTGACAATTTTGGGTGGTTCCTCGCTTTCCATTATGATGTTGTAATATTGAAATCAGCTCTTCATGACAATCTTCAAAAGGCTGGTGTTACAATCACTTTTTTTCATCTTATCTTTTTCTTATCTTGTCTTATCTTTTATCTCCCTTATCTCATATCTTGTCTTATCTTGTCTTACATTGTCACCTGACCTATTATTCATGCTTACTGATACAACATGCATACAGCATGTTGATCAAGTCTTTATTACTTACACATTGCTTTACTTAGGCTTTATGTGTTTCACACATGTTTTACCCATGCTTGCCACTGACCCAGAGTATTGGACATTACTAGGGCAGAGGGTTACTTACTTGTATATAAGCTGTAGTTACTTGCTGTATTTCCTTGTTGAGCAGGCAAGGGGTGCATAGTGGTGACACTCTCTAGCACCATACCTGGGTAGTATAGCTTATAGTCTCAGTGAGGCAATAAAGATGAGAGAGAAGCGAGTTGGATTCCAGTACAGGACATAGCTACTTATATACATAAATGTATGACAGTATTACATAAGGAAGTACTGAGGAATCCGCATATGGTATATGATGTCAGTGTACACTAAGCATAGACTAGGATAACACATGACCGTATTAGTGATGTGTGAACAGCATAGCCGCATTCAACACTCCCCCTTGCTGAGCAGCACAGTAAAGTACTTTGCTCGAAGCAATAGCGGTAGGCGTCAGGCAAGGCAGACAGCCTAAGGATTGGTGGACGAGTAAAACTCAAGTCCAAGCATTGAGCGGAATAGCTCAAATTTGATACGCCCAAGATTCTTTGTGAGAAGATCTGCGGGGTTGTTACTGCCATCTACGAAGAATACTTGCACAAGACCACGTTCAACAACTTCACGGATATAATGATATCGGATGTCAATGTGTTTTGAGTGCTTGCTAGTGACAGGATTTGATGCCATGAAAATGGATCCTTGATTGTCTCCAGCAATAGGAATAGCGTCAAGCTTATAGCCTAATTCCTCAAGTAGATTGCGGACCCAAACCACTTGGCGGCTGCAATCAGACAATGCCATATACTCAGCCTCTGTAGACGAGTGAGCGATTGTTTTCTGCACATGGCTGGTCCAAGAGAAGATGCCATTGGCAAGCTTCATAAAATATCCAGTCTGAGACCGGCAAGTATAAGGATCGGAAGCCCAATCCGAATCAGTCCAAGCACTGAGACCAATACCCGATTCACCATCATAGCAAAGTGCATATGATTTCGTACCTAGGAGGTAGCGGCAAATATAGAGTGCCTTGCTAAGGTGCTCTTGAGATGGGTTAGCTGCATGTTGTGCAAGCTTGGTGACAGCGAAGGAGATGTCGGGATGTGTGCCCAACATAAGGTAGAGAAGGGAACCAATAACCATCTGAAACTTGCTACGAAGAGCGGAATCCGCCTGGCCTTTGGTGGGTTCGGGTTGGAACCCTGCAGGAAGTGGTGTATCAGCCATTTTAGCATTTTCCATACCGCAACGCTTAAGGACTTTGTCAAGGTAGGCGCATTGATCAATATAGATCTTTTTGCCACGACGAGTAATCCGCATGCGAAGGAATTCTTTGGCTTCACCAAGATCTCTGCATTCCCAGTGTGACATGAATTTCTCTTTTAGAGAAGCTACGAGTTTCTTGTCAGGTCCAGCAAAGAGTGCGTCATCAACGTAGATGATGGCGATGACTAGTGTGTCATCTTTACCTCAACGGACAAAGATACCTGCATCAGAGCTCAAGCGTTTAAAGCTGAGTGTTTTCATGTATGAGTCCAGTGTTCGCCACCAGACAAGACCTGCTTGTTTTAGTCCATACAGAGCTTTGCGCAGTAAGAGGACTTTATCTTCTTTGCCTTTGATTCGAAAACCTTCAGGTTGTTCCATGTAGATAGTCTCATGTAAGACGCCATATAGATAGGCATTTCGAACATCGAGTCCAGTGAGATACCAGTTGTTCAGCGCAGTCAAGGCGAGCAACAGTCTAACAGTCTCAAACTGTACTACAGGAGAGAAGACTTGGTCATAATCAAGACCTTCAATTTGTGAGAACCCTTTGACAACAAGGCGTGCCTTCTTACGACCGTCAGATTTGACGTCGAAGACCCAGCGGTTCTTAATGACCTTTCGGTCTGCTGGACGATCCATGAGTTCAAAAGTACCACGCCGTTTGAGCGCTTCAAGCTCTTCTTGGCAGGCCTTAAGCCATTCCTCACGCTCAGCCTTAGGTAGGCGAGTAATGTCCTTGTAAGTCCATTCACGGACGTTCTTGGAGCCTTTCAGCTCCCCCTCAAAGGGAACGGCCTTAGCCATGAGAAAATATATTAATTCAGCTCCCCCTTCCCGACATAGTCTGATCAGGGTACTAGCTTCGTCACCGGGAGTGACAGAGGGTTGTTCTCCATCTTCAGGAGTAGGATGCTCAGTACTAGGTCCGGGAACCTGTTCTGGCTCAGGGCGCTCTTGCTCAGCCGAGGAGCTACCTGGCTGTGGAGCTCTTGCGCGTCTCTGAATATCCCTCTTTGGTCTCTCTACCTGTTGTTCTGTAGGAAGCTTACTGCTGCTTCTAGGATCACCGGTAAGACGAGTAGGTGGTCTCCGCACACGACCTGAACGTCTCGGTTGCTCTTCAGCAGGAGGTTGTTCATTCCGGGGTTGTGGCGGCGGACTAGGATCTCGCGCTGGCTGTTCAGCTGGCGCAGGCGGTGCAACGTCTTGCTCCGGATCCTGTCTCCTTTGGGGAGTAGTAGGTTGATGAGAGATTGGAACATCATCATCATCAGGTGGAGGAATTGGATCTTTAGGATCTGTGTTGCGATCTGGTAGTCGCGTAGAGCGATGACGCTCTGAGGCTTTACAACGAGGAAATAATTTCTCATCAAAGACAGCGTGCGTAGCAGTGAACATAGCATTGTTCGACCGCATGTAGATATTTCCGTGTCCACCATCAGAAACTCCGAGATATGTCATTAGTTCTGACCTGGGCGATTGTTTGTTTACCCGTACTTCTTCATGAAGATAGACGTATGCGCCACAGCCAAAGACACGCAAGTGATCTATGCGCGGAACTTTGTTGTACAAAATCTCATATGGTGTTTTCCATTTGTGACGACGCATAGGAGTGAGGTTATACACACACACAGCATGTTTAACAGAGAATTCCCACCAGGATTCAGGAATACAGGCTTGAAAGCGCTGCGGTTCACTTTTCTCAATAATAGTCCGGATAAACCTCTCAGCTCGTCCGTTCTGCTGGTGGATATGAGGATATGACCATTGTACTTTAATACCTTCGTTCTTAAAGAACTCATCAAGTGCATTGGATCTAAATTCTCCGCCACCATCAGACATCCATTCCTTGACGTTAGTCTCGTATAGATTTTTGACTGAGGCAATAAATTGCTTTATCACTGGCAGAGATCCGCTCTTCTTTTTCAAGTGGCAGAAGAACCCGAATGAAGTATAGTCATCTATGAAGAAGATCGTATACTTGTACTTGTGGTACGAAGTGGTAGGCCATTCTTTGAGGTCTGAGTGAATGAGCTCAAAGGGACGTGATGCCCGATGAGTAGTTGGCGGAAATGGACGTAAAGTCATCTTTCCCTTGGCACAACCTTCACAGAGATCTTCCTCATGGGGAATGCTGAAGGTGGGAACACCTTCTGCATGTTTCCTCAGTTGAGTGAGTGCTTCGCGCGATGGATGACCCATTCGGCGATGCATGGTAGTGTAGTCCACTGAGTGGATCACTAAGTTTACAGCCATAGGCTGTGGCGAATAATCTTTGAGAATATAGATTGTATCGCTGTGAGTTCGTGGTTCAAATGACAGGGATAAACCATCTTTGTCCCAGAAGTCAACTTTGTCTGCGTTGCCGCGAACAGTTTTGCCATCTTGTAGGAAGCGTCCTTGTGCTATAAGGCGATGACTCAACTCCTTCATATAGAATACTGGAGCGATTCGTGCCGGATACATGCGACCTCTTACATCCTTGAAATGTATCAAGACAGTCCCAACGCCAGTAATGTAGGCAGTTGTGGTTGCAGTTGCTATAAGAACTTTTTCCTCAAGGTCTTCATACTCAATGAAGTCACTCAAGTCAAAGGTAGTGTGTTCAGAACAACCAGAGTCGTTCATCCACCACTTGGGTTGGTTCCTCTCTTTACCCTTACACTTCTTGCACACAGAGTATGAAACATCATGTACACAAAAATGTTCTTTGGATATATACTTGACATTGATACGATAATTATACAAGCGGGACAAGAGATCAGGCTTAAAGGCCGACTTGCATGTCTTCGTCACTGCAACCGATGAAGGTGTGTTAGTATATCTCGTATGATCAAGATCAGAGGAGGGTACTGACCCCATGGTGTCCATGAATCCAGTGATTGCCAAAATTTCACGATCCAAGTCGAAATTTATCAACTCATCAGGGTCAAAAGAGGCAGTTCCTGGGACCTCAAGGTCCATAGGAGGAGATGGAGGAGGCGGCGTAGGAGCCTTGTTGCCATCCTCAACATCATTCTCAGAAGGCAACACACGGGTGCGCTTCGTTGGAGGATCAGAAGAACCTTGCTCATCGTCACTACTATCTAACTCCGAAATGTGTCCAGATGGCTCAAGGGCACGAATGACTTCGGCAGTTGCACGGACGCCAATATCACGGGCACGTTGAATGGCCATCCTTGTCTTCTTATGAAGACGAAGGGATGTAGCATTGTGAGGAGGATTGTAGGGAGGATGGATAGAGTGCTTGTGTTAAGATCATGCAACCCGTGTAACCGTGCCAGAGGTCACACAGTGTCTAAGTGCGGAAGATGAGTGGGACAGTAGTGAAGTTATTAACAACACTGCCGTTACGCCGTTAGTCCCCGGAGGTCGAGAGTATAGAAGAGAGGAGCTAAGTAGCAGCCAAGTCGGGGCGGCGGTATCGCCGGTGACGAGGAGCGAGCCAAAGAACTTATAAGTCCAAAGGCTATAGAGAGTACTTCAAGGCGTTGAGCCTGAAGACTTAGAGAGGAGCTTAAGTTGGGAAGGGAGATCTAAGTTGATCTAAGTCGATAATTAAACTGAGGAACTACAGTAGCGTACAAGCAGTATTTATATCTACGGAGCGGCGCAGCGGCGCGGAGCGCCAGACTAACTACTAGGAGTTATACGTGTAGTCCTGCAGGGTAAAGTAAAAGACAATAAGGAGGGACTAGAGTGAAAGGGTATGTGTAGCGAGAAAGAACAATAAGGAAGAGATTACAATAAAGGTCAATCTTCGGGATACCGAGCGGCGAAGTGAAGGCCCGAGGCATGGACTTGACAGCTTGCGCACATCTGGGACGGAAGGAGTAAGATCGGTACGTACCGGACCAAAGTCAACAGTACTGCCAATTGGACTGAAGTCCATAGAGTCTGCATCAGCTTGTGCAGCGTTTGCATTCCTCTTAGCCTTCTTGTTCTTTCCACTGCCACGCTTATGCTTCTTCTTGTTGGAGTCATCGTTCCTGTTCTGTCCCTTCTGCTGCTGGTTACTATTGTTACCATGCTGCTGTTGGGAGAACTTGGGATCGTTTCCCTTGCAATGAACGTTCGAAAACTTGTTCGCATTCTGCGGTTGGGAGTTGCTAATGGTGTCTCCGCTGAAAGCGTTCATAACTGCGATACGAACTTTGGCAAACGTCAATTCCTTGAGCTCCTCAGTACCGAGTTGAGACATAGTCTGGACAACGACAGAGTAGCGTGATGGAAGCTTAGATAGAAGAATCAGAGCTTCGAGGTGGTCAGGGATGCCAATGTCAGCGTCATCCATACGGGTGAAGAACATGCCAATGTCAGTCATAGCTGTGAGTGGGTTTCCCTTGTATGGGACCTTGACAGCTATGGCGGCAGCAAAGTCATTAAAGACTGCGCCTAGACCTTTGACCTTGTAGGTTTTCTGCAAGAATTCCCACAGTTTCTTAGCCGTGTCACCCTCGTCCTTAGCAAGGGTGCGGATTGACGGAGAAAGGCGGAGGCGGATGTTTCCAACAGCCTTAGTGTCGGTCTCCTTCCAGGATTTGAGGTTATCGTCATACTCCTTCCAGACTTTGACACTGTCGAGGTCTGTCGAATCAAGTGGAGACGGCTCGGCAGGCGGGTCGGAGATAATGGCGGACCAAAGCCCTGTGGCTTGGAGAAAGGCTTCCATTTCAGAGATCCAGGTGTCGTAGTTATCACCTTTAAGGGTGGTGGTAACAGCGGTGAAGAGTGCAGAAGACATTGTAATCTGGATAAAATCAACAGTGATGTCAGCATGCAATTCATAAATGCTCAAGACAACAGATGAAAATAAAATGGCATGAATGTTATTGCCAGTAGTGACAAGCTGCGACATATGTCTAGCAAGCTGTCATCTACAGTGTCAAGCACTCTTGGGCGATGTCATAATCAGCACTTGTTAGGTGCGATATTGACTTCAGCGCCAGAGGCGACATTTCAGGTAAAGGTCTGTGTCAGAGACAGCAATCAAATAGATGCGTCAATGACAACAGTAAACCAGAGAGCACTGCGAGCTTAGAGCTCAGCAAAGCGTTCATCCGGGGCCCATAACCTGTTGAGCAGGCAAGGGGTGCATAGTGGTGACACTCTCTAGCACCATACCTGGGTAGTATAGCTTATAGTCTCAGTGAGGCAATAAAGATGAGAGAGAAGCGAGTTGGATTCCAGTACAGGACATAGCTACTTATATACATAAATGTATGACAGTATTACATAAGGAAGTACTGAGGAATCCGCATATGGTATATGATGTCAGTGTACACTAAGCATAGACTAGGATAACACATGACCGTATTAGTGATGTGTGAACAGCATAGCCGCATTCAACATTCCTTAGCTTGATCTTGTATATTCTACCTGGTTTAGTTCAGAACTTTGCTTGCCTCCTTTATCGCTCTGCCATCTAAGGTTTTCTTGAGTGTGACACCTGGTGACACCTGTTACTAGAGCCAGTCGCTAACAGCTGGCTTAACCCAGAAGCTCATGTGGAAGATTGCACAAAAACAGGATGAAGTTTTACAAGCAGAGTATCACTTGGTCATCAAGAATGAATTCTCAGGCACTGGATGCAAGTTTGTGACTGTGAGTCTAGCAAGGATAAGCACACCCTTACATGGCAATATGGCTATGCTATGAAGGAACAATGTGCTGAGATTAATGCACCACTTGTCCGTCACTGTCAAGTTCATGCTTCAGTGCCCCACTATGCCACTCAGTATTCCAAGATCCACCATTTATTGTAATCTCATCCTTATTGTTCTTTCTCGCTACACATTCCCTTTCTGCATAGTCTCTCCCTTATTGTTTTATCCTCTCTCTTATTATCTTATTCTCTACCCTGCAGGTACTACACATATAGCTCCTAGTAGTTAGTCTGGCACTCTGCTCCAATGTGCCAATCAAACTGCCTGTACTCTACTGTAGTCCCTTAGTTTAATTATCATCTTAGATTATCCTCATCAACTTAAGATCACCCTAGATCTTCTTCTCTTGTCCTTTAAGTCTTCAGGCTCGTCGCCTTGAAGTTCTCTATACTCTGACCTTAGGACTGTCAAGCCCATGCCTCGGGCCTCCATTCCGCCGCTCGGTATTCCGAAGATCCACCATTTATTGTAATCTCACTCTTATTGTTCTTTCTCGCTACACATACCCTTTCATTCTAGTCTGTCAGCAACTGGTTCTAGTAACAGGTGTCACCAGGTGTCACACTTCAGAGAAAGCTTAGAAAAGCAGGGCGATAGAAGAGACAAGCAAAGATTCTGGCTAAACCAGGTAGAATAGACGAGATCAAAGCTAAGGAAATACAGCAAGTAACTACAGCTTATAT
Source organism: Lentinula lateritia (assembly GCA_028011325.1). NCBI lineage: Eukaryota > Fungi > Basidiomycota > Agaricomycetes > Agaricales > Omphalotaceae > Lentinula > Lentinula lateritia. The sequence continues at coordinate 299,099 of JANVFT010000052.1, forward strand.
ACGAGTAAACAACCCTCCACCCTAGTAATGCCCAATACCCTGGGTTTGTGGTAAACATGAGTAGTGCATAAGTAAAGCAATGTGCAAGTAATGAAAGCTCAATTGTCATGCTGTATGTGTGTTGTGAGACTGCTGTATTTAATATAAGTAAATAAAAAGTGCATGTTGTATCAGTAAGCATAAATAATAGGTCAGGTGACAAGATAAGGCAGGATATAAGATAAGGGATATAGGAGATAAGATAAGAGATAAAAGATAAGACAAGATAAGGAAAAAGATAAGATGAAAAGAAGTAATCGTAACATAGTCCCTCCTTATTGTCTTTTACTTTACCCTGCAGGTACTACACGTATAGGTCCTAGTAGTTAGTCTGGCGCTCCGCACAGCTGCGCCGTTCCGTAGATATAAATACTGCCTGTACGCTACTGTAGTTCCTCAGTTTAATTATTGACTTAGACCGACTTAGATTCCCTTCCTAACTCTGTCCATCTCTTAAGTCTTCAGGCTCACTACCTTGAAGCACTCAACTATAACCTTAGGACTTATACGTTCTCTGGTTCACTCCTCGTCACCAGCCATACCGCCGCTCCCACTTGGCTGCTACTGGTCTCTCTCTTCTGCACTCTCGATCTCCGGGGACTAGTGGCGTAACGGCGGTGTTGTTAATAACTTCACTACTGTCCCACTCGACTCCCGCACTTAGACACCCTGTGACCTCTGGCATGGTTACGCGGTGTACATGATCTTAACAGTATAATTAAACTCAATCTGTTAACGTCATACTGACATATCATTTTTATGCCTCCGAAAACCCGAGCTCAATTGAGAGCTAACTCTGAAGAAAATACTTTCTTCACCACAGCCCAATCCTTTGCCCCTTTCTCTGAATCTATTTCTGCAATTGGTCAACCATGTCGCCGTAATTGCGGTTTCGGTCCAGCCACAGTTCCTACTATGTCAACTCTTCCTGAAGCCATGGAAGAAGAACAGCAATTTGAGTACAGTACTCTGTTTACCAGTGATGGACAACCTGTCCAAGTCTTGACCCCTCGCCGTGACAACCCCCCGTGGTTGCTCCGGCTCGGGGCCAATCCATTACTCAAATTGACTCTCCTATCCTCCAAGCCATAGCTCGCCGTACAGGGAAACAACCTCAACGTCGAGCTGCTTCACATTCTCCTCATGACCCGCCTCCTCACTTCGATCTGGATACCGGCGATCATGATGATCAAGACCCTCCTGTTGACCCCGACAATCCGGGCGCCGACAATAATCATAACGATCTGGACGACAACTCCGGTGGTTTGCCGCGTGGTGAGCCGGGTGACCCCAGTGGACCTGGTGGTCCCGGCGGACCCGGTGGACCTCGTTCCCCAAACTCTCCTGAAACCCCCAACGAGCAATGTGCTATGTTGGAACTTCTCTCGGGATTCAAGGGTTCCATTGAAACCCTTGGTACTGTCCTCGCCGCCCTCGGCCATCCCTCTGACAGCTCTGAATCCAAGAGCAAAGTCAAGGAGCCAGAGGTATTCAACGGTTCGGACCCCCGAAAACTCAAGACATTCTTCGTCAATCTCGCCCTGGTCTTCAATGACCATCCAAAGTATTTCACTGACCAACGGAAGGTGAACTATACTCTTTCCTATCTCAGTGGGTCAGCCAAAGAATGGTTTGTCCCTGATATCCTCGATCCGGATCTCGACTCGCTGCCGGCCTGGACGTCCTCCTTCAAGGCCCTTGTAAAGGAGCTGCAGGACAATTTCGGTGTTTACGACGCGCAAGGCGAGGCCGAAGATTCCCTCGGTAACCTGAAGATGAAGGAAACCGAGAACATCCGGAAATACAACATCCGGTTCAACACCCTGGCTGCTAGTACCAACTGGGATTCTGCTGCCCTGAAATGGGCTTATGGACGAGGTTTGGCGGAATGCATCAAGGACGAAATGGCGCATTTGCCCGAGCCGGCGACGCTCACTGATTATTGTCAAGAGGTTCTTCATATTGACAACCGTTACTGGAAGTGCGAAGAAACTCGAAAGCATGAGGCTGGTAAGCCTTTTATTGCTCGGAACCCAAAGAAGGGTTCCTTGGACTTTAAAGCTGGTTCTACTAACCAGCAGAACAACTCTCAGCCATCAGGCTCTTCGGCGCTGTTCACACCGAAGCCTAAACCTTTCTCTGGAGGCAAACCAAACAATAATGGTAAGCCTCAGAACTCTTCAAACTCCGGCTAATCCGGCGGTCAATGCCCCGCCTTCAACCATCTCGGTGCCGATGGGAAAGTCCTCCCATCCGAGAGGGAAAGAAGGATGAAGAACAATCTTTGTCTCTTCTGCAGTGGTAAGCATCAGATTGCTGACTACAACAAGCAAAAGGCCCGAGAATCGAAGGGCCGTGCTGCCAAGGTTGACTATTGAAATTGTGGAAGAGGAATCGGAAAACTAATCCGCAGCTCTTGTTCCCCGGTACGAGATGGGAGCTGCGTTGATCAGGTTCGTACCTCCCCTGGGGAGTTATTCCTCAATGCGACCGCTCTTTCTTCCATTGAATGCTCTCTTGTAATATCTTTAACTACTGAATTCTCATTATCCAATTCGGCCACGCCGGCCAAACCTATTTCTGCTTTGCTTAAATTTCCTACTCTTGTTGATTCTGGTTCTACTGACTCTTTTATTGATACTCGTTATGTCTCACAAAATTCCATTCCTATGACCAAAATCTCTCCTGATAATCTTCATCTGTTTGATGGTTCATTATCTTCTAAACCTATTACCGATATGGCAAATATCGCCATTCGGTTTCCTTCTGGGAAGCTGCTTCTATTGCCCTTTTATGTTACACATTAAACCTATCCTTCTTCGTGCTGTTCACTCAGAGGTCGTGGCCTGCGCCGCTGACCACTCCTCCACCGCTCCTACTGTCCCTCCACTTCCTCATTCGTTCCCAGCAGAGTACGCCGAGTTTGCAGACGTCTTCGACGAGATTGCCGCAGATTCACTTCCTGAATACAGACCCTACGACCTGAAGATTGACTTGGAAGAAGGCGCTTCGCCGCCTCTCGGTTGTATTTATCCTTTGTCTGAAAAGGAGCTAGTCGCCCTTAAAGACTTTATTGACAAACAGCTGGCTACTGGTGCCATCACCCCATCTTCCTCTCCTCACGGCGCTCCGGTCCTTTTTATCCCGAAGAAAGATGGCAAACTTTGCCTTTGCGTCAACTTCCGTGGACTCAATTGTATCACCAAAAAGGATCGTTACCCACTCCCACTCAGAAAAGAGCTAAAATATATACCAAATTGGATCTTGCTCATGCTTATCATCTGGTCAGAATCGCAGAAGGTGATAAATGGAAAACCACCTTTCGGACCCGATACAGCTCTTATGAATGGAAGGTTATGCCGTTCGGCCTTATGAACGCCCCTGCGGCTTTCCAGCGGTTTGTTAATAACATGCTCGATGTTTGTGTCATCGTCTATTTAGACGACATTCTGATCTATTTTGATACGCCAGAAGAACACCAAGAACACGTCAAGGAGGTTCTTTGGCGGCTTTGCTATCATCGGCTTTACGCCAATCCCGAGAAGTGTGAATTCAATATGGATACTGTTGAGTATTTGGGTTATATTCATTCTCCTGACGGATTGACTATGTCCAAGGAGAAAGTTCAGACAGTTCTAGAGTGGCCGGTTCCGAGGAAGGTTAAGGACATTCAGTCCTTCCTGGGTTTTGTAAATTTCTATCGTCGTTTTATCTATAATTATAGTGATATCGTTGTGCCAATGACTCAGAAAGGTGCGCCTTGGATCTGGGACAGCAGCTGTCAAGAGGCCTTCAAAAATCTCAAAACTGCTTTCACTTCTGCGCCAATACTGGCCCATTGGGAGCCGAATCGTCCACTTATCATGGAGACTGACGCTTCCGACTATGCCATTGCGGCTATTCTTTCCATCCAATATGCTGACGGTGAAATTCATCCTCTAGCCTTCCTATCCAGAACGCTTCATGCTGCTGAGCTCAATTACGATACTCATGACAAAGACTTACTGGCCATCTTCGAGGCCTTTAAAGCTTGGCATCATTATCTGGAAGGCCCGGGTGATCCAGTGCACGTCGTCACCGATCACAAAAATCTTGAGTATTTTTCTACTACCAAGGTTCTCACACGCCAACAGGTCCGATGGTCAGAATTTTTACATTAATTTAATATGGTCATTCGCTTCCAACCGGGGAAACTCGGCGAGAAACCTGATTCGATAACTAGACGCTGGGACGTCTACCCTAAAGAGGGGGATATCGGCTACGCCCAAGTGAACCCTCATAACTTTCGTCCTATCTTTGCTAACAAACAACTCACTGCATCTCTTCGAGCTACCTTCCTGGAAGGCCTGGCTTTACGAGCCTCAATCATCATGGATATCGAAGCCCTACACCAGGCCATCATCCTCGCCCTTCCTGCCGACCTGGGCTCCATCGTTGGTTTGGAACTTGCAAAAGATCCTTCCAATGAACGTTGGAGCTTAGGTAGTGACAAGCTACTATGCCTTGACGACTGTATTTATGTTCCTAATCACGGCAATCTTTGCCTTCAAGTTCTACGCTACTTTCACGATCATCCACTCTCCGGCCATTTTGGCCAGAACCGCACTCTAGAAGCTGTACGTCGTCAATACACCTGGCCCAAGGTCAGAGACTTCATATGTGATTATGTTACTTCTTGCACTATTTGTGGTCGCAACAAACCTCGCCGTCATCGGCTGTATGGGTTGTTGAAACCTCTGCCGGTTCCGGTCTGACCATGGACTTTATTGAGCAACTGCCAATGTCGAATGGCTATACGGCTATCCTAGTCGTTGTGGATTGATCTTCCAAGCAAGCTATTTTCATTCCTACTTTTGACACCATTACTTCTGAACAATTAGCTGAGCTTTTTGTTATTCACGTCTTCTCTAAGCATGGTGTTCCTAATTATGTTACTTCCAATTGCGGTTCCGAATTTGTTTTGGCATTCTTCCGGGCTCTCGGTAAAGCGCTCTCCATGGAACTGCACTATACCTCTGGATATCATCCGGAAGCCGATGGGCAGACTGAGCATGTCAATCAAACTCTCGAACAGTACATCAGGATCTACTGCTCCTATCAACAAGATGACTGGTCACCTCTACTTCCGATCGCCGAGTTCGCCTATAACAATGCTCCTAATGCTTCCACTGGTATTACGCCTTTCTTCGCTAACAAAGGATACCATCCAAACATCACCGTTCGGCCCAAGGTGGACATGAAGTCTGATCTAGCCAGAGACTTCGTCGTTAACCTCAATGAACTCCATGTCTTCCTTCGAAAGGAAATCCTTTTAGCTCAATCTCGTTACAAGGAACAAGCTGACAGGAAAAGAATCTCACATCCAGAATTCCCGATCGGCTCCGAAGTTTTTGTTCTTGCTAAGCACATTCGTTCTACTCGTCCTACTGAAAAATTCTCAGAAAAATATCTTGGTCCTTTCAAGGTCATCAGTTGACCTGGTACCTTGTCTTACGAGCTCAAGCTCCCAGACTATCTTCACCGGATTCACCCGGTTTTCCATGTCTCACAGTTGGAGCTGGTTATGCCAAACCCATTCCCGAATCGTACTCAATCTCCTCCACCTCTAATTGAAGTTGATGGTGAAGAGGAGTACAATGTTGCCGAAATCCTAGACTCCAAGCTGGATAGAGAAGGTATAAGTGTTGTCCTCTACATTACTACATTCGGTGGGCCAGTTACGAAGGTACCGACGATGAATTCTCCTGGGTTGCTACTGATGAATTACATGCTGATGAGCTGGTACCTGCATTCCACACTCGATACCCTCAGAAACCTGGACCTTGATCACAAAAAAATCATTTCATTCCTTTCCCCGAAATTCCGTTCTCTGCCGAAGATTACTTCATTGCATTGAGAGGGTAAACACGATGATAGCAAATTGAGTGTTTATCCCTCTCTCTTAATTGCTTATTCTGTTCTTCAATTACTGTTTCACTTATTTTTCATGCACACTTAAAACTACGTGTACTTCAAACTAATTATTTCTGACTCCGCTTCGCGGCCTGTTCGCTTTCCGATTCAAGACGCGATAACATTTTTTTCTATCTACAAAAAGCAAAAATATATGTAGGGAGGATCAAGAAGACAAGAAGAGTACAAGAAAGGGCCGATAGGCTGATGTCTGATGTCCGATAACCACTACTCTGCCCTTTCCTTCCCTTTATCAAACCGGGCCTTCTTCGGCGCCGGTTTGTCTCTTTCCTCTTCCTCTTCCTCTTCTCCTTCTCCATCTTCCTCCCCTTCCCCAGCTCTCTCCTCCACTTCCTCCTGTTCCTTTTCTTCTTCGCTTTCCATGACCCTCCTTCGCTTTCCATGACCCTCCTTCTCTTCTTCAGCGAATGCGATGGTCCGGCCTTCGGCATTTCCAGGGGAGATTTTCTTCTCCTGGCGGCATCCATGATCAACCAGTCTAACTTTCAGTTGAAGTGGCGATGGTAGGTGTCGGCCTTGACCTGGGCCTCCCTAAACTGCCGGTTGTCTGCTAGCAGTTGAGCCATCTGGCTCTCCATTACCGCCAGCCACTTGCCGGTCAGATTTCCTCCTCCCTCCCGTTTCACCATTGAGGGCCGCCCGGAGTACAAGCATTTGACTTTTGCATCGTGACAGGGTTTACATATAATCGAACTTCTCTTGCCAGCCTGCATCTGACAAGAGATCTTCTTGCTCCTGCATTGTTCGCAGGGAGCCTGTTCGTCTTTGTCTTCATCGTCGTCATCGCCGTCGCCGCCGTTGTTGGGGTCCCCGCCAACAGCCTAAAAAACAGGAATCATCAGTAAAAAGAATGAAACTGAGAGAAGCAGTACTCACCTGAGCCTTTGCCTTTCCCTTGCCTTTTTCCCTCTGAATCTCTACCACGGGCCTCCGCGAGGACACCAAAGCCCCTCCTGGCAAAGACCCCCGCCAACTGCGGGCTGTGGCCGCCTCTGCCATCCTCTTCCTCCTCTCCTCCAACTCCGTCGCAGCAGCCCGTTCCCACGCCTCCTCAACTGCCTTTCAGGCCACTTCCTCCTCAGCCCTTTTTCGAGCGGCTTCCTCCACCTTTCGCGCCTTTAACCGCTCTACCCTCGCCATAGCCTCCCGCATGATGAGTTCTTCTTCGTCATTGAGTGGGGTGCCAGGGCTCAAGGGATCGGCAGGGCAAGAAGAGGTGCTGGCCTGGTTTGGAACGGTGGTGGTGGTAGTACGGCTTGTCGTCATGTTAATGGACTTAGGAGGTTATGAAAAAAATTTAGGGCCATAACAGCAAAACCTGGCCCTTTTTATAGGAACAAAATGGCGCATGGACCAGATAAAATTTCTTTGTCAAATTGTGTCTGGTTTATGGGGAACCGGAAAATTTCTTGGATGACTAACAGTAATTCCCGGTACCAACAGCTTTTGAAAATTTTCTTTGATGACTGATGGTTAACCCCGACACTAACAGCTTTCGAGGGCTCAAGCCTAAGAGGGGGATACTGTCAAGCCCATGCCTCGGGGCCCCATTCTGCCGCTCGGTATTCCGAAAATCTACCTTTATTGTAATCTCATTCTTATTGTTCTTTCTCGCTACACATACCCTTTCATCCTAGTCTCTCCTTATTGTCTTTTACTCTACCCTGCAGGTACTACTTGTATAACTCCTAGTAGTCAGTCTGGTGCTCCGCACTGATGTGCCGATCCATAGATATAAATACTGCCTGTACGCTACTGTAGTTCCTCAGTTTAATTATCAACTTAGATTCCCTTTCCAACTTAAACTGCTTCTTAGTCTTTAGGCTCATCGCCTCGAAGCACTCTCTACTCTAACCTTAGGACTTATAAGTTCTCTGGTTCGCTCCTCATCACTGGCTAGACCACCGCTCCGACTTGGCTGCTCCTAGCTCTTCTCTTCTCTACTCTCAATCTCCAGGGACTAGCAGCGTAACGGCGGTGTTGTTAATAACTTCACTACTGTCCCATTCAGCCCTCCGCCCTTAGACACCTTGTGGCCTCTGGCATGGTTACATGGTGTCATGCCCTGGCTACAACCAGACCAGTACCAGTACTCGTCAGACGTTGTCACACATCCTACCCACCTCCTGTTCCCCTTTTACACCTCCCCAAGTACCACCATGCACCTCCCCAAGTGTTCTGACATACCTACCCAAACGCCATTCACCCTGACATGCATACAAGATCCTCCTAACCGCCAACCCCTTTAAGTAATAATCTCGATTACCTCCCTCCCTCGATTGAGCTGCCTCATGTCTCCAGATGTTCTCTTGTTCACTTCCTGTACCTATTTAAGTAGTGCCGCAATGTCCCGAAGCACCAGCTTGGTATATTTTGAACACACACCCTTTACATAGGTCCAGTCCCTGTCCCTTTGTACCTGCTAACCATACGGAATTCTCTTTACTCTCTGTTTCTCTATCTCAGTTTCACTTTACTCTTGTCTACTGTCTCTCCGATCATCTATACAATCAAATACATGCTTTTACTACACGTTTAAGCAATCCGAGTGAGTCTCCGAGCTCCCTCGAACAATACTAGAGCTCCCCAACACCTAATGCCTTGGTGAGCTAACCTCCCCAAAACCTCCCTGAGCTCCCCAATTGCTCCACAAGCTCTGGGACCTCAATCTAAGTAACATCAAAGCTACCCCCTACGTCGAACTACGTGTCGCTTCTCCGTTACCACCTCCAATACTCGAGGACATCCACCTCTAACCCCCAGTTCCCGGGACCTCCCCTCCTGGGCGTATACCTTCTCAGGAGCTTATACACTCGAGATGTCAAGTCCATGCCTCGGGCCTCCACTTTGCCGCTCGGTATTCCGACGATCCACCTTTATTGTAATCTCTTCCTTATTGTTCTTTCTCGCTACACATACCCTTTCATTCTAGTCCCTCCTTATTGTCTTTTACTTTACCCTGCAGGACTACACGTATAACTCCTAGTAGTTAGTCTGGCGCTCCGCCCCGTTGCGCCGCTCCGTAGATATAAATACTGCTTGTACGCTACTGTAGTTCCTCAGTTTAATTATCGACTTAGATTCCCTCTTTAACTCTGTGCTTCTCTAAGTCTTCAGGCTCACTGCCTTGAAGTACTCTCTACTCTACCTTAGGACTTCTACGTTCTCTGGTTCGCTCCTCGTCACCGGCGATACTGCCGCTCCGACTTGGCTGCTACTTAGCTCCTCTCTTCTATACTCTTGACCTCCGGGGACATACGGCGTAACGGCGGTGTTGTTAATAACTTCACTACTGTCCCATTCGTATTCCGCACTTAGACACTGTGTGACCTCTGGCACGGTTACACGGTGTGCATGATCTTAACAGTATAATTAAACTCAATCCGTAACGTCGTACTGACATATCATTTTTATGCCTCCGAAAACTCGAGCTCAATCTAGAGCAAATTCCGAAGAAAATACTTTCTTCACAACTGCCCAATCCTTCGCCCCTTTCTCCGAATCTATCTCAGCCATCGGTCAACCACGTCGCCGTAATCGCGGTTTCGGTCCAGCCACAGTTCCAACTACGTCAACTCTTCCTGAAGCCATGGAAGAAGATCAGCAATTCGAGTACAGCACTTTGTTTACCGGTGACGGACAACCTGTCCAAGTCTTGACCCCTCGCCGTGGACAACCCCCCGTGGTCGCTCCGGCTCGGGGCCGGTCTACAACTCGAATTGACTCTCCAATCCTTCAAGCCATCGCTCGCCGTTCGGGTAAACAACCCCAACGCAGAGCAGCTTCTGAATCTCCTCGTGACCCACCTCCTCACTTCGATTTGGATACTGGTGATCACGATGATCAAGACCCTCCTGTCGACCCCGATGACCCGGGCGCCGACAACAACCTTGACGACCTGGATGACGACTCCGGCGGTTTACCACGTGGTGAGCCTGGTGACCCCAGTGGACCTGGCGGTCCCGGCGGTCCCGGCGGACCTGGTGGTCCTGGTGGACCTCGTTCCTCCAACTCTCCTGACATGCCCAACGAGCAACGTGCTATGTTGGATCTCCTCTCGGGCTTCAAGGTTTCTATGGAAACCCTCGGTACCGTTCTCGCCGCACTCGGCCGTCCCTCTGACAGCTCTGAATCCAAGAGCAAGGTCAAGGAGCCCGAGGTATTCGACGGTTCGGACCCCCGAAAACTCAAGACGTTCTTCGTCAATCTCGCCCTGGTCTTTAATGACCGTCCCAAGTACTTCACCGACCAACGGAAGGTGAATTATACTCTTTCCTATCTCAGTGGGTCAGCCAAAGAATGGTTTGTCCCTGATATCCTCGACCCGGACCTCGACTCGCTGCCGGCCTGGACGTCGTCCTTTACGGCCCTTGTAAAGGAGCTACAGGACAATTTCGGCGTTTATGACGCCCAAGGCGAGGCCGAGGACGCCCTTGGTAACCTCAAGATGAAGGAAACCGAGAACATCCGGAAGTACAACATCCGGTTCAACACCCTGGCTGCTAGCACCAACTGGGATTCTGCCGCCCTGAAATGGGCTTATGGACGAGGCTTGGCTGAACGCATCAAGGACGAAATGGCGCGGTTGCCCAAACCGGCGACGCTCGCCGCTTATCGTCTAGAAGTTCTTCGTATTGACAATTGATATTGGAAGCGCGAAGAAACCAAGAAGCGTGAGGCTGGTAAGCCTTTTATTGCTCGGAACCCGAAGAAGGGTTCCTCGGACTTCAAGACAGGTTCTACTAACCAGCACAACAATTCTCAGCCTTCGGGCTCTTCGGCGCCGTTCACGCCGAAACCCAAACCCTTCTCTGCTGGTGGTAAGCCTAACAACAATGGTAAGCCCCAGAACTCTTCGAGTTCCGGCCAATCCGGTGGTCAGCGCCCCGCATTCAACCATCTAGGAGCAGATGGTAAGGTACTTCCCTCTGAACGGGAAAGAAGGATGAAGAACAATCTTTGTCTCTTCTGCGGTGGTAAGCATCAGATTGCTGACTGCAATAAGCGAAAGGCCCGAGAATCGAAGGGCCGCGCTGCCGAGGTTGAAGAAACCCCCGAAGCAACCATTGAGGTTGTTGAAGAGGATTCGGAAAACTAATCCGCAGCTCTTGTTCCCCGGTACGAAACGGGAGCTGCGTTGATCAGGTTCGTACCTCACCTGGGGAGTTATATCTCAACGCGTCCGCTCTTTCTTCCATTGAACGCTCTCTTGTAATATCTTTGACTACTGAATTTTCGTTATCCGATTCGGCCGCGCCGGCCGAACCCATCTCTGCTCTTCTCAAATTTCCTACTCTTGTTGATTCTGGTTCTACTGACTCTTTCATCGATACTCGTTATGTTTCTCAGAACTCTATTCCTACGACCAAAATTCCTCCTGTTAATCTTCGTCTCTTTGATGGTTCATTATCTTCTAAACCCATTACCGATATGGCGAATATCGCCGTTCGGTTCCCTTCCGGCGAGCTGCTTCTATTACCTTTTTATGTTACACATTTAGATTCATCTTGTAAAGCAGTATTAGGTTACAGTTTCTTATCCCGCTACAATCCGTTGATTGACTGGGCATCTCGAAACATTACGTTCCATAACACTTCACATCTTGATTCTTCACAGACGTCTGTGCCTTCTGCCATCAACCCTGTTGTGGCAAAGGTCGCTGTTCCGCTACCGGAACGTTCGCCGTCGGTTTCACCGACAATTCTGGAGACCCCTTCTGGGGACTCACCTCGCTCTCGCTCTCGCTCCCGCTCTCGGACATCACGGGCCAAGCCCCTTTCGTCCAAATTTCCCTTTGAACCCATCTATTCTTACCCTACGGTCTCTCAATTCGCTGCTCAGCTGGAAACTCCCGAGGTTGACATTGCACTGGTGAGTGCTGCAGTCTTCAATAGGGCTTGCAAGGATGCTGGTATGGAACCCATTCTTCTTCGTGCTATCCACTCAGAGGTCGCGGCCCGCGCCGCCGACCACTCTTCCACCGCTCCTACTGTCCCTCCACTTCCTCCTTCTATCCCAGCAGAGTATGCTGAGTTTGCAGACGTCTTCGACGAGATTGCTGCAGATTCTCTTCCTGAACACAGACCTTACGACCTGAAGATTGACTTGGAAGAAGGCGCTTCGCCGCTGCTCGGCCGTATTTACCCTTTGTCTGAAAAGGAGTTAGTCGCCCTTAAAGACTTTATTGACAAACAGCTGGCTACTGGTGCCATCACCCCATCATCCTCTCCTCACGGCGCTCCGGTCCTTTTTGTCCCAAAGAAAGACGGCAAACTTCGCCTTTGCGTCGATTTCCGTGGACTCAATCGTATTACCAAAAAGGATCACTACCCACTCCCACTCATATCAGATCTTCTCGACGCTCCGAAAAGAGCTAAAATATACACCAAATTGGATCTCGCTCACACTTATCATCTGGTCAGAATCGCTGAAGGTGATGAATGGAAACCACCTTTCGGACCCGCTACGGCTCTTACGAATGGAAGGTTATGCCGTTCGGCCTTACGAACGCCCCTGCGGCTTTCCAGCGGTTTGTTAATGACATCTTCTCTGACATGCTCGATGTTTGTGTCATCGTCTACTTGGACGATATTCTGATCTACTCTGATACGCCAGAAGAACACCAAGAACACGTCAAGGAGGTTCTTCGGCGGCTTCGCCATCATCGGCTGTACGCCAATCCCGAGAAGTGCGAATTCAATATGGATACTGTTGAGTATTTGGGTTACATTCTTTCTCCCGACGGATTAACCATGTCCAAGAGAAAGTCCAGACAGTTCTAGAGTGGCCGGTCCCGAGGAAGGTTAAGGACATTCAGTCCTTCTTGGGTTTTGCAAATTTCTATCGTCGTTTTATCTATAATTATAGCGATATCGTTGTGCCGATGACTCAGCTTACCCGAAAAGGCGCTCCCTGGATCTGGGACAGCAGCTGTCAAGAGGCCTTCGAAAACTCAAAATCGCTTTCACTTCTGCGCCGATACTGGCCCATTGGGAGCCGAATCGCCCACTTATCGTGGAGACCGACGCTTCCGATTACGCCATTGCGGCGATTCTTTCCATCCAATATGCTGACGGTGAAATTCATCCTCTAGCCTTCCTATCCAGAACGCTTCATGCGGCTGAACTCAATTATGATACTCACGACAAAGAGCTACTGGCCATCTTCGAGGCCTTTAAAGCTTGGCGTCATTATCTGGAAGGTTCGGGTGATCCGGTGGACGTCGTCACCGATCACAAAAATCTTGAGTATTTTTCTACTACCAAGGTTCTCACCCGCGACAGGTCCGATGGTCAGAATTTCTACATCAATTTAATATGGTCATTCGCTTCGGCCGGGGAAACTCGGCGAGAAACCCGACTCGATAACTAGACGCTGGGACGTCTACCCTAAAGAGGGGGATATCGGCTACGCCCAAGTGAACCCTCATAACTTCCGTCCTATATTTACTAACGAACAACTCACTGCGTCTCTTCGAGCTACCTTCCTGGAAGGCCCGGTTTTACGCGCCTCGATTATCATGGATATCGAAGCCCTACACCAGGCTATCATTCTCGCCCTTCCCGCGACCCGAGCTCCGTTGTTGGTTTGGAACTTGCTAAAGATCCTTCCAATGAACGTTGGAGCTTAGGTAGTGACAAGCTACTATGCCTTGACGACCGTATTTATGTTCCTAATCACGGCGATCTTCGCCTTCAAGTCTCCGCTACTTTCATGATCATCCACTCTCCGGCCATTTCGGCCAGAACCGAACTCTAGAAGCTGTACGTCGTCAATACACCTGGCCCAAGGTCAGAGATTTGTACGTGACTACGTTACCTCTTGCACTGTTTGTGGCGCAACAAACCTCGCCATCATTGGCCTTACGGGTTGTTGAAGCCTCTGCCGGTTCCGGTCTGACCATGGGATTCCATCTCCATGGACTTCATTGAGCAACTGCCAATGTCGAATGGTTATACAGCTATCCTCGTTGTCGTGGACGATCTTCCAAGCAAGCTATATTCATTCCACTTACGACACCATTACTCCGAACAACTAGCTGAGCTTTTTGTTATTCACGTCTTCTCTAAGCATGGTGTCCTAATCATGTTACTTCTGATCGTGGTTCCGAATTTGTTTCGGCGTTTTTCCGGGCTCTCGGTAAAGCGCTCTCCATGGAACTTCACTATACCTCTGGATATCATCCGGAAGCCGATGGGCAGACCGAGCGTGTCAATCAGACTCTCGAGCAGTACATCAGGATCTATGTCCTACAACAAGATGACTGGTCGCCTTTACTCCCGATCGCCGAGTTGCCTATAACAACGCTCCAATGCTTCCACTGGTATTACTCCATTCTTCGCTAACAAAGGATACCACCCAAACATCACCGTTCGGCCCGAGGTCGACATGAAGTCTGATCTAGCTAGAGACTTCGTCGTCAACCTTGATGAACTCCACGCTTTCCTTCGAGAGGAAATCCTTTTAGCTCAGTCTCGTTACAAGGAACAAGCTGACAGGAAAAGAATCTCGCACCGGAGTTCCCAATCGCTCCGAAGTCTTTGTCCTTGCTAAGCACATTCGTTCTACTCGTCCTACGGAAAAATTCTCAGAAAAATATCTTGGTCCTTTCAAGGTCGTCAGTCGACCTGGTACTTTGTCTTATGAACTCAAGCTCCCGGATTATCTTCGCCGATTCACCCGGTTTTCCACGTCTCACAGCTGGAGCCGGTTACGCCGAACCCATTCCCGAATCGAACTCAATCTCCTCCACCTCCAATGAAGTTGATGGTGAAGAGGAATACAATTGGCCGAAATCCTTGACTCCAAGTTGGACAGAAGGTAAAACGTTGTCCCCTACGTTATTACATTTGGTGGGCCGGTTACGAGGGTACCGACAATGAGTTTTCTTGGGTTGCTGCTGATGAATTACATGCTGACAAACTTGTACCGGCATTCCACGCCCGATACCCTCACAAGCCTGGACCTTGATCACAAAAAACATCCTATTCCTTTTCCCCGTTTTCGCCAAGCTCCGCCGAAGTTTACTTCGTGTGTTTAGAGGGTAAACATGATGATAGTAAATTGAGTGTTTACCTCTCTCTTTCTTATTTGCTTATTTTGTTTTCTTTAATTACAATTTTCACTTAGTTTTTCATTCACACTTACACTACTGATACCAAACTAATTACTTCTTACGCCGCCTCGCGGCCCATTCGCTTTTCCGATCTCAAAACACGATAATAATTTTTTATACAATAAGGCAGCAAAAAATTTATGTACGAAGGCGCAGGGATACAAGAAGGCTACAAGAAGAGTACAAAAAATGGCCGAAGCCAGAAGTCCGAAGTCCGCTAATCTACTTCTACCACCTCTTTCTCCTTCCCCTTCTCAGAGGCCGCCGTCTTCGCCTTCTTCGGCGCCGGCGCCTCCCCTTCTTTCTCTCCCTCCTCCATCTCCTCTTCTCCTTCTCCATCCTTCTCCTCCTCCACTATCTTCTCTTCCTCCTTCTCTTCTTCTTCCTCTTCCTCGCTGTTCTCCACTATCCTTCTCCTCTTCAAGTTCCTCGGCCGATCGGAAGCCGACCTCGACGGCCCTGGAACCGCCGACCCCCTCATGGCATCCCTGGTGTCGATAGCAATAAGCCTTGCGTGATCTTCGTCCTGACGACGCAGGAGTTGCCTGAGATATTGATGAGACCTTGAGGTGGCTTCCCTCAAGGCCCGGTTGTCGGCCATCAACTGAGCCAACTGACTCTCCATTACGGCCATTCGCTCGCCGCCCGGCCCTCCTTCCCGCCTCACTTGCACCGGTCGGCCCGAATACGAACACTTCACCTTTGCATCGTGACATGCCTTGCATATCACGGTGCTTCTCTTCCCTACCTGCTCCAAGCAGGGAATCCTCTTGTGGAGACACCGCTCGCAGGGTGCTCTTTCCTCCTCATCATCCTCACCATCGTCGTCGCCGTCATCCGGGTCGCCGCCGGAAGCCTATCAATCCGAAATAAGTAAGGTCGCTTGCTTGAAAACTCGGTTACTTACCTCCGTCCTTGCTCTTCCTTTCCCCTTCTTCACCATCCGGGGAATCTCGACCTCCACCCTAGGAGTAGAGGTAGTGGCTTCCGCCGAAGAAGGTCCTTGACGACTACGAGCCGCCGCTGCCGCTGCTGCAGCCTCCTCCTCCTTTTTCTTGGCACTCTCGGCCCGAGCGATCTCCTCCCTTTTTTTCTCCTCCTCCTCAGCAGCCCGTCTCGCCGCTTCTTCTTCGGCCCTTCGCTGCGCCTCTTCCTCGGCCTTTTTCTTCTCCTTGGCCTGTCGTTTCTTCTCCCGGGCACGTTGCAACTGCAATTCTAGGCGATGCTCCTCGTCAGAAGAATCCGGCGACGAAGGGCGAGTCGGACCCGAGGTTGGATTGGTGGCCCCACCAGTGATAGGAATAGAGCCGACGGTGGTAGTGGTCTGGGTTGTAGTTTGGCTAGGAGACATTGGACTTAGGATTTTTGGAGATGAAAAGTTCAAGGCAAAAATTTGCCCACCTTTATAGGATCAAAACTGCGCACGGACCAGGCCAAACTTCAAATTGTAATTGGTGTACGGTGTACTAGCGAAAATTTTTTCTGCTGACTGAGCGAAGAAATTTCCGATGCTGACAGCCTTTAAAATTTTTCCTTGGTGACAAATCAACTCTCGGTATTAATGGCTTTCGAGGGTTCAAGCCTAAGAGGGGGATACTGTCAAGCCCATGCCTCGGGCCTCCATTTCGCCGCTCGGTATTCCGAAGATCCACTGGTTATTGTAATCTTCTCCTTATTGTTCTTTCTCGCTACACATACCCTTTCATTCTAGTCCCTCTTTATTGTCTTTTACTTTACCCTGCAGGACTACACGTATAACTCCTAGTAGCTAGTCTGGCGCTCCGCACCGTTGCGCCGCTCCGTAGATATAAATACTGCTTGTACGCTACTGGAGTTCCTCAGTTTAATTATCAACTTAGATCTCCCTTCCCAACTTAACTCTTCTCTAAGTCTTCAGGCTCAACGCCTTGGAGTACTCTCTACTATAACCTTAGGACTTAGACGTTCTTTGGTTCGCTCCTCGTCACCGGCGATACCGCCGCTCCGACCTGGCTGCTACTTAGCTCCTCTCCCTCTACTCTCGATCTCCGGGGACTAACGGCGTAACGGCGGTGTTGTTAATAACTTCACCACTGTCCCACTCGTCTTCTGCACTTAGACACTCTGTGACCCCTGGCACGGTTACACGGTGTGCACGATCTTAACAGCATGCCTATCCATCACAAGAAGGATCTTGACATTGCTCGAGTTGCCGAGCCCCACTTGGGTGCTTTGCAGCAGCTACTTGCTCCGTACAAAGGCAAGAAGACGAACAATCCCGACAAGGCAACAATTTCTGTCCTTCGTCGGTCTACCGAGTATCTTCATGATCTCTTGGTATATATTCTTCATTCAATTTAATTGATACGTATCAATTTAAATCGTTTATTATCAGGAAAAGCCTGTGACTCTTCGTAGTCATGTTAGACAGGTCTCTAACTTGACTGCTCGTCAGAGCATTCTTGATACTTTGTGTCTCAGGCACAAACTATTTCCTGACATCGTCAGTGATTCTCACTTCGAGCAACATCTTAAGTTCATGGCTTTTGCCAATGATGCTCATGTATGTATCAATCTTATTCGTGACCATTTACATTAATAGTCTTTCAGAACACTTTTGTTAGAAATCGTCTCCTTGATCGTGCTCGTTCTGTTCATTCGGATCACAAGGCGTCTACTCATTCCGATAATTCTCGTTTCGTGAAGAAGTCCAAGAAGAAAACAACAAGATTTGCTTCCTCTCGTAACGTCAAACGGGAACTTAGATCCGTTTGTTTTGACTCTGATGTTGAGGTAAATCTTCAGATCTAATCTCAATTAATTTGATTTATCAATTTCGTTCAGATGAACTCAGCCTCCGAGGACGAGTTGGTGTCTGGAACTGAATGCAGTTTCAAACAGAAGCCTACTCTCTCTTTTATCAAGGTGAGTGAAAATGTTATCATGTTCTGTATCCACGACCCATGCTATGTCATAGAATTGTCGCAGCACTCCCTATCCCACCACTGGTTCCAACAAAGGTTCCAATAAGGATGAAAAGTCTGCTGTGAACGATGTTTCTCCTCGTCTCAGCAAGGTTCATTGCCACGCTGACAGTCATGTTTCTTCTAACTGTATGTCGTGCCTCGCTGAAGATAAAGGTGATTCAATTTAATTCAAATCCGTTTCAAATGGATTCTTATTTCATGTTTTAGTGACCCATAGCAAGCATATCAATCATGCTCTTGCTCAAGTCGTATCTTCTAATCTCGATACTCCACCAGCTCCTCTTGAGTCGCAAAGTACCAAATTCATTGCTGCTACACTTAACTTTCAGGCAGCTGAATTTGAATTTAACGCAAAACTGGTCAAGACTTATGCAACCCGTGCACGTATTGCCAAGGTAATTGCGGACGAAGCTTGCAACATTTTGAAAAGTCGCCAAGATTCTGGCTCAGACTCTTCTGCTTCTGACGCAAGTTTCGCTACTGCTCAGAGTATTCCCACCACTGGTTCTGAGGACGCCGTCGTCACTCCTACAGAGATTGCTGTTCCAGTCCTTAAGACCGTCGAACGAGCTACTACTCCATTCACTCGTGGTGTTACTCCTATGATAGAAGACAAAGGACACGTCTCTGCCTAGGTCTGCAATCCATCTAATTGATACTCATTTAAACTGATACATCATCATTTAGATGCATTCGTTTAAAACCCATAAATATTATAAAAACAGTTCTTCGTGTTGATCCACTGTCTTTACATGGTTTCCTCTATTCGTATTCATTCATTTCACGCTTACTGTCTTTATGCCATCACAGCTGTATAGTAGATGCATCATCTTACCATCGCCATTTATTTTATGATGTTCGTTTGTAACAGTATATCACCAGAGTTTCAATCTAATTATTGATCCTCTCCCTCACTGAGTTCTTCGTCAGAGTTGGTATCTGAGAGTCTCAGATGCGGTATGGCATCGAATATGTAATCATTTTCTGGTGTCATCCAATACTCCTCTTCGTCTTCTACCATTAAACCCAATTGTTCGGCAGTTAAGTCGATAAGCTCGTGAATATTGTTTGGCAATTCAATTGGTTCTTCTCATGTAAAATGCGGCAATACTCTGAAGGCTCCAACCTTCTCTTTGAGTACTGTTCCATCCATTTCAGCAATAATATAAGAGCCACCCTTAGTTCGTCTGATTACGACCATAGGTCCTCTATATCTTGGATACATCTTTCTATCCAAACTCTTTTCAATCCCAGAATTCCTAACCTGGACCAATTGACCGGGTTTGAAATTCCAATCTCTAATTGTATGTCTATATTTTTGTTCGAATCTTCGTAGCTCTGCAACTTTGTTTGCATCTACCCTACGTCGTACTTTCTCAATGAATGAGTTATGTTTCGACAGAGCTTGAGCACGAGATCCAATTAATTCATCTCTAGTTAAGATTCTATTAGGTGGATTCACCAACCAAGTTGATTCCACAATATCAAAGGGAAGCAACGGTTCAGCTCCTGTTACCAGGAAATATGGAGAACAACCCAGACCACATCTCGGTGTTACTCTATCTGCCCATAGTATCATTTTCAAAAAGTAGAACCATTTAGATACATCTCCACCAGTTGCTTTAATTAAAGCCTGGCGTATGTCCAAATGCGCTCTTTCAATCTTTCCATTAGCTTGAGAGTTGTAGGCGGAAATTCTTATTCCTTTAATTCCATACTTCTCTTCTAACCAAGCTAGCATGTTTTTCATTTGACCTGCATTATCAGTCACCACTTCTTCAGGACATCCCCAACGACAAATTATATCGTCAAAGAACCATTCTCCTAAAGTTCTAGCATTCTCATGTTTTACTGCTCGGGCCTCAGACCACGAAAACAGTGAATCCCTTCCATGGATGATATATTTACATCCATTAGATGGAATCGACATTATCATTGTATTGACATGTACCTTCTGAAACAAAGAAGGTGTATGCATCAAAGTAGGAGGTGCTTTCAACAGCTTCATCTGTCTATTTTGACACTCCTTACATGATCTCACATACCATTCCACGTCTTTATATATGTCCGGCCACCAGAATCGTTTCTGCAAGAAATCATTCGTTGCAAAGACCCCTTTGTGTCCTAAACAATCATGTGCACTATTCAACATGTGCATACGCTTTTCTTTTTCCACGACTAATTGTGGTTGACCAGGTTGATCAGTATTCCTATGGTACAACCTTCCTTGGTCATCCACTTGAAATTTCTTAATTAATCTAATAAATTTAATCCGTTCATCTTTTGACATTTCACCCAGGGATTCATCTGATGGGTTTGACAAGTACTTCCCAATCAAAGGAATTAATTCGTCCAATCTATTACCCTCAGAAGATCTATGTGCTTCTGGGTACGGATTGTTTTGTACAAATTCTTTGTCAAAAGTAGGGAACAAATTCCTACTGAAGACTTCACATGTTGCGTTTTTGGATTCTAACATGTGGTTCCTACGAATCTCGTAGCTGCGCTCTTCATCCAGAGCTTCTTGTACATCCAATTCGATATCATCAGCTTCTTGAGCTGTTTCATATAAGTAACCACTTCTAGGGTCAATTTGATCTTTGAAGTCATCAAATTGATACGGCTCTTCCGTTTCCCCATCTCCCATAATAAAATTAATTGGTTCCCCACCATCCTCATCAACGTAATCTTCTGGATTTACTTCTGGACACTTTGTTTGCCATCCACCAGGTGTGATTCGTGATAATCCATCAGGACCATGGGTTGCACCTTTTACATGGATTAATGTAAAGTGATAGTTGCGTACATGTTCAATCCAACGGTTTATGGTTGCATTAGGACCACAACTAGGATTGTCTAGCATGCCTTTAATATAACTTGCATCGGTTTCAACTATTAAACGTCTACATCCATAGACATGATAATAACTAGCTTCCAATGCTAATTTCAAGCCATACAATTCTCTCTTAGATTGCGAGAATTGTGCTTCACGTTCATTCAAAGTCATTGATCCAAAGTAATTGAAGAACTTCTTCTTCTCAGATGGATCAATCTGATAGATATACCATCCCACAGCTTTGTAAGAGGTATCCACCACTGAGTAAACATCCCAATCAAAATTAATTGGTCTCAAAGCTGGACATTCTCGGATTCCATCCTTTAATTCATCCATTGCTTTGTCACATTTTTCATTTCATTCAAATGAAACATTACTCGTCAACTTAGTCAAAGGAGCTGCTTTCTTAGCAAAGTTCGCAATGAACATTCTCAATTGACTTGCAGTCCCTAAGAATGCTCGAACCTCGGTCTTATCACAACATGAAGGCCATTCTAGGACTACTTGAGCAATATGTTCTTCTGGCATACTGCCTTCATAGGTACATCTATGTCCTACGACAATTGTTTCCTCACAACAAAGAAATGCCTTGGTTCTACTGAAGGTTCTACCTGCATATTTCATTGGTTGTATTACTCTATTCATGTTTTGGAAATGTTCCCAAACAAATCGTCTAATTCCAGGATTCTCTGGAATAGTTTCGTAACCTCCTTCTGGTAATTCATATCGAGTTGATGGTCCTTTTACAGGTACATCATCAATGTAAGGAATTGTTACGTGTGGTATTTCATCTCGTAGAATATATGTCACGTCGTCATGAAATATAGGTACAGAATTCGTCCACCCCATAGGTAGTTTTACTAACCTATGTGGTCCATACGGCGTTTGAAACGTCGTCATGTCTCTAGACAATTGATCTAATTCTCGTTCATCATATCCAACATATAAATCTAACGTTCCTCCACAAGATCTTCCACTGAAGGATCTTGCTAGATCAGCAGTTGCAGGAGGTACACCTGAGTGTTGGATGGTAACCTTATTCAAAGGTTCCAAACTATGTACTAGTCGTAGACTCTTGCCATCTTTCTTAATGACACAGAACCATTTCGAACAATAACTAGCATTCGATGGTTCGTATATTCCTGAGTCAATTTTACTTTTAATTATTTTGCACACATCCTTGAAGATACCTGGCGGAATTGGTATATTCCTTTCAACCCACGGTTCATGTGGAATTACAGGTACTTTCACAGGTGGAAAGAATCCATTTTTAAAGGTCCCAGCTTCACTTGGTTCCCAAGCAAAACCTGCTTCCTGTTTACACATCATTTCGTGCATAAGATCTCTCTCTTGTTCCCACAAAAATCCTTCAGGATGATTCTTATCTATTATCTCTTTCCTTTCTTCCGTATATCTTCCCGTAGGAACAAACGGTTTAGGATGTTTCGACAATTCAGGTAGTTCCAATAACGGATCACCATGAATGTGTCTTTCAATTCTAAATTCATCGGTAACGTTGCCTTTATAGGGTTAACCTTCTTGTCAACTGGTTTATACTTCGTCAACACTTCCTCTGTATTCAAGTTGATTGGTTTCTCGACTCCTATGGCTTCATTAACCACTTGTTTATTCGTTTCATCTATTAAATTGATAGGAGATTATCCTGCTGATTCAATTTAATACGTTCTTCGAGTTTATTTGTTGGAGGTTCATTCAATAAGTCTGGCTGAACATTCTCCTTCTTGTCTTTCGAGTCCTGGGCTTTTCCTTTCTTTGTTGCCTCGACTCATATCTTACTTTCTCAAAACTCGGTTGAGATCTTTGGAACGTTCAGTTCCTCTTTTGAGTATTTCATATCGAACCATTCTCTTCCTAGTTCTCTGAGAGTTTTTAGGTTTATTCCAATTATAATCTCGGATCGTTTCAGAGTATTTTCGTTATTACATTGATTCTGTGTGGTCTCTGTGGATTCAGATTTATCGCAATTCTCCCCCAAACTAAAATTTTGTAGTATAGGTTCAACAAATTGCCTCTTCTGAACTTTCCTTCGTATAGGTTTAGGCTTGATCCTTCCATTTGAAGGAAGAAAACTTTATAGGATTTAAATTGAATTGGTCATTATTCAATTGATCGTCAAATTCGCCTAAAACACCATCTCTCCATACACAGAATACTTGTTTATCCCCAATCGTCTTTTGATTAAGGTAACAATCAATTATTTCTTCAGCTTGATCATCTTGAGACTTCAAATGTTCTCTAGATGCAAGAACATACGCTTCAGAAAGCTCTTTCTTAGAGAACGTTTCTTGTTCACATCATTTGTATCCATCTAATACAATATTTTGCTTTTCATCAAAGTGGAAGCTTATAGTGTATTCATCCTCTCCTTGGTCGCTACTCAACTCATCGAGGAATGAAAATTTCCCTTTGAATCATTTTCACCTGTCGATTTTTCATTATCAGGTGTAACATTCTTTGGTTCATTATATCGTGAGGTATTAATTTGATTGTTTCGACCTTTCTGGCCACGAGGATAGGTTCCTACAGTAACCCTCTTGTGTGAGTTCGGATCACTGATTGTTATCTCAGAATCTCCATTTCCAAAGGTCTTAATTTCACTTTCCACCAAGACGTCAAAAGGTCTCCCTAATAACACTTGAAATGGAGCTTTATTCTGTACGTGTAGTTGTAGGTACACCGTAACTTCACCAAATTTAAATGGAATATTTCTTGCTAAACCAAGAGTTTGGTTTAATTTTCCACTTGCATCTTGCATTCTGATCGTGAATTCTGGATCCCAAGTAATTCCTAGACCTATAGCTATCAATCGGTCTATTACAACAATTTGTGAACCTTGGTCCAATACACTTTCAATCTCTTCATCTTTATTATTGATTTCAGGAGTAACAGCACGTAATCCATTTGATTGATTTGCTACTACTACTGGATGATCACTATGATCTTCATATGCCACGCTTTGATTAGCAACTATGGCAATGTTCCTTCGTTCATCATCAATGGAAAGGTCTCGTAGAAAACTTTCCACAATATCTTTCTGCACTATAGATCCCACAGGAATGTCATTACGACTTTCAGTCAAGACTTCAAACATATCCGCTTGATCCTGCCAAAGATCTTCAATTCTAATGCATGTATCAATCATCTGTACCCTAGATGGATCATCCAAAATTTCAGTTTCTCCATCTTCGGATAAAGTTGATACGTAGTTATTCGTTTTAGTCCTTGGACGGACTCTTCTATTGCGTATCTTGCGCATAATAATCTTTCTGATAGCAGGTGATAAAGCTGCTAATTCTTCTGTACTCAAATCCACTTTAGCATCGAATATCTTCTTTGCTATATCTTCTTCTACACCTGGTCTTGAGACTTCATTCCTAATTTTATAGGCTGGAGTATATCCATGACTATCAATTTGATTCGTCTGGTCTCTTGGTACCTTCGTGGGTGTATTAATTTGAATAGGACGATATGTCCTAGGTTGAACATAATCATATGGTCTATGTTCTCTATTAATTTGATTCGTTGGTCTTGACGAAGGAATTAATTTAATAGCATCCTCGTCATCAGATTCATTAACATCTTCAATCGTGACTGAGGGCTTCTTCAAAGACCGATCTATGGACTTTGGAGCCTCAAATCTCACTGTTTTCTGATTTCCATTGGTTGTTTCAACCAATTTACCTGGTATTAAGCCTGGTTTCTTGGGTATATGCACCCCATCAAATACTAATCTTTTTGTATTTTCATTAAATTGATTTCGTTTTGCTTTCTCACTTTCCTCCGGAGCTACAGCATTGGATCTTAAAGTTCTCATGGACTGATCCTGCTCCTTCATTGGAGTACTTATTTTTTTCCATTTGAACTATCTTGGTTGAACACACGAACATCATCTTCTCGGTGTGCTTCCAAATTCCCAAGTCTATCTGATAGTTCCTCTATTCTTGTCATCCAAACAGCTAGATTGACGTTAGGATTCATCTGTTGGTCCATGACTTTATCATCTTCATCATCTTCCATGTTTGCAAAATAGGATTCAGCACAATCCAATCCCAAGTCTTTCGCCATTTGTTCAATTTTCTTGTAGCGAGGTATGTTTGGATCGTCTCGAGGCATTCTAGCGTTGTCTCTTAATTTGTAACGCTTCGAGTCACCTCCTTCCGGCATCATCCAACCTCTTTTTGTAAATTCCAGCAAGTGTGGACATTCATTCATAAAATGATCTGCCGACTTGCACAAGAAACATGCCCACTGAGTTCCATTCGAACTTCTCGGAGTCGTATTTCTTTCAAATCTATTAGATTGATTCGAGGGACCACTCGGTGGTATCGAATTAATCATCATATACTTCTCAGCCGCATTCATTACTTCGGCAATCTTGAAAGGGTCTTCCTTTCGTCTATCTGACATAGAAGTAACTGATACATCTTTCACAACTGTTTCTAGCACGCCTCTCCTTACTTCGGGAGTCATAGGTGCCAAGAACAATCTTACTGCATCACTATTTGTGATCATTTTTGGTTCGTCCATCAGCTTTTTCATTTCAGCATCGAAGAGGAGTCTGAAGATTCTCATCTTCTCCTATTCACCTGCATCAATTGGATTAAATTGATGGACCAATTGTTCAAGCAATAATCTAGATCCTCTTTCGTCTCCTACAGGTTGCGGAAACATATTCTTTAGATCCTTTTTAAATTGATCCCAATTCGGTTTCTTTACCGAATCAAAGACTCTTAATGCTTGTCTTGTTTTATAAGACGTCCATTCTAAAGCTAATCTCACTTTAGCCTCGTCAGATGTAATTCCTCCATGTTCAAATATGCTTTCAGTAGCTTCGAACCATGGTATCATTTGACTTGGATCAGTTATATCAAATAATGGTGCTGTCTTATACTTTCTTGGAAGTTCCGCACTGGCTTTATCAATCTCAGCCTTAGCTTCAGCTGACAACGCAGGCATTCCATAATTATTGGTAGTCATTTTGACTGGTTCAATTGTATTACTTGCTTGAGAGATAGTCTGATTTAACGTATCTATCAATCTAGTTGATTCAATCGATGTAGAAGATGTTGAAATTGACTCTGGAGCAGTCAATTCAATTATATCTTCTTCGATATCAATCAGATTAATTTCTTTTCTCTTCCTTTTTGGATCGAGATTAGATTTCTTCAAATTCCTCGGCAAAGATGTAAGTCTTCCTCGAGATATAGATGATCCTGTTCCTCTAGAAACAGAACTTCCACGCGATTCTTCTGTTGGTATTTGAGAAGAGGATGGACGACTGGATTCGTTTGTAGGGTTTAATAGGGATGTTCGAGCTGATGTGCCGAACGTAGATCTCCCGAATACAACTCCTGCTTTACGATATTCTTCCGGTGTCAATACTCCTGCTTTCTCCGAATTCTTCGAAGTACGCGGTTTTCCTGATGAACTAATGTTGACAGTTCACAGAAATGGTATCACAAAGATCAACACACTTCTACCAAATAATTGAATATAATCCAAACAAATGTTCAATTTAATTTGTCAAGCTAATTGTAGCTTCAAAACCACCCCTTGCGGTGGGCTCCAGATAACGAGCTTGCCTCGTTTTTGTGTGAAAGAGAAAGGAAGGAATCTAATGGGCACTCCAACCAACCAATCTAATACACAATATGCGAGTTCACTGCTATCAAATTTATTTAATAGCAAGGGGTAGTGTTGGCAAAGGTTCCGCAAAGCTTTGAAAGCTAAGTAAGAAGCTTTGATCAATCAATTTGAATCATTCTAAGGATTCGATATATTCCTTTGATCAAGGTAGATTCAGCACGATTTGTGCTTTGGTTTGTATTGATTTGGGTATATCAAGAATTGGGGTTTTTGAATCAAAGTAAATTAAAACCGAAACACACAGACCCCTACGGAGGGCTAGAACTATGTGCTGGCACAACCACACAGCGTGATTTGCCCTTAAGACCAACAACTGATCTTAAGTTCGAAGAATACCCAACAACTGGATATACTTCTCGCAGTCACAAGGAGCAGAACACAATGTTCCTATACTCACAAGTGCCGGGCCCAAATGGCTGCTAGCGAAGAGGTTTCAGTCTGGTGGGAGTGTGTCTTTCCTTTTTACGGATTAGCACTGCAACGTTGTCCCAAAATCACTTGTATTCCAGATACATTGGATCGCTATTTATACATACAGAATATAGAGTCGCACAGTACAATTAATTTAATACAATAAACGTTCGGAACCGCCAGGAAACTTCTTCACTCGGTCAGATACCATTTAATTTGAATCTACATGTCCTTATTTGGCCCATATTGGTTCCAAGATTCTAGTATACCTCCAAACATAGGTAGGTACTTCGATATTCATTTAATTTAATTGTTTTTGGAGGATGACTCGAATGGTGTTCAACTGTTATTGCTGTTCAACACTTACTTCGATCGTTTGTCACCTCGTCCGGAGGCAAATCAGCTCTCCTCGATTCTAATCCTATCAATCTGATTCATCTGGATTAAACTAATTGCTTCTCTCTTTCAATAGACACCCATTGTGCCTATACTCTATCAAGGGAGTTACACATAGTATTCATTTAATTGCATTCTTCAATATTTTCTATGTCAGGACTCTTTGACATTCATTTGATATGCCTTCGGAGCCTCGCAGCACTTCGATCGTTCTTCTAGTCATTTTCCTCAACCATGCAACTTGATTGGTCTATTAGACTAAATCGCAGTCTTTTAGATTAATGCATGATCTCGTTCTAGAAGGAGTATTTGATAATTCCTGAGTTCTAGAAAGTCATTTCGAGTCAATCCTTGGCTCATGGTCACTTGAGTAAGTTCTTCCAAACTCCTGCCAGTGTAAGGTCCAATAAGAATACCCTTGGTATGTCATACGTGAATGGTCATCCTTTGGATGTAGTCCAAGTCTGGTATAATCCTGCTTGACAAACAGGTAGACTGCTATCCGAAGGTAGTATCGGGGATGGGTAAACTAACCGCTTGTGGTAGTATGGGTATATGGTCCCTTCAACTTATTAGACTGATTCAGTATTGACTTTGACTGTCAATCTGGGTCTCAATTACAGTCCTCCCGATACAAATCTATATGTGAAAATGTCACAATTCACAGCATAGACGTCTAGCCAAAATTTAGGCGTGTCACCGCCGAAGATTACTTCATTGCATCGAGAGGGTAAACACAGTCTACCTGTTTGTCAAGCAGGATTATACCAGACTCGGACTACATCCGAAGGATGACCATTCACGTATGACATACCAAGGGTATTCTTATTGGACCTTACACTGGCAGGAGTTTGGAAGAACTTACTCAAGTGACCATGAGCCAAGGATTGACTCGAAATGACTTTCTAGAACTCAGGAATTATCAAATACTCCTTCTAGAACGAGATCATGCATTAATCTAAAAGACTGCGATTTAGTCTAATAGACCAATCAAGTTGCATGGTTGAGGAAAATGACTAGAAGAACGATCGAAGTGCTGCGAGGCTCCGAAGGCATATCAAATGAATGTCAAAGAGTCCTGACATAGAAAATATTGAAGAATGCAATTAAATGAATACTATGCGTAACTCCCTTGATAGAGTATAGGCACAATGGGTGTCTATTGAAAGAGAGAAGCAATTAGTTTAATCCAGATGAATCAGATTGATAGGATTAGAATCGAGGAGAGCTGATTTGCCTCCGGACGAGGTGACAAACGATCGAAGTAAGTGTTGAACAGCAATAACAGTTGAACACCATTCGAGTCATCCTCCAAAAACAATTAAATTAAATGAATATCGAAGTACCTACCTATGTTTGGAGGTATACTAGAATCTTGGAACCAATATGGGCCAAATAAGGACATGTAGATTCAAATTAAATGGTATCTGACCGAGTGAAGAAGTTTCCTTGCAGTTCCGAACGTTTATTGTATTAAATTAATTGTACTGTGCGATTCTATATTCTGTATGTATAAATAGCGATCCGATGTATCAATCCGTAGAAAGGAAAGACACACTCCCGCCAGACTGAAACCTCTTCGCTAGCAGCCATTTGGGCCCGGCACTTGTGAGTATAGGAACATTGTGTTCTGCTTCTTGTGACTGCGAGAAGTATATCCAGTTGTTGGGTATTCTTCGAACTTAGGATCAGTTGTTGGTCTTAAGGGCAAATCACACTGTATGGTTGTGCCAGCACATAGTTCTAGCCCTCTGTAGGGGTCTGTGTGTTTCGGTTTTAATTTACTTTGATTCAAAAACCCCAATTCTTGATATACCCATATCAATACAAACTAAAGCACAAATCGTGCTGAATCTACCTTGATCAAAGGAATATATCGAATCCTTAGAACGATTCAAATTGATTGATTAAAGCTTCTTACTTAGCTCTCAAAGCTTTGCGGAACCTTTGCCAACACTACCCCTTGCTATTAAATAAATTTGATAGCAGTGAACTCGCATATTGTGTATTAGATTGGTTGGTTGGAGTGCCCATTAGATTCCTTCCTTTCTCTTTCACACAAAAACGAGGCAAGCTCATTAGCAGAGAACAGAACTTCAGGGAACGGAATAAATTGATTTTTTGTGATCAAAGTCCAGGTTTCTGAGGGTATCAAGTGTGGAATGCGGGTACCAGCTCATCAGCAGCAACCCAGGAGAATTCATCATCGGTACCTTCGTAACTGGCCCACCGGATATAATAATGCAGAGGACAGCGTCTATACCTTCTGTCTAGCTTAGAGTCCAGAATTTTGACAACGTTGTACTCCTCTTCACCATCAACTTCAATTGGAGGTGGATAAGATTGAGTACGATTCAGGAATGGATTTGGCATAACTGGCTCCAGCTGTGAGACATGGAAAACCGGATGGATGCAGCAAAGATAGTCTGGGAGCTTGAGCTCGTAAGACAAAGTACCAGGTCGACTGATGACCTTGAAAGGACCAAGATATTTTTCAGAAAACTTTTCAGTAGCACGAGTAGATCGAATGTGCTTGGCAAGAACAAAAACTTCGGAGCCAATTGGGAATTCCGGATATGAGATTCTTTTCCTGTCAGCTTGTTCCTTGTAACGAGATTGAGCTAGAAGGATTTCCTCTCAAAGGAATACGTAGAGTTCATCGAGGTTGACGACGAAGTCTCTGGCTAAATCAGACTTCATGTCGACCTTGGGCCAAACGGTGATGTTTGGATGGTATCCTTTGTTAGCAAAGAATGGAGTAATACCAGTGGAAGCATTAGGAGCGTTGTTATAGGCAAACTCGGCGATTGGAAGTAAAGGTGACCAGTCATCTTGTTGGTAGGAGC